>OX375868.1:34820296-34884281 GCA_947359475.1 Heligmosomoides polygyrus bakeri
AGAGGATTTGACTACCAGCACAAGTCATTGTATTTATATGCCAAATACTCATTCATACTGCCTTTACGGTGCAAGTACATGGAATACATGGCTCATGCCACAAAGTGGTTAATTAACGCTAACCTTTTTCAATTCTTAAAAAATATTTTATGAAGCTCGAAAGCGATACTACTTGAAAGCGGGAGATTAACGGTAGCTAGAACTCCGACATATTCAAGATAGAAGACAAAGATAAAAAAAAAATTGGCGTTATCCAACCCCTTTGAGGAAGGAAAAGGCTGCCGTAGATGCAATTTAGATGCGTATTTGGCCCACAATGACTTGCGATGGCCCGTCGATGGGCAAGTCAGTGTTTCATTTTCCCCAGATAAGTATGGTGTCAATTCACCAACCTCATAAATATGGAAGGGTTGATTCGCCTAGGCGCGAAATCCGTGATCAGGAATCTGGGATCGGGTGCATGATAGAGTAGTGCTCGAATGACCTATTCGTATGGGTATTCGTATGGTTTTCATTCGAGTTTTAGTATTCAAAAGAATCGCGTTTTCAAATAAATTTGAATTTGAGTATTCAAAAAATGGGAATTTTCCGAATGTTTGCGAAAGCGAATAATCGGAGTTTGTGTGCAGTCGAAACGGTTCGACTACATTCTAATTAGAAAACATTTTGAGAGCATAATTGATGAGCACGCGGCAGTCGGCGTCTCATTCGACTGCACTACGCACCCGTTGAAATAAATATGTCTTCAGAATCTGCGGACGGTGAAGGCTTTTATTAAACCAGTATTGGTGAAGAGAGCAGTCAAACACTGGAGGAACTCCTCGCCCGCTATTGTTTTTTCGTAAGATACTCGAACAGTGATAGCTGTAAAAAAAGACCTCAACTATAATGGGCTCGTCCAAGGTCAATGTTTCGTTCTTCCCATATAAGTCTGGTGTGAGTTCACCGACCTCGGAAGTATGGAAGGGTTGATTCGCCTAGGCGCGAAATCCGTGACAGGAATCTGGGAAGGGGTGCATAACGGTACCTCCTCCGACTGCGCTACCACGCAATCTTATCAGGAATGTATACGAAGAATTAGGGAAGAACTGGATTAGCCGTGATTATCGAAACGTGTTTCGAAAATCTATAATTAGTGACCTACCCGTAGGTTTTCCGACATCTTTAAAAATAGAAGCTAATATCATCCCAAAAAATGTGCAACAATGTGGTGAAAAATGCTGAAATCTTATCGCTATAACATGGTTGATATGACGATGGATGAGATTCATAAGATGTGACTTTCGAAGGAGGTGCCGGTTGCACCCGATACCAGGTTCTTGGTTCGGATTTCCCGCCAAGGCGACCAAGCGTTCCATCCCTCCGCGGTCGGTGAATATGTGCCAGACTTGTCTGGGAGGAATAAAGCGCTGATTTGTTCGTCGGATGGACACCACCGCAAGTCAACGTTTTCCAAATACGCATTCAAATGCCTTCCATAGAAGTAGAATGCGTGGCGCATCCAAAAAAAAGATTGTCCAACGCCGTTCTCTATCATTTATACTTTATGGTTTGTCAAAGGAAATATAGTGAGGAGTTAGTTGCCTTTGAAAAGGCGGTGCACCGTTATTAAACCCATCCAATTTAAGGAATCAAATCAGAATCGTACAAATAGCGCGAGACATCTAGATAGAATATATTGGACAGTCACGAAGGCGGTACTTTAAGGAGGTAACATAGTCTTTAACACTTAAATTGTGATGCTTCTACATGCATGTTTTAAAAGTAAAAAAATATTCCTATTTATTGATATCTACGAAAATAATTCAAAACAAACTCTTGCGACAAGCAGGGACAATCAATAGTCCTGTGGTCCAACGGTGCTGTGCCGCTCCCTAGAAATGGCATAATACCGCTGGGCCTCGCACCCAGGTGCGAGGAAGGCCTACAGCGGACGCGGGCGATGAAGACAGCGTCGAGGTCGAGCCGAACGATGCATAGATGTAGACCTCGGCGGAAAAGGCGCAAAAGGTCCACCCCTTGAAATTTTGTAAAACTACATTGTTGGAAAGTGGTTGCGATGGTGAGTAGCACTACCCTAATCATTTTTTGGTACTGAATTTGTCAGAGACCTAGGTGGTAAAAACAAAGTGGGATAAAGATACCGTGGATTTTATCTGAGTTTCGGTGTCTATAAAAGGCTACTCGATTCAACTAGGCTCCTTCCATTTTTCCCGTTTCAGAGACACTCAGGTCTATTTTGCACGGAAAAAATCTTGGCGTCCTGGAATCTTTTTCTAACAAGTTACAGTACGCGCAACGTCGGGAAAATCCATTGCTGAAGGTGGTACGCCACTGATTTGCGACCGCTAGATGACGTCGTTGTTTCACGCCCAAGCGTTCCATCTCCTCCTCCGTCCTGTATTTTGGTGACAACAAAGTCTACTGTACACAGGAGAACCCTCGAGCGCTCACCTCCTTTCTCATAAAGGATATGCCACGTGTAAAACAGGGGGAATTGATTACTGAGAATGGAGAGCAGGTAATCTATAACTAGTGAAAATTTTTCGTGTGCAAGTGCATGGCGCGTTCCAATTTAAAACTGACTATACTGCCTTCTACCTATATTTAATCTTCTTTCTTAAATTTACCAGAAGAGACAATTTCTTGCTAGTGAAACGTAAATGAAGGAAAAGTGTGTTAGTGCTTATTAGAATAACCAAAATAAACAAATGAATAGAGTAGAATAATTTATATATGGCCTTGCGAACTTTTTGATCTGCAGAATTATCTTTAAAATGCGCTACTGCCACTACACTGGCTCTGAATCCGCGCGCTTAAATGTCCTTTGGGCGCAATTAGTGGAGACGTCCCTCGCTAATGAGTATCCCCCGGTGATTTCAAAAAAATCGCATCCAAAAATGGTGTAACGAAAAATGTTTTTGTGGTACTGGATAGATCTCGTCGAGGGGATCACGATATTATGTGAGCTTTTTAAAAAGGATGAATATCAAGAGCGCTACAGTAAAAGAACAGAAAGAACGCGGATAACGCGCCTACCGCGCCCTTTTTCCAATCCTTATGGTGGGTATTGTACGGTTACCGACAGTCACGACTGTCGACGAAACTTGGAAGAAAGCGACCGACGCGATACTTCTATCTGCGAAGTCAGAACTTGGCACTACGAAGCCTGGACGACGAAAAGTCGACATGCAGGCATGGCTGTGGACGAACGATGTGAAAGAAAGGGTTCGAGAGAAGAAAGCGCTTTATCATGTGTTTCTCGGCGACAAGACAGCCGATAACTGGCAAACGTACCACAAAGCGAAAAAAGCTGCCAAGATGGCTGTGGCCGTTGCAAAAGCCACCCATTACAATGATGCCTACGAAAAGCTCGAGTCGCGCGATGGTGAGCGGTATTTGTACCGATTTGGTAGGACCCGCCATCGCCAATTCGAGGATATAGAGAAGTTCTTTGGCATCAATGATGAGAATAGCCATCTTCTGACAGAGCGCAAAGAGGACCTGAAGCGATGGTGCGATTATTTCGAGGGCATTTCGGCTGAAGAGTTCACTCATCCGGCCGTCCCTTCTGTGGCTCCTTTCCACGGTCCGGTCCACAAGATCACCGTGGAGGAAACCGATGCGGCTCTGAGGAAGATGAGACCGGGCAAGGCGACTGGTCTAAATGACTTGCCAGCTGATGTATGGAATCCGAAATTCTGGTACTCTGCTAAGTGGTTGGCCAAGTTTTTCAGCCAGGTTGTAGCGGAGAAGAAGTGATGGTTGGCAAGAAAGTACGACGATCCCGATTTGGAAGAAGAAAGGCAGCCCTGCAGACTGCTCAAATTACCGTCCGATTCGTTGCTTTCGCATACAATACCGCCCGCGTCGCGCGGTCAAAAAGACGGTTTGCGACGGATTTTTCCGTCGCAAACCGTCTTTTTGACCGCGCGACGCGGGCGGTATTGTAGCATGAAGCTCTTCGAGCGAATCCTCGATAGCCGAATCCGTGAAATCTTCCAGCTTTCCGAGAATCAGTGTGGCTTCGTGGCTGGTTGTGGCACCATCGATGCCATTCATGCCGCCCGCCTTCTGGTGGAGAAGCATAGCGAGATACAGAAGCCGGTGCATCTGGCCTTTCTCGACTTGGAGAAGGCCTTCGATCGAGCACCGCGTGAGGCTATATGTTATATGGCTTATGTTATTTGGGGTGTGTTTTCGCGTGTTGGTAGGCTCTACGACAGCACGGTGTTCCCGAAGAACTTGTAGAGTGGGTTCGAATGCTACACTCTTGTCCAAAGAATCGTGTGCAAGCTGCAGCAGGAACCTCGATGGAGTTTCCCATCTCTGTCGGGGTACACCAGGGTTCTGCGCTTTCCCCACTCCTCTTTGTTGTCGTAATGGATGCCATTACGCGAGATCCTCAGAAGCCCGTCCCTTGGACGTTGCTATATGCTGATGACGTAATGCTCACCTGCGAAGATAAAGGTGAACTAGAGCGGCAGGTGCAAGCTTTGTGCGACCGCTTGGAGATGTTCGGGCTCAGGCTGAACGTCAAAAAGACGGAGTATCTAACGACTGACACGAATCCAAGCTCCATTAAGATTAGTGGCACTGAGATTGCACGCTCTTCGATGTTTAAGTACATGGGATCAGCAACAGTGTCTGATGGCAGTCTGATGGTTGGAGTGAATTCACGCGTGAGTGCAGCTTGGTCCAAGTGGCGCTCGTTCACTGGAGTATTCTGCGACAAGAAGATTCCAGAGCGCTTAAAGTCGAAGATCTATAGAACGTCCGGCCGGAAGCGATGTACGGTGCTGAGTGCTGGCCTGCGACAAAGGAAACGGAAAGTCGCCTCAGCGTAATGGAAACGAAGATGTTGCGCTGGATGGCTGGAGTCACGTGCCTGGACTGCATCCGAAACTAGGCTATTCGGCAGGAGTTCGGTGTCGAACCGATAGCTGACAAGATGCGCGAAGCACGTCTGCGATGGTACGGCCAAGTTCTGCGTGGAAACGAACACAGCGTCGGCAAGATAGGCCTTGAGTTTGAAGTGGCTGGAAAACGGCCTAGAGGGCGCTCGAAGCAGCGCTGGGCTGATACGTTACACAAGGACTTTAAAATAGCTGGTTTCCACCCTGATCTAGCACGGGATCGGGAAAGATGGCAACATAGCACCAGGAAAGAGAACTTCGCCAAGAACGGGACAAACGCTGAAGAAGAAGAAGAAGTATGTAGCTACTCGCCACGCCTGCAAGCTGCGCATGGTATATGACCGTGGGTCAGACATAACTCCAACGCCGCGCGAACCCTCCCCGTCGCGCGCGACGAAATTGGACGAGTTTTCACGGTCCGACTGCTTCCGACAGGGCGGCTGGTGACGCACTAGAGCGCGGAAGCGTGTGTCGGCGTCTCTCGGACGCGTTTTTCGCGTATAGAGGAAAGTAGTTTGGTAAGACACGTCCGATGTCTCCTGGAAAGCAATTCTATGCCCAACTCAATGCGTACCACACTCGTACTAATGTATTGTTGACGGTAGCAAATTATAGTGCATATAATCCTAGCGAACTTGGCTGTTATATCTCCATGTATGCCTATCGCGCGTGAACGGACGTGTGTTGTAACGGGTTGGCTGGACTGCGAGATTCGACTTCACCGCGCGAATCAGGTTGTCGGACTTGACCGGTTTCTCTACCAGACCAATGCACAGGCGAATCACAACAGTTTATTAACGATCTCCAATAAAGAAGAAATCACAAAAAAGAGGTCGGAGCCGGCGTCGGCTGGGTGCGGCGAGCAGGGCTGGTAGACAGAGCGAAGGCGGCGATGAGGGAGAGGAGTTATCTGTGCAGGTCGCCTCCAAAAACACTCCACAGGAAGGCGGAACGTTTTCTAGTCCAAGCCGGCGCTTATATACACCAATTCCCACCCAGATCACGTCTTTTGACCGAGCCCGATCGCGGTCTATCTACCCACATGCCGCCTCCTCCCTGAGCTGCTGTCCTCGGAGGCTCGACACTTTTCTTAAGCTCGGGTAATGGCACTTCGTTTTTTTTCGTTTTTCTTCTTATCGTGCCATACAGGATTTTTGCACATCCGACTGCGCAGTCCGAGACGTATAATGTAAGTGAGTCCCCTGGAGTTTCAACTTCACAGAAGACAGCTCCATTTTCAGTTTTTGTAGTCGCGAAAAACTGGCCTGAGGCTGTGCGTTTGTTAAGCGTAGTGTCGAGTGCGGCCCACATCTCCAGCATTTTCTTTTACGTCTCCGCATTTTTCTCTCTTCTATAACGCAGGTGAGTCCACTGGAGTTCCAACTTCACAGAAGACAGCTCCACTTTCGGTTTTTGCGGTCGCGAAAAACTGGCCCGAGCCTGCGGGTTTGCTAAGCGTAGCGTTGAATGTGGCCTACATCTTCATCAGTATCTTCTTCCACGTCTCCGTATTTTTCTCTACTATGGGCGGCCATGCCGACACTATTCGGCCGCCATTATTGAAGTGTTTGTCGCAGGCCCTCACTACTTCGCAGACTTCGTCTTCCTTGAACTTTCGATCAATGGGCCAGACAATGACCCAGATTGGATAAGCCGTCCACTCGTTCAAAATTTCTCGAAGCTGCTTGAAGTAGTTGCAACTCGAGTCGCAATTCCCCTTCTTGGTCCGTCCTTTTCCAGCAGAGCTCTACTGGCAGGCGCGGCAAATGCTGTTGGACCTTCTCTTAGCAGACGTTTGGCCTTTTCTTCTTGATCGTGCTTCTTCTTTAGCTTCTACAAGGCGCCGTCATAGGTCGAGTCGAACACAAAGCCTTCGATTCTCTCGTGCTTCTTTACCTCCTGAGTGAAATATATAAACTCCGTCCAATCCAGACATCTTTTATAAGCCATCCGGAGGACTCTCTGTAGCGCTTCTTCATCGAGGCATACCGCCCCGTCCTTCCAAAACTTGATTTTCATCGCAGTGTCGATATCCGTTCGTATAAATATACAGGGCACTCTGCGCGCGTTGCACAGCGTCCCAAGCGGCTTTTTGGCGAGCGCTCCGGGCAGGTGTATCCCTCCCATGTCTCCTAGGGTTGCTTCCTTCAGGCAACCGTCTTACCACGTGTACTCCAAATGGCCTTTTTCGATCCTTGAGCAAAGATCTGCGCTTCAGAAATGAAAACTTTTATCTTATTTGCCATAACTCGGGGTATTCTTGCTCTTTTGCTGATGGGGTGCCAGTAGAGGCCTGGAAGGTTCTTGGGAACTGCGGAGTTAATTGGCTGACACAGTTCTTCCACAGAGTCACGATAGAGGGTAAGATGCCAGATGACTGGAGGAACAGCATCATAGTCCCCATCTTTAAGCAGAAGGGGGACGCGTCCGAGTGCTCCAACTACCGAGGGATCAAACTGATCTCACACACGATGAAGATCTACGAACGTCTTGTCGATTCGAGGCTAAGGGAGATGGTGACAATCTCCCAGGAGCAGCGGGGCTTCATGCCTGAGAAGTCCATCACAAACGCCATCTTTATCGCTCGCCAGGTGATGGAGAAATATCGGGAGAAACGAAAGCCCTGCTACATGGCATTCCTGGACTTGGAGAAAGCCTACGACAGGCTATCTCAGGCCGTGCTCTGTAAATAGCTTCGAGGTAGAGATGTCCCGGAACGTCTGATCACAGTCGTAAAGGACATGTAAGAAGGCTCGAAAGCGGCGGTACGAACCCCACACGGAATGACAAAGAAGATGGACATTACAGTGGGGGTACATCAAGAGTCGGCTCTGAGTCCGTTCCTCTTCGTGCTGACGCTTGACTGCATAGTGAAACACCTGGAGAAAGGCCCTCTCAGGACCGTCCTCTACGCGGACGATATCGCTCTAGTAGCGGACAGCCGGGAGGAGCTGGAGGAGAAGGTACTGCTGTGGCAAGTTGCCCTCGCGGATAACGGCCTGCGGCTGAACGTGAAGAAGACCAAGTTTATCTGCTCCGAGCAGTGCACTGAACCGATCCTAGACTGCCATGGGGAAAAGATCGAAAAGGTGGAAGAATTTCGCTACCTCGGAAGCGACCTATCCGAGGAAGGAAGCGTGGATCAGGCGGCCAGGGGACGGATTAATGCAGCATGGCTCAAATGGAAGGAGTCCACAGGAATCCTCTGCGACTGTAGGTGCTTCAGGACACTCAAGGGCAAGCTATATAGAACAGTTGTGAGCCTGCCCTCCTCTATGGCTGTGAGTGCTGGGCCCTGGGTAGAGCACAGGAGCGGCAACGGCACACCGCGGAAATGAGGATGCTCAGACGGGCATGTGGATGGACCCGTCAGGACATAGTGCGAAATGAAGATGTTAGGACAGTGATGAAGACAGCTCCGATCCAGATGAAGATGAGCGAGCAGCGCCTGAGGTGGTATGGACACATCCTCAGAAGACAAGAGGACCATCCCACGAAGTTGGCCCTGAATTTCGAGGCACCCGAAAAGCGCCTGAGAGGAGCCCCAAGAAAAAGGTGGAAGGACGTCATCAAGAGAGATCTCGCCGAAATCGGCGCTGCGCCAGATGACGCCCTTGATAGAATGAGGTGGCGACGGATCACAAAAGCAGCGGACCCTGCGACTGCGCGGGACTAAACGCTCAGGAGAAGAAGAAGATCCACTCCATGGCGGCCATCGTGTTCCATTTTCATTCTATTTCGTATGCGCTCATTATACTCTCTTACACGACCATGACCTTCAGCTACAGACTTCAGTAGTTCCGTCTTGTAATCCTCCATTCCTTTGTCCATAGTATACCAAGAAACGCCTCCATTTGGAAATACTGCGGAGGAAAAATTCGTATATATATATATATAAATAATTCAAATTAAAGTATGGGCTCTCACCAGTTGCATAATGGGGAGTCATATATGCTAGCATGCAAAATGGGAGTTTTACATCCCATTCCATGGAAACTACCGTACTGCCCCTTTGCATGGCTATTACGGTCCCATTCAGACCTTCCGTGACACCGTTTTCTCGCGGATTATAACCTTTTGTGGTAATGTTGCTGAACCTAGTTATCTTGGTGAGCTCCTCCATGATTTTATTTTCAAATTCGCCCCCTTTATAGGGCAAAATTGTCCTTGACCAGCGGCATCCTTCTGCTATCCAACGCACGCATATCGTTTTTGCTACCGTTTCGGCCGTCTTATCTGGAACCGGGTAGGCAGTTACGAATTTGGAGGAATGGTCAATAACCGTAACCGCACAACGGTTTCCACTAGCCGTCAGACCTAATTCCAGGACATCAACGCCTATAATCTCGTACGGCATCGTTGTGATTATCGGCTCTAGGGGAGGTACCATCTTTTGTCGTGGATTCTGAACAAAACACCTCTGACATTCTTCCGTCCACCTTTTAATATCCTGAGTCATAGTTGGCCAAAAACCTTCCTTCTTCAGTCTGTTCAATAGCTTATACGCGCTAAAGTGCCCAGAAAATGTCTCTGCGTACGCCTCATAAAAGATTTCGTACCTCGCACTTTTGGGAACCACATATACCAAATATCTATCAGCGTGATACATTTTTAAATCGCCATCTTCAACCACAAAATCGGCGACATGCATTGGTTTTTTGGGCACCAGTCCACGTGATTTTGCCGCTGTATTTCCAGTGCTTCCAAAATATGCGCAAACTCTTCACCTTTTTCTAGCTCATTCATCCATTTCGTGTTGAACTGTGGGCGGATTGAGTTCACTACTGCCTCATCTAAGCCCTGCAGCGATTCTGCCTTGGTCCATTCTATTGCACCCCTGCTCAGCACATCCGCAACCACATTAGTTCTACCCTTCACGTATCTGATCTCTAGGTTATATTCCAACGACCACCGTAACACTCTACCCGAGACATTACTGCGATTGAAAAAGGCAATTATCGGCAGGTGATTCGTTAACACCACTGTCGGAAGTCCATAAATGAACATGTGGAACCGTCTCACAGCAAACACCACCGCTAATTCCAAATCTGTGACGTGGTATCGCCGCTCTGCCTACTAAGACCTTTAGACGCAAAATATGCAGAATGCGATTGCCTATCATATCCTTTCTGACATAACACAGCTCCCAGACCAACTGTTGATGCATCCGTGCATTTCACGAATGGTCTCGATCCATCTCTGGCTTTCTCTATGTCTGGCTGAATCTAAGCAAGAGAGGTGGAAATTATCGCCTTGACCTTTTCAAAGGCTACTTGGTGCTCGTCAGTCCATCTCCAGATTGATTTCGGAGACGTGAGTGAAAACAGACACCCTGTTATTTTGGCAAATCCTAGGCAAAACTTTCTATAGAACGAAGCCATTCCCAAGAAAGTTCTTAACTCCTTTCCATTTTTAGGGACAGCATAGGTAATGATTGCTTCCATTTTTTTAGGGTCCATAAAGATTCCTTGGCTATCGACTATTTGCCCTAAGAAACTCACTCTAGATTGTATTAGCACGCATTTCTGAGCATTGAGTCGTAACCCCGCATCCTGTAGCAGTGTACACCTCTTTCTAGTAGTTCTATATGCCTTTCTCGGGTATCCGTACAAATAATAATGTCATCTATGTAACAGGAGTCCCTCCCAAAGCGTCATGTAGAACTGCATCCATTAACCTCTGGAATACCGGAGGGCTTGTACTTAGCCCAAACGGGGTCACTCTAAACTGAAACCGACCCTCGGTCGTCGTGAAAGCTGACTTTTCACGAGCCTCTGGTTCTAAAGTGATCTGCCAGTAGCGACTGCAATGGTTCAGTGACGGCGTTCTGCAGAGCCTATAAGGGAAGTATGACTTCCCTGATAGGCCCTGCAGAACGCCGTCAATCGTGGGTAGCGGATATGAATCCAACTTATTCCTTTTGTTTAGCTCTCTATAATCCACACACAATCTTAGGCGACCATCCTTCTTTTCAAACAGTACTATTGGGAAGGCCTACTCTCAACGACTTTCAATTATCTTCCTGCTTTCCAAGTGAGCAAGTAATTCTCTCAATTGTTTCCTTATACTTAGCGGAACGGGTCTACCTTTCATCTTGATCGGCTTGTTGTCACCGGTGTCAGTGTCTATTTCTATCTTATTGGTTCCTGTTACCTCTTTTCCGCAAACTGAAAAGGCGTTGAGGAACTCATCTAGGACAGCTCGGATATCGTCGTCCAATTTTTCCACCTTCGAGCTCTCTCTCACCTGCTCGTACAACAACTTCCTTCTCTCATCCTTGCTCATATCTAGTGTTCCATGTCCATCATTAGATGGTTAAGTGTCTCCCACGCTTCCCGCCATTTTTCTGTCCCCACTGACTGATTTCTTCGCCTACCTTGAATATTATTGGCTGTTCACGGTAATTTATAATGGGTACTACCATCTCTTGATTTCGAGTCCTAAAAACTCCAGCTGGCATGCCACTTATGCTTGGCCAGACGACACATTCTTCAGCCGTTATCATAGTTTGACCATGTGCAGGAAAGTATATTCGCCTAGCCACGACTACTCTCTGAGAATCCGCTTCCTCCATTTCGTCGGTTTCCTACGGCGTTAGCACAACTTGCACACCAAGCTTATCTAACGCATAGTTCCCAGCGGTATTTCATCACCCTTCTCGTCTGCTGAAAGGCTACCTCCACCTTCTTGCCTCCTTCAACTTCTACCACTACTTTGACTGTTCCTAGGAAAGCCATCCGATTACCCGGAGCATCATATACGGATACCATCGTGTCCTTGGGTAGAACCTCTAGACTGTCTACGTCATATCCTGCCCGTTGGGATCTTGCAAGTACTCCAACGGGTACAATACTTATCATGGAACCAGATTTAAAATCGCTAACACCTCTCTGTCAACTAATCTGGCTGAAACTATCACTGTTTTACCCACTAGTTGTGTAGCTTCCTTGGTGGGACTCATCAGTCCTAGGTTGCAAGCGTTTGCGATGATCTCTGCTATCATATCACTCTGTTTGCTCACACCTCGATTCTGCACTTTCTCGCCTATTTGAATGACATGGATACCAAATTTCTGACAGTTGTAACATTTCCTCTGCTCCTTGTGGCCGGCGTTATGCACCTTGGGTTCTCTGCCATTTGTCACATTGCTTCCATTGTCATTTCTGCTAGGGTAATCGCTGAGTCGACGCCGTTCTGATGTGGCACTGCTCTCATTCCTCGACCTTTGCTTCATTACGTCTGTGCAAACAGCAGGCTCTCTCCTACACTCTTCATACTCCCCTCTATTTCTTATCTCTTGATATCCTAGTGATCTTCTTTTCCAACCATCTTTCTCTTCCCTACGCTTGTTACCGTGTGAGACCCAAACAGACTTGGACTGCTCAATGGTTAAAGCCAGCTGCTTGACAGAATCGTATGCTTCCCCAGTCTGTCCAATGCATAGTACTCAATAGACGTGCTCTGGCCAATCTGTGAGGTTATCCAGGAATATCTGGGTACACTCCAGTGATCTGTCTCCTACTGTGCAATCTGTATTGGCCTATCTACGCCGTTTTTCTAAAACGAAGCAGAAATCCGAAACACTTTGACCGCTTCGCCGCTTTAGGCTTCTTAGTTCAGCTAACGCCCGTAGACGTCCGGCTATGCAGTCACTAGCTAACCGTTTTCTTAACTCTTCCACCACTGCGTCGAAGCCCTGTTCCCTTACGCTCCTAAGCAGCGATAAGAAAACACTCTTTGCCCTACCGTCCAGATGATCGTCTCCCAGGATGTACAGTAGAGTTTCATCATCGAAAATAACCGCTCTGCACTTCCTGCTAAAGCGTCGAATGAACTCATTGAAGTTTTCCGATCTATTTCCTCTGAACACACCAGGGTTGACACAGGCATTTGACTGCATTAGAGACCTTGCATAGAAAGGATCGTGACCTGGCTCCACGCTGTGCGCCTCGTCCAATCTCGCCAAATGCGGCCTCGAGCGCGGTGCAGAGCGTTGCCCAATCAACTACTGGACTGTGGTCGATGCTGTGATCTGAAATAGTTCGCTTCTCTCAGTTGCATCCGCCTTGTCTGGAATTCTTCTCCGCAACTCACCATTCGTGATGTCCATTCTTTCTTCTGTGGTGCTCATCACGTAGGAAAGATCGCCGAGCACTTTCCGTACTTCTCGCATATTCGTTCTCTATCCCTTTCCCACTTAGCGCCTTAAATAGTTCCACGCCAAATAGCTGATAGCCTCGGACATTGAGCTTCAACTGGCCCAAAATTTCGCATACCCTCTCAATCTGCTCTCTTAAGACCTCTGACAGCTGAGTCTGACATTTTTCTGCTATTCGGGCATCTTCCAAAGCTTCATCTACTTTAACAGGTACCTGTTTTAACTCCTTCAAAGCCCTGTCCAACTCATCACATAAATTTCCTATTGATAGACTTCTGGCTATATCGCTCACCTACGCTTCCGGGCTCTTATTGCCCTTTTCCACCGGCGGCTTCTCATTCGCTCATGTTAGACCCATGGTCCTGGAATCACACGGTTCTTGACAGTAGTTCGCCACTCCGATCATACGACCACGACGAGAACCAGTACTCTCAGCAAACGGATCAACAGTGTCTACGCGAAGCAGTAATCGGAATTTTCCCACTGTCCTTTCTCACTTCCTTCTCACTCTTTTCTTACTCACGGACGGCTTACTTTGCGTCCTTTCGGCTCCGCGCTCTTCTGTTCAGCACCAAGTGGCTTTCTAGCGACTTACTTTGCGCGTCTGGTCACTTTTGCAACGGTCGGCCTGATATTTTTGTCTCGTTCCGAACCACTAGCGACTCTCCTGGCATCTTACTCTGCACCTCTGGTCACTGAAGCTCTGATCTCGCAACTCTCACTTTCTACCCTAGCAGCCTCCACTATTGATTGACTGCACTTCCTGTCGCTGATTCTCGGCTTCTGGTCTGTTCCTAAGCCGGCAACTGGACGATCTACCTCACTCGGCCGGTTCGGCTCCCATGTAAGGCCGGGGGCATACTTCCATCGCCGCGATGCCATCGCGGCGCTCAGTTCATGGCCATTCCGCCGCACGCGGAGGAATAGTCAAAGAATAGTTCGTCGCGGCTGCCGCAACGGTGGCGGCCGGTATGCACGATGGCTTCCCGCGCTCATCGCGGGCATGGCATACTTTTTGGCGGGCGGTGTTTAGCGTTGGTCCTGGGCGGATCGCCGTCGCGCTCCCTTGCAGAGCGATGAGCGATGCCACGAGCACTGAGAAATTCAAATCCTTTCGCGTCGCTCTGCAAAACTCATCGCCGCGATTCCATCGCGGCGACGGGAAGTATGCACGAGGCCTAACGGGTTGGCTGCTCTGCGAGGTTCGTTCACACCGCGTGAATCAGACAAATCGTCCTACTTGACCGGTTTCTCTTCCAGACCAATACACAGGCGAATTACAACAGTTTATTAAGGAACTCCAATAAAGAAGAAATCACAAAAAAGAGGTCGGAGTCGGCGTCGGCTGGGTGCGGCGAGCAGGGCTGCTAGGCAGGCAGGCAGCGAAGGCGGCGTTGAGGGCAAGGAGTGATCTGGGCAGGTCGCCACCAAAAACACTCCACAGAAAGGCGGAACCTCTCCTAGTCCAAACCGGCGACTTATGTACCCCAATTCCCGCCCAGATCACGCCTTTTGACGGGGACTGATTGCGGTCTATCTACCCACAGTATTGCCTATTACTCGTAAGTTCACGATCTTCTTGAAGATTCCTTCTCAACGTGGGAACGTTTGTTAACAAAGCGCGGATGGAATGAGACTCAATCGATTTCAAATGAGTGAAGGAAACGGCCAAGCGCCTGGTGAGGAAAATTCGAGACCAAAACTGGGCCGGGATTAATAAGCAGAAGTTTCGGAAGCAAGTGCTTTAAAATTCCCGAAATTTTCACAAATTTCCTTTGAACAGTTGTCCTTGTTATCAAGCATCAGAAGTTTTCAGGGAATGTTATGAGACTTTTGCTAGGATTCAAAGGCAGCTCAAGGGCGCACTAACCCATAGCTTTTCTCTTCATTCTACCTTTGTTCCACACTTGACCGTTACCTTTCTCCAACACACTTGTCATAGTTCAATTGCTGCTTTAGCACTGGCAAGATTTCGTGCTCCGCGGCTAACCGAGCGTCACCGAGCGCACGTCCGTGTTTCAGGGGAGGGTCAGGAGGTACACCCGGCCCTTGCTGGGGGGGGGGGGGGGGGTCGATCTTCTTCTCATCCGCCTTGCTCACCCACCCCAACCCCTAGGCTTCACCGAGAGTCTAACGGCTACCTTACGAAACCTTTGGGCCTGTTCATACTTCGCGACGGCGGCGACTGAGTCGCTAGTGCAGGGGGTCGAGCGTTCTACCCCCTCGTCCCCCTGGCCCGCCCACCCCCCCCCCCCCCCAACCCCTGGGCTTGCTCGAGAGTCCAACGGTGGAGTGGCGTTCTACCCCCGCCCTTTAAACAGAGGCGTGGCAAATGTCTGCGTCTCCACTGTCTCGTAAGGCAGCCACTGGACTCTCGAGCAAGCCCAGGGGTTAGAGGGTGGGCGGGCCACGGGGACGAGGGGGTAGAGCGCTCGACCCCCGAGTCCAGTGGCTGCGTTAGGAGATAGTGGAGACGCAGACATTTGACACGCCTCCGTTTAAAGGGTGGGGTAGAACGCCACTCCGCCATGAACAGGCCCTTTGACACGCAAAACAAAAAATTCCGGTCCGCAGAACAGCGGTGTACCTCCTGTCGCGCTGCCCATAACGTGCTGGAAGCAACGTCCAAAAGTTGCTTCTGTTTATTGAGCAAAAAGAGTCCTTGGGCCCAAATAGGATCGGAGGGGTCTGGGACAACCCTATACAGCGCTTTGTGCTATACGAAACTAAGCTTTATGCAGCACCGATGTGCCCTACTCCTATGATGAACAGAGCTAGGTAATTTCTCATGTAATTGGACATACACGTGCCACCTTATCAAGGCGAATGCCGCTCATGGTGAGCGCAAGATATGGTCGTAGTGGAAGCAACGGCGGGAAGGAAGTCTTTGAAGTTGTCGTCAGATCGAATGGAGCGCGATATTGTTTTGCCTTCGGGTGTGCATTGAACTCGCGAATCTCGCCATCAGTTCTACAGATTTGTCCATTATTTTTCATGCAGTGTCATCCCTCGGCCTTAATTCGCCGCTGTTTCATTCTGTAGTTGTTTGTGGATCTCCGTGCACCATTTTGCAGTCAGAATGGCGAAGTCCAATCCTGAAGACGAGCTCGAGCTGGTGCTGGATCGCACTCCCATCAAGTATCCGGCTCTGGTCATGGAAACCTTTCTGTCGAGTATGCACTGCCACTATTCATTCCCATAAATACGAGTCCACTCGAGGAAACATACGTTTCAGTTGGCAAAAATGAGTTCCGGGACGACTGCGCTGCTCTCTCGGACGAGTATTGCTGGATGGTCTCTAAACAGCACATATTCGTCTGGAGCAAGGTAGGTTGCCACTCACTCCACTCGCGTCAAGATTCGTTCTAACGGCACTCATAAATACCAAGCGCAATCCTTGTCCGAGAGAGGGTCAACCCTCCTGTCTGCCCAGTAGAGAACACAATACGCTCAGTCAGTGAGAGCGTGTCACATATTCGCGCCCCAGGGGCCAGATTCATCAACGATACCGCCGGTATCATCTCACGGTGGATTCACCATATCGACTACGTAGTAGGTGATACAGAGAGATACAGATACGATAACTGAAATACCGTTACCGGCCGGTAAGCGGTTGGTGAATCTGGCCCCAGGATGGCTCACATTTGTGGTCAATTCTCCTTCGTTGAAGTAGCCCTCTTTCTTTAGTAGAGCTATGGCCCTTTTATGCCAACGGGCGCTTAACCACGCTTAGGTTAAGCGACGGATAGTTAGTGGGTGAGAGGTAAGAGGTAACGCAGTCCAGCTGGGGTGTCCTTATCGAACTTCTTTGTCGTGGTTCCGCCCATACAAGGTAAGCTAGCTTTGCATCCTTCCGGGGTCGCTGATTTACTACCAGACTTTTGGGTGGAGGCTATAATATAAAGTAATAAAGTAGGATGACAATATTTAGACAATCGAAAATCTATACTTCCCTTCCATTCTTGTCTGTGCGAGTTGTAGTGAAAAACGGGACAACAATATCAAACGAAGCCAAAAAGAAGACTGCTGGAATCAGTTCCTGCACTGAGGAGGTATGGGATGTCTTGCCTCACTGTCCTCTAGATTCCTAAACCGTTCTCTAAATTTATCAGCGCGAGAGCTCATAACAAGAGGGTTCAGCCATTTGCCGTATGTGCTTAAGGTTGCTTATAAAGAAAAAACAAGAAAACAACAGCAACGAGCAGAGGAACGAAGATGAAACACGAAGATAGATAAGGAACAAAAGACATAATCATAACGAAATCAGGGAATCGGACTATTTCTAGTAAGGGAGCGATGAGCCGTTTTCATGCGTAAGCGACTGGCACTTTATGCTTGTTTTCTCCCAAATGGGGTACATCCAGTTGTTGGGCTGTGGAAATTGTTCAGAAAGTTTTTGAAGAGAAGTAATGGTCAGGTGGTTCACCCGTGATATTCAGTCACGAACGCGTGATAGCGCAGTCCCAGCTGCCAGCTGTGGCGTGTAGGCGATCCCAGTTTTCTGGTCCGGTTTTCCCGCCCAGGTCAGCCATTCCTCCCACTCCTCCGGATAAAACGTTGACTTGTCCATTGGCTGGCCACTCTAAGTCATTGTTTCTGCCAAATACGCATTCAAATTGTTTCCACGACGTCCCATAGGAGTAGAATGTGTGGTGATTCCCAAACAGGTAGATTAGCGCAGTCCTTTCTCCAGGACAATGTGGTGTTCAATAGATTGCAAAATTCGCAGCTTCTTGGCTTATGGCTACTTAGAAAACTACGAAAGGAAACGACTTCTCCTGCCTTGCCCAGACTAAAAGCTGTCCATTTACACGACAGGTGTGTTTTATAAAGTACTGGTAGGCGGTGTGAGAGGGGCATCGGCTGCAAAATCAAAAATAGACATTTTCCATTCTAGAGTTATATGGAATTCAACATACTGATTGCTAATGGTAAGTGCGACGGCCAAGGAGACCACTCTTGGTTTGATGTTCTC
Organism: Heligmosomoides polygyrus bakeri; assembly: GCA_947359475.1. Taxonomy (NCBI): domain Eukaryota; kingdom Metazoa; phylum Nematoda; class Chromadorea; order Rhabditida; family Heligmosomidae; genus Heligmosomoides; species Heligmosomoides polygyrus. The sequence continues at coordinate 34,838,346 of OX375868.1, forward strand.
CTTTCATCTGAGCTCCTCTCCTGGCCACTAGTGTATGAGCCAAAAATGGAAGAGGAGCTGAAGTCTCCTTCAGAGTTTTGTTCCTGCAATAAGGGTTCGAGTCGTCGCTTTGGCCCCTGCGGTCCCACGAACTTCGCTCTTTATTCTTTCAAGGCTTATCATAGTTGTACATTAAGCCCTGAAAGAATAAAGAGCGAAGTATGGCCCTGAGAAACTTCAAAATTCACATGGTAGAATCTTCTCTTCGGTCTCAGCCATTCACACTTTTGTCACGGTTATATTGTCAGAACCTATTGCCAAACCTATTATCTTCCTGAGCGGTTGTCACCCAGAACGGGTATGTATTGCTGGTATGGTAGGAGATAATACAATAGTGGCTCAAGGTTCTATTATGACGTAATTTGACATTTGAACATTGTTAGGTAAACTGCAGATGTTTCTCCATCCATCCATAAGAGTAGGTCGTGTATGTGCAGCAAATTCCAGGAAGGCGATGCCGGCAGACAGTCTGCCCCGTTACCCCTTCCTCCTTCTGGACTGCCACATTCAGCAAGATCCGTCGTAGTTTACAAGAAAGGTTAGTACATCTCACAGTTCACTTTCTTTTCTTCCCTTTCGATTAACACTTTAGGTCGCGTCCGTCCTCCAGGACTTCTTGTAGTATCCGGGGAAGGAGTCGCACGTCACTGGCCTTCCATAGAGTCGTCAGTCCACGACGAGGCTGTTATCGATCTTGCCAGCGAAGTCACGCTCTCAGTGCAACTCCTAGACTTGTCCGCCAGGAGTAAGTTGACGAAACTGAAATATATAGAATCCATGCTGGTACTGTAGTTTTACCCATATATTGTTTTAAGAGGTATCCTTCATTCTGACGACTACGTCCGGGTCTGTTTTCCTGCTAAGAAGCAGCATAGCTTCCACGAGAGGTGAAATTGAGTGGACAAAAATTGGATCGAGAGAGGCTCAAGGCATTGGGAGGCGGTTATCCAACATTATCTTTGGCTCGCAGGCATCCACAGCAGATGGGTGAGCGTTCTTTTGGAAAATATTTTCACTCTTATTCTTCTGTTCGTAATGGCACGCTATTAATAATGTTTAGCTCAAAAGTGATCAATTCGTTGGTCTTCGAAGGAGACTCGCCCGATGTCAGCCATGTAAGTTGTAATATTCAGCATCATCTATCCGGCTTTTCTACCTTTTTCACGTTTCCGTCCTGTTAGATAAGGCGATGGCACTCCTCATTTCCTAGCAATGAGCCATGGTGACGTTAGTCGATCCATTCATACATGCATTCCACTTAACCTTTACTTATTCTAGATACTCTAGATGCAGTTTAATTGTTTATTTATTTATTTACTACAATGCACATATTTGTGCGCCATAAATTATATATATATATATGCAGATATAGATATCTAGATATATAGGCAGTATAGTCGTTATAATCGCGAGAACAGTCGAGCAGTATGGATATAGGTAGTGTCATCGTTATAGTGCGCGAAAATAATTGAACACTATCGATATAAATATCGGAGCCCATGAGCATAATAGAGCAATGCCGAGAACGTCTGAAGAATTGTTATTATTTATCTTTATAATAGGGTGCTAGCGTTGAGTAATAATAATAAGGTAGTCCGTTTCGAGTATTGAGCTAGAAACGGTATAATTATTGTAGCCTGCCCTCTTCCTCTAATGATTTCTTGTTTTCTTCGTGTAGCAGCATAAATGACGAGCGAACGTCATGCCTCATATGTCGGAATAATCAAGATCTCTTCATTCTGAACTTCATTGACCTTAGATACATATATTACACGTATTATAAATATGATAAAAGTTGTCGCCACGTCAGATAGATTTGTCGGGATAGTCCGGAACCAGAAATCATCACACATCCATTTAGTTCACATCCTCAATCAGAAGTATTTGTAAAAGATTTAGTTTGCGCAACTTATTTCTGAAGTCCTTAGAATTTCTACATGAAATAATAAAATATTTCTACAATTTATGTGTACTCAAACGAGAAACGGGAGTATTCACTGATAGATAGATGACCACAGAAGCCTGGTAGGTCACCTGACCACAAATGGTTGATAGGCTTATCATTAGTTGCTTTGTGCACGAAACAACGATCGATGCGAATAGATGCTCATCTCATCTCAAGATTTCTTGAAACTTTTTAGTTCAGCTGCCCGAATGGGTGTAATAATTATATTGAGTTTTTAGTTTTCATTCGGGCAGCTGGAATAAAAAAATCAAGAAAAGTTATATCAAATTTTCCTTAGACAAAAAAATATTCAAGCCATCTAGGAAAGTGTGTAGTTGAACGTCTAGGAAGCTCGTTTCGATATAGAAGACGTTCACTTTGATTTCCGAAACATAACGTTTCTATAAAAGAGCGTCCAATTTGACATGAAATTGGTATGTACTCGGTACTGATCACATTGCTTATGAAATGCAATCGGATTGGACGGCAGTTAAAATAGTGAGCACTTTTTTCTCCGCAATTACCTGGTTGAAGAACGTCGTCAGCCACTTCGTTGGATAGCGGGATTTCGACTTACACAAGTCGGCCGCCAAATCATGGGGGCCAGAGATGAGCGGATTAACCGTTATCCGTTATCCGGTTTCCGGGAGGTTTTGGCCTATCCGCTTTGTTGTTCGTTATCCGGCGATTTTGTGCCGGATAACAAACAACAAATTAGCTGAATCTTAGTTCTGGACGTGGTGATGGGAGTACTATGTACAGGATCCTTCACGATCGTAAGAGTGGTCGTCAGAAACAGCAGAAGTATTCAAATCTAGAAGGGTTAATTGAAGTTTCCTCACTTGGGAACTGGCTACAGAGTTTTAAGGATATCTAAATTCCAGCCTTCCAGAAGGCCCGCTAAGCCTGTACCATACTTATGTGAGGCTTACTTAGCACAGCATTGTTCTTTCATCTCAAGTCATGTGCTGACCAAGACGGCATACAAGCCGCTACTAGCAATCGTCAAAAGTGGAGAGCCGCATCCTGGGAAGAATTTTTTACCGCCGATCTTTCCATCGTATCATTTGTGGTTACACGATTGCCGTATGCTCGATTTGATTGCAGGCGGTAACGGTATCTTTTTAGCCATATGCTGTCGTGAATTGTCAAAAAATACTGCAGTACAGCAGTGAATACTAGCAAAAGAAATAGGATTAATCAAAATACATGGAGTAAGCAACCTCTCCATTAAAAATTTTAGAGGAGCAATAAACTGCTTAACAAACTTATCGTCTTCGGTGCTGAAGACATGTAGATTTTCTTTGTTTTTTTTTTGTTGTGTTTTTTGTGAAACTTATCTGCAACATAGGGAACACCTCCGTTTTGGGGCTAGGTCGAATATTCTTCCTCAGATCCAGAAGGCCTGGATGTCATAACTCTTTGAGTGTTTGCTTGCCGTACACAACTGCTTGCAGCTACTACCCAAAAGTTAGTATTTTATCCATCCCAGATAATTCCACGTTGAACTACCTTGGATCTTGAGATGCTATCGAGCAGCAACAACAACATAGCATGTGTAGGATAAAATCGTTATGTGAAGTTTGTTTCGCTGGATGTCTCTTGCCTTCTTCTTATTTACAGAGACATCGGAAGAATTCCTCTTCCAAGGACTATTATATTTTTCAGCTGCTCTATTTGAAAAAATAGTTAAGCGCAGACTAAGGCTGATAAATAAGACAATCCAACCTATCCTTTGGGAACAGGTGAAAAGCGGGTATGTTGCTGTCTATGCGTTTGTCTACGTACGGATAGGCAAAAGACCCATAGAGCGTCGTTAGTGTGGCGACTGCAAAACGTATAAAAACACAACTAAAACGTCTAGAAATGACTTATAAATTGAAAGCGTTTCAAGCCCTGATCTGTTGTTGAAATTAGTGTAATTTAAAACGAGTTTTGAATTTTGTTGTTTGTTCGTTATCCGTTTTTCCGTTATCCGGCGATTTTCGGACAAAATTATCCGTTATCGTTATCCGGTTTTCAAAATTTCATTATCCGCTCATCCCTGATGGGGGCCCGTTGCTTTGCCTGACTCCATCTTCTTCAGAGGCGCTTCTGCCTCTACGGTGAGTTTCTGAACGGGACCGTACACAGGAGGAGAAGATGGATTGCCAGGATGAGCAAACTCTACTGCCGAGACTTCTTCGAAGTAGTTGCGCCCTAGGTTCAAGGCCATTTTGCGGTTCTTTAGGAGATAACCATTCTCATCGTTGATGCCATAGTACTTTTCAACATCCTCGGTCTGGCGATGACGGACTTTGGTGAGTCGATAAAGAAATCGCTCACCATCGTGCGACTCAAGTCTCTCGTTAACATCATCGTAATGAGTGGCTCTTGCAACGGCCACTGATCTCTTGGCCGATTTCTTCGCTTCCTGATACAAGCGCCATTTCTCGGCTGTCTTGTCGCTGAGGAATGTATGGAATAACCTCTTTTTTTACGGACTTTTTCTTTAACCTCATTAGCCCACAGCCATGACTGCCTGTCGACCTTACGCCGTCCCGGTTTCATAGTGCCGAGTTCGAAGCGTGCAGCATCTAGCATGGATTCGGTAGCACCCCTCCAGGTTCCGTTACGGTCCTCACCGTCAGCAAATACGAGGTGTCACAGCTGCTCATTCTCCAATCGCCACCCTTAGTTTTTGCTGGACCGCAACGCTCGGTCTGCCTAGTGGTCAGAGGAGCGATTTTCATAGCGCAGATCAGCGGTCGAGTTGCATGGCGACTGTCTCGCACGGCACGATCTTCGTGCTACTGACTAGCCCTTGGTCTCGATTTCTCACAAGGATAGAGTTGACTGGCGTTTTAGTGTTTCCAATATAAAACGAGATGAGGTGTGAGTGACGTTTTCGAAATTTCATGTTCGCAATGGTGAGGTCGCGTGACTCTGCATAATCAAGTATGCGCTCACCATCGACGTTACGTGACCCGTATCCTAAACCGCCATGGCAGCTGTAACCGTCTTTCGTTGCTCCAAAGTGACCATTGAGGTCACCTGCGAGAACAATCATGTCTTGTGACGTAACTTCTGCTGTCTTCTCTTCAAGCAGGCTCCAAATCTCATCCTTGTCCCTTTTGGAGCAGACAGTTTGCGGAGCAAACGCAGAGAAGAGGTAATACATTCTCCGTTCAGCAGCGACAACGATCTTCATCAAATGGTCTCTAAAACCCTCCACGGTTACAATCGCGTCTTGGAAGCGTTCGGAGACGATTATGCCAACACCGCTGGTGTGCCTTGGACTGCCACAAAGAACGGCCTTAAGGCCTCGGCCTATGTCTCTTGACTTGCTACAGGACCACCCCGTCTCCTGCACCTCATAGAAGTCAATCTTTCTTCGCTTTAGTGCCTCTGCCAACTCAAAGGAGCGCCCGACATCGTACCCACATTCAACGTTGCTACGCCGGTCTTTCCTACGTAGCGGGACTTTTGGACTAGCAGTTTCCCCCGGTGCCCTCCTTGCATCATGGACCCTCGCATACTTTCCACGCTCGACGGGTTTTGCGAGTGCGCGTTGGCTCCAGCGGACACCTAGCATTATCTCGTGATACATGAAGCAACCATGTGATGTGACAATGGATATTCGTAGGCCGGCCTGTCAGTGTTCGGCTCACGGAAGTGGGCAGCTTCCAGTGGCACCACGAGAAGGAACGGACATCGCCACCTCAAAATTTGCTCACTTTCATATCATATATTGTTATGAAAGATTATGAGGTGATCCTCTTCAAGCGCTAGTGGTTTTGCCTCTACGTAGTAATATTTCAGATGTTGGTTACGAATTAGGGTACTAAGCAGGCTGGTGCCCGCTCTATTATGGGACCATGGCCGTTAAACACTCAAACAAACACGGTTTCTGTGCTCTCCTCCGCGTCAGCGGAGCAGAGCACAGAACTAGGAAAGGGGAGGAACTCGGGGTGTGGCTGTTCTAACTTACCGGTTTTAGGATACGTTGCCGGTGTACAGCGGCCACCAACCCGCTTAGTAACCAAATTAGTATTGGGCATGAAAACAGTTGACAGTAGCAATCAGATTTATGAATAGATGAAAAGGCGAGATCAGCAATCTACTGAAGGCCTTTACGAGCAAGAAGATGCTTGAAAGGAGTCGTAGATATCCCCTGTTGATTATAAGCAAATGATATACAGGACAACGGATGTATGGCGACTAGACAGGATTATAAACGGCGGATATCAGGACCGGCTCACCGTAACCTTAGGCGTCGGGTGAAACGTCCATTGTGCAATCGCAGAACAAGGCTCGGGAAGGGACTCCAGGGGCCGTATGCTATTCTCGCCCGACTCGGGGACGGGGACGGCGCGAAAAATCGATGGCGTATGATATGCATACTAGGGATGTGGGCGGAGACCGCCTCATACCCGGCCGGGGACGGTTGGGGAGAGAATAGCATACGGCCCCAGGGTATGTGCCATACAAGCTGCTCGTATGGAGACTGCTTTCTTCGCTCAGAGGGAGTCCGCGGCTGGGTTCTGCGCTCTTCGAGCGCGGAGCCAGGCCAGGGAAGGGACTCCAGGGTCTGTGCCACACAAGCTGCTCGTATGGAGACTGCTTTCTTCGCTCAGAGGGAGTTCGCGGCTGGGTTCTGCGCTCTTCCAGCGCAGAGCCAGGCTCGGGAAGGGACTCCAGGGTGTGCGCCATACAAGCTGCTCGTATGGAGACTGCTTTCTTCGCTCAGAGGGAGTTCGCGGCTGGGTCCTGTGCTCTTCGAGCGCAGAGCCAGGCTAGGGAAGGGACTCCAGGGTGTGTGCCATACAAGCTGCTCGTGTGGAGACTGCTTTCTTCGCTCAGAGGGAGTTCGCGGCTGGGTCCTGTGCTCTTCGAGCGCAGAGCCAGGCTCGGGAAGGGACTCCAGGGTGTGCGCCATACAAGCTGCTCGTATGGAGACTGCTTTCTTCGCTCAGAGGGAGTTCGCGGCTGGGTCCTGTGCTCTTCGAGCGCAGAGCCAGGCTCGGGAAGGGACTCCAGGGTGTGCGCCATACAAGCTGCTCGTATGGAGACTGCTTTCTTCGCTCAGAGGGAGATCGCGGCTGGGTCCTGTGCTCTTCGAGCGCAGAGCCAGGCTAGGGAAGGGACTCCAGGGTGTGTGCCATACAAGCTGCTCGTATGGAGACTGCTTTCTTCGCTCAGAGGGAGTTCGCGGCTGGGTTCTGCGCTCTTCGAGACTCCAGGGTGTGTGCCATACAAGCTGCTCGTATGGAGACTGCTTTCTTCGCTCAGAAGGAGTTCGCGGCTGGGTTCTGCGCTCTTCGAGCGCAGAGCCAGGCTAGGGAAGGGACTCCAGGGTGTGTGCCACAATACTGCTCGTATGGAAACTGCTTTCGTCGCTCAGGGGGAGTCCGCGGCTGGATTCTGCGCTCTTCGAGCTCTGCGCTCTTTGAGAAGCGCATACGGCTGAAACAATGCGCAAAAAACGCGCAACGTCGTGTAGACGTCGAAACCTCCCAGATCTCAGATACTCAGCTAAAGCGCAAGAACGCCGCGGCGCCCGGGAACCGAACCCCCGACATCCCTCGCACGAAGTAAACCCTCTACCTACTACACCATGACCCACTTGCACACGGTGCCATCGTGGGCGCACAAGACATCGATCGGACGTCGTAGCGTAGACGCCGACGCGCGATCTCTGAGCTAGGAGGGCGCAGACAGCAAAAGTCTCGGCGCGACCCGCACTGCGGTTACGGTGAGCCGGTCCTGATATCCGCCGTTTATAATTGTCTGGCAACTAGTAAGTGGGTTGATGTTGAAATACCCCTTTCGAAAGGAAAAATATGAAGTACCGCATAACAAAATGCTGTGCTTGCTTTGAACTGATATGTGACTGAGAAACGCTAGCAAAGGAGTTTGAGGAGTGCTGGTGCAGGTCTATCTGGGAGGAGAATTTGGTAGTGAAGCGAAAGATGTAGATCTCAAGTCTTTGACGATGACTAGGCCCCTCATATTCCTGCAACTCCAAAGATCGGAACAGTAGAGGCACGAGGAATCCCTGTAGTCAAAAGCAGAATTTTTGCAGCTCAACGATCCAGCAGTGGTTACGATTTCGCCGAGTTGTATGAATTGCTTCGACGTAAACAGGAAGCAAATGACATGGAGCGCCAGCGTGCGAAACCTCTTCGAGCATTACGTCACCGAGTCGTTGATGGTACGCTGAGAGATTGAAGAATTACTTTAGATTTGTCAGTGTCTTGTTTTATTACGGAAGCGTTGTAGCGAAGATCTCGAGAAGCTTTAATTGCCGGTGTTGATGTATGGCTACTCGACGCAGCGAAATTTCGCTCAGGAATGTTACTGCTTCTTGCTGGTAGTCACGACAACTCCAACGAGATCTCGTTCTTCCTAGGTAGGGTTCACTGTACCTTCCGACTATGTTTATGTTCTCCAGCTTTCGGGTTTTTGATCTTCTCATTTGTGAGTCCATTGTCGCTTAGGGGCGATAAATAATAAATGGGAAGGGAAGGTGTTTTTTCGGCAAATTTTTAATTTTTGTCGAATATCGTTAAGCTTTTGAAGAAGATGCCTATGTTTTAGCCATGACACATTTCGACGTAAGCGCATCATGTGAAGTGGATTGGTTCTCAATAATACTTGATGGTGGCGAACATCCGCACGAATTCAAGGTAAATCTAAGTGACTATCCGTTTGTTTCCTGGCTTCGCTCCGGGCAGATGAAGCTAATGCGTTTGAAGCACATTTGAACTAATCACTTCGTTGAACCGTTCTTGTGGGTGATGATTAGTGAAACCACTTGCAGATTTTCACTTTTTCAGGCCGATGAGGAGTCTACTTTTATTGGCCGTGTGTTTCTATGCGTACCTGATCAAACAGCCAACGCTTCAACTTGCGAAAGGACGGACGGAGTGATAATCCTCTATCCAAACTTCGGTTAGAAAAATCCTCAGCTCTTGAAATGCTTCGATATTCACCATAGAAGTGAAACAAGCATTTGGGTTTCTGAAGGAAGCTTTTCAAAAAGGGGATGGCAACAACGGATATCACCAGGGCCGTCGAATTTGAAGTCTAGAGTTGCAGTGCTTCCATTCGTAGATCATAGTTGGACCGTGCACACTCTTCGTACTGTTCAGAGCCTCGTCTCCGTCATCTTCGTCGTCCCGCCATTGTACATTCATTACGTTGGCGTCCCTAGGGATCGACTCAGAGGCTCTGTTCGGCTACTGGTAGCCCTTCCTCATCACGGTGAAACATGTAATCCGACTATGGCGAAGAGATACTCGGCTATTGTTGGCATTGCGGAATCGGGTTTGGAGCTGCTCGCAGCTAGAAAGGCATTGTTTTTGCGCTCTTTGCTTGGGTCTTTGTGTCCCTGACGCAGTGTCAGACTGCGTCTCCGCAGTACAGCAGAGCGCAGGGCAAACCGTCGAGGCTTGGTCGGGGCCCAGGTGTTCCAGACGGTAGGTGGCCTCTTAGAGAGGTCCAAAAGTGGTCCATGCCCCTCACGGCTTTGTGAGTATATACTTTGGCAAGTGGAGAGCCTTTTATTTGAACTCCTCTCCCGCAGTAATGTAAGTAAGAACGGTGTCCTCCCTCCGTTGGTTCGCTGTAATCTTTTCTGGATCACTCATTTCGTAAGTACGGCAAGCACTGGTATGTGGTCTTCGTTTGATGTAGAGTTCAGGAAAGCCACGAGGTCATCCGCAGAGGTACGGTCTGAATTTAGTCTTCCATCTTCACATGCGGCATTTTCATCTCGGCATATGCGTGTTATTCTTAAGGCCGCCACAGACTTCTGCGGCGCCGCTCAGCGGCTTGACTCATCATCAGTGGGAGCGGTGACGGCGAGGTACTGTACTGTTTCTAGTGGGGACCGACTGGTGCTTAACAATAACGCGCCCCGATGACGATCGCGCGCCCGCATCGACCGTCTCCGCTCTGGATCCCGCCGCGAAAGGGCAGAGCGCAGAGCATAGACAGACAGATGCTGGAGCGGCGCCGCCGGGTGGAATGATTCAAGTCATTTCCGCCAGCGACGCCGCCGGTGCCGCCGGCCGGCCAGCGGCGCCGCCCAGCGGCGCCGCTGGAGGCGAGCTCTGCGTCTCTGCCCTGTGGTTAAGCATAGGGCAGCGGCGCCGCAGAAGTCTGTGGCGGCCTTTAGAAAATTGGAAGCGGGCCTCTGTCTGATCGGTAGCAGAAGGTACCTGTCGTGCTCACATGATTCTAGCGGATTCGTTTGGCGGAAGTAAACAGCGGTGAAATCCGGGATCCAAAAAGCCTTATGCATAGAAAGAATATACCAAGAGCCAAGAGTGGAGATACTTTGTCAACCATTTCATCTCTGTATCTTGGATATCCCACAATTCCTGTGGAAAACTTGAGAATACGCTTCTTTTAAATGGTGTACATGACTGTATTAAAAAAATATTTAAGAGAAGCAGGAGTATGAATCTGCTAACAATCCTCTTAAATAAGGCAAGGAAGGCTGTTGATTGTAAATGCTAGCGCTATACTGTAATGTGATTTAACACACTAGTATTTTCTTTCAGTGCAGTCAGTGTACCCTTCGAGCCGTCTAACTCGAGACAACGAACTGCAGTTGAACAAAGTACTACAGTTCCCTGCTGATGAGAAGGTTGTTGGGCATGGTGGGCGTTGTTGTGCAGAATATCATAGTTTTCCTTCTGTTTCTTATAAAATGTTTTTAACACTGCCTATTCAGCTTGCGATGGTCGCTTCTGCTATGTGATGACTGTTGAGGGCGGCATTTCGTGTGTTCGGCTTTTGCCAAAGTATGTTATCTTTCTACCTGACAACCATTTTTACTTCTTCCGTTTTGAAAACAAACCCTGCCTCAAAGGCCATAAATGAAAGCGATGTCACTGCTTATAAGTGCCTGTTTCTTCGCTAGCTCCTCTGACCTTCTGCCCTGTTCTTCCATCCTTCCATTAATGTGCACCAAATTAGTGGCCGGTTGATGGACTTCAGCACTCCATTCCCGCTCCAAATTAACTGGCTGAGATGGAAACTAGTGAAACTATGACGCCACTGACGGGCTTCACCATAATTGAAAAATATCTACCGGTCAATCTCCATCCATGTCCAGAATCCATAAATTGAAGTGGGAATCAAGTGAGCACAATGTTAACCACTCATCTCGCTTACTGTTGACCTCAGGGCATTGTTTCAGCCAATAGAGTTGCTGTGTTGACATAATGCTGAGAAAGAAGGGAGCGGAGCCCTGGAGTTACCCTGGGGTCTGGTGCAGCAAAGCATTACAGGTGCGGCTCCTACCAACTATGACAGCCGATGTAGGCTTAAGCAGAAATGGGGCTTTTCTATCCAAAGATTCACTCCTATCTGTTACAAGAGCTCCTATGTAGCTAGAAACGCGATCATACACCACCATTCGTTTTTCTCGCTAGTCTTTATGTATCTACGATGTGCGTAGTGGTTTCGGTTTAATAAAATTTGTGCCGTTTTTTGCCTTGGGATTCTATTTCTAAAATCTAATTAGTGGAGCAAAAACTCTTCAAGTACAGAAAAAAGTTGAACTACTGAAATTTTGGCCAACGGAGAGATGTTTCCTTAACGAACTCTTTTCGCGTCAATCCCGCTAAATACGGATTCAACAACAAGCGTTTGGACAAGGGGTGTGCGTTAAATTTTTTTAAGGACTATTTTTTAACGAAAAAATTTTGCGTTAAAATCGGTGAATTCATTAAATAAACTTTCCTTCAACTGCAGTCAGTTTGGCTGTATTTTGGTATGTCAAAATCCAGTTCTTTTTTCCTTATTGATTCTTCTCGTATCCATCTTCGTGACAATTATATGACTTCGTCTTCGTCTTCACAACAGTCCATCTGTCATCAATATCATTAGTATGCGTAGTTCGTTCAACTTGTGGAAACTGTCCAGTTTCTGCGAAGATTCAAAGTACGGCTAAACGTTTAGACCGTCTTCATTTGCCCTGACAAAACGTTTTGCAAAAAAAAACTTTTACAAGTAGACTTTTACAGCCCAGTGATTCCTTTGGACGCAAGGTTCTGTTCTCACTGCAGACGACAGCAGGGAGTCAAATAAACAGCAACGGACCGTTGACCGAATTTTAATCGAATCAGATTCCACTGCTTGTGTGTTTTGTCTTTGTCACCCAACCAAGGTAGATTTCTATTGTTATGCTGTTTCTCCTCTGTGCTCCTAAGGAAATGCATAAGAGGTAAGCGTATTAGAAGGCCGGTTCTCGCCCTGTACCGGTTCTCGCCCTGTACTAACAGTGGTTCATATTGTCTTTATCCCTCCTAATTCCTCCAAATAGAATTCGCCATTGCCTTTCACTCTTCTTGAAGCAAATCCTGTCAAACAGTGCAGCAGATTTGCTTGAGGTGTAATGTGTTTTGGGTTTCTCAATTCTCTCCTATTTTTGTACAGTATATTTTGGATTGACAAACGGTATCATAGTAATTTTGCGAATTAGACGAGAAACTCCATAGACCTAGGGGAAATCTCTTGCTAGAGCCAGAGTTGCACCTTCAAAGATATACCTTTTCGTAGAACTTGAAAAAATCTTCATGCCACAGAGCTCATGTGAAACACCAATTTTTGGATAACCACATGGATAACCCTGCATATAATTGCTGACAAAGAGTGGTCATCGACTTATTCTCTTTTTTATTTTATTTTATTGCTTTTATGTGAATATCTTCACTGCTTCACATGTATACTGACTATGCTTCTCCCAACGAAAAATTCCAAGGGAGCCCTCGAAGAAGACGAAAAAGTTAAGCGAAATCGTCGACATGCACGACATGAAATTCAGTAAAAGCAAGGAAATGAGAGCACCAGCAGCCACACGCTATCAGTTAACCCTTTCACGTCATTGTCCGACGATATCGTCGGACACCATCATACGAGTAGTTTGTCGGGTCACAGACAGCTGTCGGTACACCCAGCTGTCGCGTTACACCCGCACCTCGTCTACGAAGACGAAGCCACGCCTGGCTTCGTCAGTCTCGACCTCGGCTCGCCCTCGGCGGCTCGGCCCGGCCTCGTCAGCCCGTTACCCGTCTCCGTGTCCGCTACCGAATCCACCCTGTTCTATAATGAAGATATAACCCAGTTGTATGTTAGTACACAAAAAGGGAACTCCCAGTTCTCAAGTAAGGAGTAATTAACCTTTAACTTGATATGGAGGTCCCGGGGAGATTCCTTGTGATACATAATTAATTTAAAGTTTTTATTTAAATTAAATTTCCTTTGTAAGAATAATCAAAAAGTTTTTTCTTCTTACTTACTAACAACTTAGTTAGCCAGTAATTTAATTAACTCCCCTCCCGACCTTGACCCCACTTCGGACGATCTGACGACTGCCGACCCGGATGACTGCCAGACCCTTACAGGTGAGCGACTTCCGTTGTCGATCGACTCTTTCTATTGCCCCTCGCGGTGTAGATCGTATTTGAAAATATATTTAATATGTATATTAAATTCAAAGCTAAAGCGCGCGTAACATCATACAAATCCATTTCTTAAGCTGTGAGCAATATAGTTTTCGCGAGGGCCTCGTGCGAGACTTTGCTCCAAGATCAGCGTGGGCTGGCGTAAATAATATCTTGACCGTACACTTTGGGCTACGCACTCCTGTTTCAGAGGCAGCTAGGAGTATTCCCATACAGGAAGGGGTTAGATACGTTTGTCCCACAAATGGATATTGTACTAAAGATCTGTACACAGGGAAATACCTAAGGACATTAGTATGCATAGTAATCCCTCTCATTTCTTTAATAGTCCTGGCGACGAGATCCCACATTCCGCCTCCTTCTCCTGGTTAGGCATCCAACCAACAACATCACATTGTGACACCTTCTATCCTCAGCTTCCATCATACAGTAGAAGCTAATAGCGTAACTACTTTGTAGTTCCTATTTTTCCTTCTTCCGTAAATATGCAGAATATGCTTTCTCTCGGATATGATTCGTATGTCAACTCGATGACGATGTCCCTAAGCTCGAGGACGAGCTTTACCGAGGAATGGGGATGTCGGGTCACAGACAGCTGTCGGTACACCCAGCTGTCGCGTTACACCCGCACCTCGTCTACGAAGACGAAGCCACGCTTGGCTTCGTCAGTCTCGACCTCGGCTCGCCCTCTGCGGCTCGGCCCGGCCTCGTCAGCCCGTTACCCGTCTCCGTGTCCGCTACCGAATCCACTCTGTTCTATAATAAGGATATAACCCAGTTGTATGTTAGTACACAAGAAGGGAACTCCCAGTTCTCAAGTAAGGAGTAATTGACCTTCAACATGATAAGTTCATGGAAAATTATCAAGCACTTAATAGTAAAATATTAATCAATGAGCCCACTAATATCCACGGTCAAGACGGTCGTTGAGAAACTTCATTCGTTACTGTTTTTCATATTTAGCAAATAATACAAATAAAATAATTCAAATAATCAGCGCACGGGAAAATGCGCACTGTCCCACGCGGAGTCACCCGAAATTCGCGCGTGTCGTGAAAGGGTTAAGCGGCGTTTAACGTTGCCTTAACAAATAAATGGTCCTATAACCTTCACCTGATGCTGCACAAAGAACCCGTCCGGCTTTACGGAAAACTTGCGGGGTTTTTCTTCCACTGTTTCGTTTCTTACACTTATTTTTTTCCCGTTATTTGTATTTCGCAGCGTTTTCTTCGCGTGTTTTATGCGTTTTTCAACCACACCTATGAAATGAAAACCGCAAAAAAAAACTGTTAAAAACTGACTGGTTGTGTAGCAGTCAAGCGCAAGAAACGGCCAAGAAAGTCCAAAAATACGAAATGACTGCACAGCAGCAAAACAGAGCAGGCAAATAATTTGGTAAGGGGAAGAATGCCAACAATTCCCGATATATGAGGCCGATACCTACTGCCTTTTTCCAGAGATTCAACTAAGAATTTCCTTGGAATCGTAACGATACTGTGAAGGCTCATCCAAGAAATTCGCCCGAAATTGATTTACATGAAGAAGCAGTAAAAGTTCAAAACTAGTGCGTAAAATGTCGTTAAGGCAACTTAATGGAAACTTTCGTCGTTAAATTTCGTTGAAACCAGTTGTCAATATTTTTGCTTGTGCCGCTCGAGGTTGTTACGGTGGATCTTTATTTGCCAGGCCTAACGTTTCGACGCTCCCGTCTTCTTCAGAGGCCTGAACGTGGTGCAACTATTAGATAAGCGATTTGCCCCACCAAACGCTATTCCCACTCTAGCGGTTTCGCTTCCTTAGAGAAATCATCCCTGAAAACCCATTCAAAGAGGAATAAACTCGCGTTTGATCCACCTATGAAGTACTTTCGCAACTCTCTGTTAGTACGACCGGGCGAGTGAGACTTAGTATGCGGTGCTGGATAGTATAAGATAAAGATAACGACCTGCACATGCGCCCAGCATTCTACAGCTCGCATTTTACCACAAACGGCAGAAAATCATTCGTAATTGACGGGCATTCCTGACGGTCGTTCATGCCAGGAATCTTGCAAAAATCCAGAACGCTTCTAATGCCTTCATTGCCGATATTTCTGTTTGTACCGCCAACACCTTGCACTTTATCTCAAAGTCGTTACCGTTATGCTGCTCAGCTCTGTACTTTCCGAGAGGTGTTTGTTACGACGTTGTTTACTAGCCAGGTGTTCTCTAACTCGAATGGCTAGTTTTCTCCCCGTTTCCTCTATATAAGTGGAGTTACATGCTTGGCACTCAATCTGATAGACTGTTCCCTCCCGGGAACAATCTCCGACCGTGGACTGGACATGTAACACAACTTTCTGATAAGCACTGGTTTTCGTAGAGCCTATTCCTGACCGTTTGGTGTTTAATATTGTCGTTTGGAATGTTGACTAAAACGACATCGTTTTGCATCTGAGCTCCTTTGAATCGCAGCAGAGACTTTATCAGGTATGAAAGGTATACATAAGGGTAGCCTGTTATCACGTGGTCCATTTTGTCTGCGGTTAGCACGAGCTCTGCGCTGATACCGTGACGATACATAGCCATTTTGCATGGCTATTTTCGAAGCCATTCGCAGTGACTCTTGTCGCTCCTGTTCACCTGTACATATCTGCGAGGCCGTTCGAAACATGTTTCTAACGGCGCTGCGTTTTATGCTTGTTGGATGAGCAGAGGTGGCGTTGATCAAGATGTTCTTCGAACTTGGCTTTCGGTACGACTTTACGCTAAACGTGCCATTGGAAACTTTTATCTGTGTATTAAGGTATGGAAGCCAGCCATTCTTTGGAGTTTCCCTTGTAAGCCTAAGGCCCCGTGCATACTTCCCGTCGCCGCGATGGAATCGCGGCGATGAGTTTTGCAGAGCGACGCGAAAGAATTTGAATTTCTCTGTGCTCGACGCATCGCCCATCGCTCTGCAATGGGGCGCGACGGCGATCCGTCCAGGACCAAACGCTAAACACCGCGCGCGGCGCGAAAAAGTATGCCATGCCCGCGATGGGCGCGGGAAGCCATCGCGCATGCCGACCGTTACTGTTGCGGCGGCCGCGGCGAGGTTTCCTTTGAATATTCGACCGCGTGCGGCGGAATGGTCATGAACTGAGCGCCGCGATGGCATCGCGGCGATGGAAGTATGCCCCCGGCCTAATGTACGCAGACTGTTGATTCAGTATTAGAAAACACTCGTCCATTTCAGACTGTGTTGAAGTCACAATGCAACAGTCATCTATATACCTGCAGTACACTATTGGTGTCCATACGGCAAGGTCGGAGATTGTTCCCGGGAGGGAGCAGTCTATCAGATTGAGTGCCAAGCATGTAACTCCACTTATATAGGGGAAACGGGGAGAAAACTAGCCATTCGAGTTAGAGAACACCTGGCTAGTAAACAACGTGGTAACAAACACCTCTCGGAAACCACAGAGCTGAGCAGCATAGCGGTAACGACTTTGAGATAAAGTGCAAGGTGTTGGCGGTACAAACAGAAATATCGGCAAGGAAGGCATTAGAAGCGTTCTGGATTTTTGCAAGAAATCCTGGCATGAACGACCGTCAGGAACGCCTGTCAATTACGAATGATTTTCTGCCGTTTGTGCCAAAATGCGAGCTGCAGAATGGAAGGGCGCCTGTACAGGTCGTTATTTTTATCTTATACTATCCAGCACCTCACAGCAAGTCTCGTTCGCCCGGTCGTACTAACAGAGAGTTGCGAAAGCACTCCATAGGTGGATCAAATGATTGGGTTCTTTGAATGGGTTTTTCGGGGTGATTTCTCTGGGGAAGCGAAACCGCTAGAGTGGGGATAGCGTTTGGTGGGGTAAATCGCTTATCTAATAGTTGCACCACGTTCAGGCCTCTGAAGAAGACGGGATCGTCGAAATGTTAGGCCTGGCAAAGGAAGATCCACCGTAACAACCTCGAGCGGCACAAGCAAAAATATTGACAACTATTCTCTACAAGGTTTTCGCTCCCAATACCAGGTTCGTGGTTCAGATTTCCCGCTTAGGGCAACCAAGGCTTCCTTCCCTCCGATGTCGAGGAATTGGTACCATACTTGTCTGGAGAGAGTAAAGCGCTGACTTCCTCCACGACATCCCGTAGAAGCATAGTGCGGGGCATATCTCAAAAGGGATTGAGTAACGCAGTTCCTTATCCTTTACCCTCTTATCAAATATTCCTAGATTCCATTCCATCCCGGTTGCAATGAAACGGTTATGTCTATGGGGGGGGGGGATGATCGGTTGCGAATATTTGGATACTCATCCTTATTGCAAAAGTCAGTTTCAACAGTTTCGGTCTAAAATCTTCAGCTTGTTCGGAATTTATACGATTACCTAATGGTTGAATTGATTTGAAGCATTAACGCCTGGAGCACTAGTATACTGAAGATTCAGGGAAGCCGAGTTGAAAATGGCGTGAAAGCTGTTTGGGAGGAACCCCGTGTTAATATAGCTTTCACAATCAGTCAGCGAACGAAGTATACTCGACAAGTGTATGAGCCAAGTTCTTCATGAAACACCAAAAAAGTGTAAAATTCGTGTAGCTTTGAGCACTACAAAGACTGACCTTCTATCATAATGTTCATGGTTTTATTCTATTCGATTCTTATGCTTGAATTTCCAAGGCTGAAATTTCTATGCAGCGCTATTGTTTCGTTTTCAGACCAATTTTCCGAGAAATCAAAAAATGAAATAAGGGCCAGAACATCAGGACACATGAACAGATATCCCACCCACACTTGTTGGGCATATCAGGGAGAAGGGGAGGAAGGGATGTTCTAGATTTAAAACATTACCATCCACTAACGTGTTTTGCTTTCAGAGGTTTCGAAGAAGACTCGGCAGATGACACGGCATTCGTGGATGATCTCAGGGACACCGTGTCTCAGGACGAAGATGCACTGTTTGCATTGCTGTCTGCATTCTCAGCATTCACTGCGAAGAAAATTGTGAGTCGCGTTTACAGTCTTCTCCACTGAAGTGCCGTAGTGCTCCCACAAGCAGGTTGAAGCATCTGAAGTTGTGAAACCACTCCTGAGCAAATCTGACGCGGAGCTTACCGCTTTGGTGTACTCGTCGCTGAAGAGGATTATCGACTGTCAAGGTAACGTTCTTTGGCATCAGTTTTTCGGTTGAAGCTGTTCACCTTTAAGATCATTCTGAACGCTTTTGATTTTAAACATGACTGTCATCCGAGCTTATATTGAAGGTGCAGGGACCGGTTCACTCATGTACAGTTCAGAATATGCTTGAAATGATGCTGAAAAAATACTGAAGAAACTTCTGAAAAGAATAATTGTACGATCTCTGAGATATTTTCATCATATTCGGGGCACCTTAGGCGACTTTTTAAATAACGGACTCTGTCCCGACATTCTTGCAAGTAGTTGAGCTTTTTAAGGTATCCAGCTTGTTGGAAAAATTGTGTATCATTGGACAGAAATTACCGCTCACCGTTTCAGTATCTTCGCCGGAAGTGGAGCTGGAGCGAAAAAAAGTCGCTTGCAGCAGGGCTATCCTGTTTCTGCGACACATGCATCTATACGAGAGAGTAAGCAGCCAGTTCCTCATGCTGTTCGTTGTAGAACTTCTTGCTTCCTTTATTCAGGTGGCACCGACCAAAATTCTGATATCAAATCAGCGGAACTCTCGGACTGGAGCTTCAATTTTGGACGAGGTTGGCTCCTCTCAAAAGTTGTTTGCCATTGCAGTCTCTCCTAAAGAAACGTTCAGATGGTTGAAAGAGTATCAGTGGCGATAAAGCTGCGTCATTGGGAGACTGTTCGCGAGGATCGTGCCGAGATACTGGAACAGATTGCGAAGCGCTTGGCACACAAGACCAGTAGTCATTACGGTTACGACGGCCTGCTTTATTCAAAGGTTAGTAACCGAGCTAAATCGCTTGATATACCACGCGGTACTAATCCCTAATGCCGATCCGACGAAAATGAACGCGCAAGCCAATCGCAACTGGTCAGAACTCCGGCCAGCATTTAGGGCATTGACTGGTTGGTCAGGTACGTGACCCCTTTCCATTTAGGCCACATTAACAACTAGTGCCGAAAAATCAGTGTGTATCCATTCACATATAAATGTGATGCCTATTAGCCAGTCTGGAAGGTATAAAGACCTGCTTAACGTGGACATTACCCGGACATAAAATCGAATCGGAGTGCAGACGAGTAGCAATCACTTTTGTCTGCGGTGCCAGAGCGCCTGTTGTACACTTTGATACTTGATTTAAAAGCCCAAAAGCGGAAAATGTTAAGCTGATCCAACCTAAATCATCTGCCAATCTCATTAGCGCCCTTCGTGGTCAGCGATATGGGGCGGTAGGAGCAACTGGTAGCTCGAACAAAACGAGCATGTCGATTTTTGTTGGGCGATCGCTCGATTCTAGTCGATCAATGTTTTCCATGAGCGAGTCAGTCGCTTCCGCCGCTGACTATGAACAGGCCCTTACTCTACGTTTAAGTGAACCGTCGCAACAGTTCCTCTCCTTGCAGCTCTCCATCATCCATCAGCTGCCCGCTGCTTGTGCCGATACACTGCGCGAGCTGATGAAACGAGCAGTCGACTTGTCTGCGAAGCGTTTGCTGGTTCATCTGTGTGCCGACGTGATGCTTAACTATGCGAATGCTATAGAGGAAACTAGGAGGTAGGCCTTATTTGCTTAGATAAGAACCCGTTTATTGATGAATTTTTCCATCGTTATTGCTCAAGGTCCTCCAAAACAAATGCGACCGCTGCTGACGTGTTGTGGACAACAGGAGCAATATCGGATGCGTATTTGACAGTGGTAAGTTGTGTTCTGATAGACGTAGATGCAGCTGCATGAAAAATTTCCCTCTTCCGGCTTGAGCATTAGTTGTTTTGAAGGCTTTGAGTGCCTGTTGGTTTCTATCAGTTGCCTAGCCCTGAAGAATAATGATGTAATAGCCTAATTTCAGTGCAAGATCCTCTTGAAAGAGATGGAAAACGACGATCTGTCGCATTCTGACACGATTAGTCTACGCGAGTATGTTGTTAGGTAGGTATTTTACAGTGTTAATCATGTCCCAATGTCGCTTGTAATTCTATCGGAGGAGGCGCCAATTGTGGCATGGATTAACGCTATTGGTTTTGGTCAAGCCCTGACCATCCAGGTCTTTCATATTTCCGTGGGCGATGAATCGATTCCAGAATTGTCCCGGAACGATTGCCGCCGAATGTCATTATATAGGCCGGATACGAGTTCAAATGTACTCTCCGAGTGCCGTAGAAGTAGAAGACGTGGCTCATCTCAAATATGGATAGATCTAGGCCTTCTTTGCTACAGCGACGGCGCTCTGCTATGAACAGATTGGATCCTCAGCCAAGTTGGGTTCTTCAGATCAGTTCTACCAGCCCTGGCTGGCTTCACTATGGTCGAATCGCTACAGAGTAAACATCTTGAGTCAGCGTTTAGACTTTTCTGGCGAATCCCAACGTCTGTTAGAGTAGCGTTGACCTTTGGTTCATGGTCGGGCGCATCTGAAACTTGCTGGCAACGTAGTTAGCCAGCAATCTGGTGTCGAGTTCGGCCTTTCCGAGGAGATCCCAAGGAATTCAGCTGTGGGTGTGGCTTCTCGGTTATTCTAAGGCGTTTAAACGGCTCTACGGGTTTAAATAATCCCAAGCAAATCACGAGCCGTAGACCACTCCTGGCTTGAGTTCGGCCTCTTCAAAACATTTTTAGTGCTTCCATCAGCTAGGAACCACTTATATGCGGTTCTGAGCCGTTGCCTCGTTCTTTTGAAGCTCTTCAGACGTGTACGAGCGCGAAGTTTCGACGAGAAGGCATGAAGGGAGGCTATGGTAGGTATTGACAGGGCCCGCCTCGGCGGTGTACCACAGGAAGTACACCAACCCCCTAAAACTCCGTTGGCGGCGATCCGCGGGCGGCGGGTGTGGCGGGGCGCAGCGGTTGGCCAGATGAGGGATTTCGGCACAATTCGTGGCTTATCCCATGAAAACTTCACGAGACTCTGTCCGGCCTATTTTTAGTTGGACTGACTACTGTGCTTTTCACTGGCTTCTAGATTTTAGGCGTTGTTTTGGACTTGTTCGCTAGTCCATTTTCTTTGTCAATGACACAGTTCCTAGATCAAACGCAGTGTCATATGGCTTATCACAATACAAATCGACGCTAAGCGACTCGGAGGAGGGAGGAGGAAGCAGGGGGGGGGGGGGTCACCACGAGTAGCAGCCCCATACAACGTTCTATGCTGCACCCAATGAACATTTTACACAGCACTGGTGTGTATTACCTCAGTGATGAGCTGAGCCGGGTCATTTCTGATGTAATTTGGCATTCATCTGTGTTCCTATCTAGGCGAATAACCAACCATTAAGTCCAAGGTAACCCCTCCCCGAGCCACTTTGCGCTTAGAAGCAATGTGGACAACTTCCTGATGTTGTTAGGTGCTGCTCCTCTTAGCATGGTGTTTTGGTTTGCTGGAAGCTTAGCGAGGCAAAGACCGACCACTGTGATTTGGGAGATCGGCGCTTTACTTTGACTTGCGTCCTTCGCTAGAGTACTTCATTGGAGTTGCGGCATTTACAGGTTGGCGGTGTTCCATCTGAGTGAGTGTAATGAACCAATTGATGGACACGAAATCATATTCGCTCTGTATAATATCGGCGAGTGTGACCAGGCTGTTGAATTGGCGGAAAGATTCAGGGTAGGCGAGTCCTACTGCCTTGTCGTGTTCTTCTATTTTTTCGAAGCGGTTTTTTCAGGATTTCAAAGTACTGGTAAAGGTGTGCCTTGATCTGGATCACGAAGAGCGTCGCGCTAGGCTTGACGCATACAAAGCTCGTTTTGCCGAGTACGACTTCGATATGTATCTGTGTAGATATCTGAGGGAGAAGAGTGAGTCACCTATTATTTCGCTCGATCTGCTTTGTTAGGCTAACGATGTTATCATTTTGGTGCCTGTATCGCCTCTCATCATTGTGAGCCTTCAGATCTCTACGAACTGCTTTTGGATGAGAAGGGCGAGCGAGTCGACCACTACCTTGCGTCCTGTGAAGGAATACGCTGGCGGCGGGAGATCCAAAACTTGCAGTTCGAAAAGGTTCGCTTGCCCTATGTCGAGGTTACCCTGTTGGTTGGGTCAGCTGCGCTGAGCTATGAGTATCGTTATAAAGATGCTTTAAATGTAGAAACTTCTTGCTCATCGCTCCCCCCCCCCCCCCCCCCCACCCCGCCAGTTCTTTCTGGTAACAGGGTGTTGAGGTTCATTTTTTCCTTAAAATTTCGTATTTCATTGCATTTGGTGTACGGCTTCTAATCGTAGGATGGTTACGTTGAGTTGTCGGCCGAGATTGTCTAACGTCATTAGACATCTCACGAATCTCACAAATGTTTCTGACTTTCCAGGCACATAAAGACGGCTTCTTTGTCATCTTTATGTGCCTGGAAAAGTCAGAAACATTTGTGAGATTGTTGTCCCAAACACATTTTCATCTTGCAGAATGTTCTTTCCAGAGAAAATGGGCTCGATATCCAGGGGCGAATACCCTTAGAGACGAACGCCGCTGTAACGCCAGCATCAAAATCCACTGAGCTCAGTAAAGTGCCAGTTTCTCGGCAGACGCAATGTACTCTTCCTCGCTCTTGTCCTATGAATTTTTCGTTGTGGTCAAAACTGCTTCAAGTGTCCTATGTGCTGAAATGTCACTTTCGCGCTACAGGAATGCGACGATCATCTGAATCTCAGGACGGCGCAGAACCCGTGTTCTCTCCTAGGGGTTGCTCTTCTAGGGCCGTCCATATGCTGTTTGTTCTTGATACAAAGGGGTCTGCCTGCTCCCCTTACCTGCTCTCACACCCACTGCACGACACGAGGTGAACCACTCCAGGTGTCATAAAATCCCGTCATTCTTCATTGGGAAAAACTGCGCGAGATGGAGTCATACATCCGACACAAGTATGGACTTGGATGTGTGACTCCATCTGGGTATCTATGTATTGTATGTATTTTTTCGTCAGAAATAAGGACGACAGAATGGTATCTTCCGTCTTTCTTTTTCTCGACGGACTTTCGCAGCAACTGGAGGCACCGTTCTCGTCAGCAACTTTGAGCTGGGTACCAATAGCTGTCAGCAATGTTGTGTTGCTGATTTTCTTAATGATAGTAGGCGAAACTGTGATGGCAGTCCGGAGCGTGTTTGATTAAGCCTTCTTGACGCTGGAACCTGCGCACTTCACATAATATTTGACATGATCCTGCAGCCACTGTTTCAGGCATCTCACAGTCTCTTAAGTGTGGCAGACCGCGAGAAGACCGACGTTGTTCGACAGCAAGTGAGATTTTACGCAGTCTTCCAAATCTGTTCATCTCATTTGCCATGCTTGCCCTTTAGGGACTGTATGCGTTTGCTAAGCTAGCGGCTGCATGTGCCGACGCCACCCCTAAGGAGGTTATGGACGAGGCCAACAAGAAGCTGGTGCTGATCAAGCACCAACTGCTTATTCCGGAGTCTTTGGTTAAGGTGTGTTCTTTTTTTGGCTTATTTCACTCGATAAATTTACGCACCACCTACATATTTAGAGTGTGTATCCTGATAACCCGAAAACTCCACTAAGTGCTTTTGAAATTATCGAGCTTAACATGGTTGACCCAGATGTTGCCGAGGGACACAAGAGGTTGGCCTCACTATGTAGTATTTCGAAATCTAAGGTTATGTAGGGTTCCGAACTTTCTAGTTATTTTTGCAATGCACTGTTTTGAAACAACATCATGAGTAGCTTTTAGGGCTCTTGATCTCGTCGCCAGGCTCCTTCAAGACGGTGACAGTGCTGAGCTACGTGACCAGGTGAAGAAGATCTGGGTGTCAGTGGTGAACCTCAGCGATTGGAAGCAGGTGTGCATTTCGTGGTTTGTCATGTTATCATTGTGATAAGATGTCGTTGAAAACGCGAAAATCGGTGGGGTAGGGTTTTTGGACTCCCTTTCTACTTCCTGCATGAACGCACTAGGAGAAGGCACCGACTGATGTGCAGCTCGAATCAGAGTTTAGCACATTAGCGACAGTGCGTTTTGTACGGTGATGTACGCGTGGAACGACTTAGCTAACGCGTGCGCATCACCTATGCTGCTGTTTTTCCACAGGACCGCTTTTTTTCGCTGCGTCAGAGGTATGGATTGGTGGTTCGCATCTTCCCTCTTCTTGACACCTCGGCACTGTAAGTTGTTATTGTTGGTACTTACCAGGGAAGGGTCTCGGGCGTAGGTGTGAACGGGGGAAATGGATAGCACTACGGGCATCTCCACCCTTCGTATAGTAGAAAAACATGTTTCGCTTTTGCTGAGTCCTTGAACCAAAAGAGTTACGGGCCCTCGAAGGCGGGGTACAGTAGCGCACCGTCAGCAGTGCCCACGTGCATGCGCGCGCTCTTGTATGGGACGCGGCGAAAGGCTCTGTGGCAAGCGAGTCGGCGGCTCAGCAGGGTGCGGGGCTGCTTCAAAGGTGCTCCACCAGATGTTCGACTCCCGCACTGTGCACAATCTTGCATTTTTTCATAACCGCTGCCTCGTTCACCAATTTGCTTCCCACACATCTCCTACACATTTGTTTCACTTCAAATTATCAAAACGGTCAGATTTGTGATCAACACCCCATGACCTCAACAGCCCTAGTCACCCGTACCTGCTGTAACCTACCGTAATCAGCCGAAATTTCAAAAACAAATGTCAGATTCGAGATCAGCACCCCAAATACCCCCCCCCCCCGAGGTCGTTGTATAACATTCGCTGAAAAACAATACGTTGTATAATACAAAAAGTGAGAGAAGTGAGTGAAGCACAGCTCAAAGTAAACCCTTATTTGAGAGTTTAGAGTGAATAAATGAGTAGGAGATGTGCAGGAAGTAAGCTGACTTAAACTGCTATTAAGGCACTATTGTACGTTCATTCCAGAGGTCGAGGAGAGGTCGAAAAAAAATTTCGCCGAAACCTCCCTTAGGTGGGTTATTTGGGGTGGTGATCTCGAATCTGACATTTGGTTTTGAAATTTCGGCTGATTACGGTAGGTTACAGCAAGTACTGGTGACTAGGGCTGTTGATGTCATGGGGTGTTGATCACAAATCTGACCATTTTGACAAATTGAAGCGAAACAAATGTGTAGGAGATGTGTAGGAAGCAAATTGGTGAACGAGGCAGCGGTTATGAAAAAATGCAAAATTATAGCATAGTACGGGAGGGTGCGCTACTGTACCACGCCTTCGAGGGCCCGTAGCTCTATGGTTCGAGGACTCAGCAAAACGAATTATGTTTCTCTATTATATGAAGAGCGGGGTTATCGCAGTACTATCCATTTCTCCCATTCAAGCCTACGCCTGAGATCCCTCCCTGGTTAGTACTGTATGGTGGCATAAAAGATTCGTAAATGGACTTTATTCAGCAGATCCTGGCGTTTAGACGTTCCGTTCTCTTCAGGGCTATATTGGGGCCACTACACTAGTACCAATAGGAGCAAAATGGCCCATAGCGTGGACCTAATAATCCTCTGAGGACGACGGAACCTCGAAACGTCAGGTCCTATTGAAAAAATTTCCACCTAAAAAGCTTGTGTGGCACAATACAGTACTACGTACTAACAGCAATAATTTACAATGCGGATTGAATTTTTAAACTACTCGCGAATATTGGGTTCCTACACCTCAGACTGGATCGCTTCGGTTTCCAAGTATACTGTGAAACCGATACCCTTGGCAAAAGCTGTGAAATGCTCCTGACAAGAGAGGATGGAGTTTGCATCTTTGCGATGCCAAGATGTGAATGCCCAGCCAACCTACATGGAAGCTCAGAACGAAGAATATGCTCTTCGTGTTCCTCGCCTGAATAAGGGCCATTGGGCCGTTTTGGGACATGACAGAGACGATTGGAGGCGTCGCTGGCGCTCGTGCGATCCAGTCACTGATCACTGAGGCGGCAGACAATAACTGACAGTACGTTAGCCTAGAAGGCAATAAATGGAGGTTCGTATGTCGGCTGAAGCTTCGTGATCGTGCCTCAGCTGTATTGCGGTATGTTCAATACCTTAACAATAACACCGTATTTACTTCGGTCTGTATAGTGACAAGCGCAATGGTTTTCTTATGATATACAGATAGATGCTCGTGTAGCGTGTCAGTTTTCCACATGCTGACCTTCGAAATCTACGATTTCCGTATGATACCGATCTCATGTGACTTCGAGTAAGACGGGGAACCAGTCGACAACGCGAGCATGATGGAGGAGAATGAGAACGCTCAGTATAACAGCGCAATAAATAGCGTGAATATAACGGACCTTAGCGGGGCAGAACCCTCATTGAAAAGAGATGAAATCAGAAATCTCCACAAAAGGTGTGTGGCGGATCTCTTGTATGCGAAGCCGCGCAGGTGTAAGGGGCAGTTGCTGTGCCAACTGCGCTGCATGCAATAGCTCTCATCTACTGCCTAGGGTAGAGGCACCTCTTCGACGTGATAGCGCGTTCGGCGAGGGGTTTGATATCATTTTCACGCCAAATTGGACATTTCCAAGCAAACTTTTGAAAATTTTAACATCTTCCAAATGAAAACGGGCGTCTTCTAGATGAAACGAGACACTTTCCAAGAAGGTTAAGGTATGTTTCCTCCAAAAAAAATTTAGTGCTTCTTGTTTCCTTTCAAAAATTCTAATTCACCTTCCCTAAAAAGGGAGCAATCTGTTTGAAACTTTATAAAAATTTTGTTCTTTTCAAGGAAAAATAGGGGGCTATAGCTTATTTTGAAGTGTAGGAAGGTGACAGTGTTTTTGGTTCCAATGGAAGAAGTTTTACCATGGACTCGTCGAGGATGTCTCGAATTTCCTCTGGTTGACAGCACAAATTCTATTTATGAGGGAGGAGATACGCTAGAACAACGACAGTTGGGCATGACACACAGCTTCATTTCGCTGGTTCAACTGAGCAGCGTTGGCACTATTAAAGGATAAAAGGATAAAGGACGGCGTTACTCAATCCCTTCTGGGATGCGCCAGCGCATTCTACTTCTACAGGATGTCGTGGAGGGGACATGAATGCGTATTTGGCCATACAATGACTTGCGGTGGCCAGCCGATGACCAAGTCAGCGCTTTATCCTTCCCAGACAAGTCTGGTACCAACTCACCGATCCCGGAGGGATGGAAGGCTTGGTTGGCCTGGGCGGGAAATCCGAAGCAGGAACTTGGTATCGGGTGCACGCGACAGTCGCGCCTCCTCCGACTGCGCTACACGCGCGTGGCGCGATCTCTTGTATTAATACTCATTAACTATTCAAATCAGTTTCCTTAGGCCTCAAATGACTGATATCGAGGTTGTAAGCTGTGATAACGATATTTTGTTGCGATCAAAACTTCTAGCGTTAGGCGAGACTCGAACCTGCACCTCCCTCTAATCGTTTCTATGAAGACCATCAGCTTAACTGGTTCCACTCTGATATCAGCGGCCGGCTCATCCCGATATACGGGTGGGTGCTGATCAGTCCCACGAGGCGTGGATGTTGCGTTCGATCAAACGGCGCCGGTGGTGTAAAGGCGTAGAGCATTCCCGCCCGGTCAGAGGGAGGTGCGGGTTCGAGTCCCGCCTGGCGCTAGAAGTTTTGATCGCAACAAAACATCGTTGTGACAGCTTTTTAAAGGGTTCTGATAAGCGAGAACACTGTGTCTTATCCGCTTTGTCTATCCTACGGTTAAGTTCGTTAGAAGTATAGGTTTTCCTCCAGGTTACTACCATCTACGAAGTGGCGAGCACTCCTTTTGGTGATCTCCTCAGGGCCATTGCAGAGGATGGTTGGTGGAAGGTGTGAGTTCTTTTTGTTGAGGTGCTCTACTCCATTCCTCTTCTTCAGCTGATCCCACGGAATCCCTGCTGCTGGTCCTGCCCCCGTGCGATGCGTTGCTGAGGCAGTGTAAGAAGGTAATTTCCGGATTCCTCTGTCCGCCTGCTCCTTCCATCCGCATTAGTTCAGGCGCTCTCCGTGAACGATTCCCTTCCAAAGTGGATTCGAGATGCGGTTGAAAGGGCTCAAGCAGTGCTCAAGGCGAGCCTGGACAAGAAAGAGGCTGCGAAGGAGAGGAGGAAGAACGCGATCTACTCCGTGCCGCACACGTCGGACATTTTCCGAAGCAGACCAGCTGTTGAAGAGGATGGCGGAGGCGACTGTGTAATGAGCCACTGAAGAGCTGTTGTTATGCGTTTTTTGTAGTATTGTTGTTGTTTGACTGCATTATGGTCTCATATCACACACAGGTCTCGAATGTTTTATACAGCACGTTGTGCCCGGTTATGGCTGTCCTCAAATAAACGACGCAATAATGTTATGGCCATTGTCATTCGTTAGCTTCTCGGTTAGTATTACAGAGTAGTGGGAAACGGTCTAACAAACAAGCTGGGAGCTACGCTCTCTTGACGTTCTTCAGGTTGCCGAATATTTTGCCTCCTCCTCCGAAGATCCCGTCGTGAAACTTCGTGAAGTTCGGACTGGCAAGAACGCGATGCACTTCAACTTGGAATTCTGAAATTGGAATGCGGTGAACATTGAAGAGCGAATCCGTAGACATCCTGCCCGTCAGAATTAGTATTAACTGTTGAGTTAGTGAAAAACAGGAGATATGAACATATTTGAAGTAGAGAAGCAATAGTTCAAAAACCAAGCCAGTGGAATCATGACGACCACTTGGTGATACTCCCCCTTTGCTGGGCGCAGGCAGCTGCCGGCTCGATTGCTCCCCTCCCATCGAGGATGCTCATGCCTACATTACCCAGTTTCGCCAATTACTTCGAACTTGAACACGGGCTTGTTGATTGGCAACCCCCTCGACCATGCGCATTAAGACAGCGATTTCATAAATATCAGGTTCACCGTAAGTGGTTAACGGTGACCGTGATATTAGGCTATCCGGAAAGCTCCACGAAAGCTGCTTTGGCTTGGTCTTGACTGGTGAAGGTTTTACCAGCGAGAAAGTTTCGGAAGTGCTTCTTAAAAAGGTGTTTAGTTGAGTTGAGTTTCTTTTTGGGCTTGAGTTCCGCTCACACGAAAAGTAACAATGATGGCTAGTTTTGATTTGTTGTTGTTGTTTTTTTTTACACCACGTATTTCCTAATATGCTGTGTCCATGTTAAATGTAGTATTTTGTGCGCACGATATTGTGCAAATAATAAATAAATAAAGTGGTAGTAGGTTGGTGGAGGTCTGGAGAATTTGGCGGGTGATTTAGAACTTCAACCCTCAATTCATTCAATTTTCGAATAGTGATCTGTGGAAAGTGAGAGGGGGGGGGTGTTATCGTGCAGAAGAATCAGGCCTCTTCTGTTGACCAATGCTGGTTGAAGTTGATGTAACTTTCGGTGTATTTCGCCGATTTTCTTACAATAGGACAGCAGCTCCGCTAACACCTAGCTCTTCCGCGATCCCGCGAACTGTTTAGGATGGTTCAGTTCCACCAACTCGTTCAACTCGTCATCCAGGACTGCCTAGGTCGACCGCTACGGTCATCTTCGAGACTGAAATCTCCGGTCCGAAGTTTACTGAATCACTGGTGCACAATGCTTTCTCCAACTCTATTAGGCTCCTACACTTGACTGATCTATCAAACCGTCTCGACTGCGGATTGTCCCAATTTGAAGTAAAGTACAGTTCCGAATTGCTCATTTGGCAAGCTTCAATGAGCCCTTCAAGAACATAAATATAAAGCAACGTTGAAATATAAATAATTGGCCGAAGTACCAAGAAGCGAAGAAAGCTGCAAAGAAGGCCGTGGCTGTTGCAAAAGCCACTCATCATGGAGAATTCAACGAGAAGCTCGAGTGATGGTGAGCGGTATCTGTACCGACTTGCCAAGAACCGCAATCGGCAGACCTAGGACATTGAGAAGTTTTTCGGCAGCAATGAAGAGGACGGCCATCTTCTCATGGACCGCAAGAAGGCATTGAAGCGATGGCGCGACTACTTTGAGGAAATCTCTACAGTAGAATTTTCTGATCCAGCCATCCCCTCAATGGCTCCAACCCACGGCCCCGTCCAGAAGATCACCGTGGAGGAGACTGAAGCGGCTGTGAAGAAGATGAGGGCAGGCAAAGCGATTGGGCCCGACGACGTGGCAGCAGAACTGTGGAAGTCGAAGTTTTGGTACCCTGCTAAGTGGCTGACGAAATTCTTCAATAAGGTTGTAGCGGAGAAGAAGGTGCCTGAGTGATGGCGCCAAAGCACGACGATTCCGATTTGGAAGAAGAAGGGCAGTCCTGCAGACTGTTCCAGCTACCGTCCAATTCGTTTGCTTTCGCACAGCATGAAGATCCTTGAGCGAATTGTCGATGGACGAATTCGTGACATCGTTCAGCTTTCCAGCAATCAGTGCGGCTTCGTAGCTGGCTATCGTTCGCCGTTCCTTAGACGTTGCTTTATGCTGATGACGTAATGCTCGCTAGCGAAGATAAAGATGAACTTGAGCGAGAGGTGCAACGTTCTGCGTGGGAAAGAAGACAGCGTCCGCAAGATAGGCCTTAACTTCGAGGTAACTGGAAAGCGGCCTAGAGGGCGCCCGAAGCAGCGCTGGTTAGATACGTTACATACGGACTTGAAGATTACTGGTGTTCACCCTGATCTGGCGCTGGATCGGGAAAGGTGGCGTCATAACACCAGAATAGCGGACCCCGCTACGATGCGGGGTAAACGCTGATGAAGAAGAAGAACGTTGAAATATAAATTATTTAGTCAGATAGTGCGAAAAATTCTGTACAGAAAGCAGCATTAATGCGCAATGCAAGTTGAACTTTTAATTAATAATACACGAATGGAAAATAGTAATGCAAAACGCTGAGAACTTTCCGGACAACCTAATAGCTGTAGTTAAATAGCTTTTAAAGAAAAGAAAAACACCAAAGAAAAAACTTCGCCAGGATTGACCAAGCACAGCCGAAATCGCTCATAGAATATTCTCAGTCACTTTGCAAAAGGCGCCACGAATCAAGCGGACTGAAGAGGTTGTAGTCCAGGCTGGGGCAAAACTCTTGCTGGGCATTAAAGACGAATTAAAAAATATAATAGTAATGCAAAGTGCTGAGAACTTTCCGCACAACCTAATACTTATAGCGCTTTTTTAAGCAAAATAATATGCGTATACTGGTGTTTACGAACAGGAGCGCTTCTGTCTCAGAGGTTTAAAATAAAAAGAGGACTAGAATGCTAGCTTGTTGATCCGAGTTCGCCGAAGACCAGAGTTACTGCCCGTTAATTCTGAAACACAGCTAGTCCTCGCGGCTAGAAATTTGATCGGCGGGAGCTGGTAATCGGATGGTTTAAATGTTAGTGTTATTGTTAGTGGAGAGTTTGCATCACATAGAAACCCGTGTTGGGGATGTCAATTCGGCGTCGTCCAGTTTTACAAATATCCATATTAATAAGCCATCCTTTATCACTTTGCAAATAATCGCTTCGTTCCCATTTTGGGAGAAGGAAGGTGTTACTTGACCAGATCTGCTATGGTTTGTTGTGACGGACAGTACAGATCTTCGACACAGAGGTGAGATGGACTTTCGCAGACGTACCAAATAGTGAGGATGGTCGCAGTTCAAGACACCAGTCAAAGGGACAAATTGCCTCCATCCATTCCGTCTATGAGCTTCAAAAAAGTGAAGCGAAGATATAAGATGCAGGTTTAGTCAATCTCATTTTGGGACGCGCCACAATTCTACTTCTACGGCATATCGTGAAGACTACTTACAAACGTATTTGGCCTATACAGTGACTTACGGTGGCCAGCACGAGTCATTGTTTATACTTCCCAAACAAGTCTTGTGGCGTACCAATTCATCAAACACTGAAGAATGGAAGTGTTAGTTTGTCCGGGCAGCCTCTCGAGCTCTCGGATGAGGGTGAAAGTCGGAACTCCTTCGAGTATTCTATCTACGCTCTGTAATCGAAATACGCATTCAAATCGTCCCCATGACATCACATACATAGAAGTGCAGCGCGTGGCGCATCCCAAAAGGGATGGGATAGCGTGTACGTTTACCCATTGGTGCATGTTGTATGCTGGCACACCCTCAATAAATACACAAAGTGATGGCCTGCAGAAATAGTACAAGCGAATTCACCTATATATTCTATAAACACGCAAAGTGGAACGACGCCGAGCGGTTTCTGACCTCCGCACTCACAGGTATGGAAGCGCCAAAGTACCAGGCATATAATTACCTGAACAGGAAGACTCACTGCGTTCGAGCTCTAGTCCGTCTAAACTCTGCTCCGTGCAGGGTTTGTGTGCCTTCGACTGCCTACCACCTAGGTCCTGATGGGTGTACTTTCTTGAAGATATTGGTGCATAAAGCTGAGCTGAAGGACTGCGGAAAACACTGGACCAAAAAGAGCACATCATCCACAACTCGCTGTGGGAAAGCCCGCTAATATCGATCTCAGTCGTGAGAGGACGGTCCAACATCCATCGACACGATACTATTATACTTTCTCCGACTTCGCATGAGACCCATCGCATCAATTCGCAGTCCTGACCCCTCTGGCTAGGATAGATCCGAATTTTCATGGCCAGAGACACATGATATTCACATTTCTCGGCACATTGTGGCCCACTGAGGTGGATGGTTTCGTTTAGTGAAGGGTGCTATTTAAACACATCTGAAAATAATTTAGCTCTGTCCGGTAATTGATGTAACGATCCCATTAGTTTTCATTGCGTCACACAGAAAGTGAATGTTTGTTGACGCATCCCTAGTGAATGGATTGTGCCGAGCCCTGACCCTGACCTTATACCTGCTCCGTTACCTGAAAAAGACTGCCGTTTCGCTTTGTAGAGCTTAGGTCCCATAAAAAACTAATCAAACTTGCGGGCGAGCTTAGTGCAGTCAAAGGAGGAACCTGAGGTCGCATACGTCCGATTTCAGATTTCTGGTTAGGATTTCCCGCACAGCGCAAGCAAACCTTCTCTTCCTCCGGGGTTGATGAATTGGTACCGGATTTGTCCGGGATAGATAAAGCACTGACTTATAAATCGGCTGGCCACCCCAAATTATTGTATTGCCCACATGTTCAGATTCATCCGATTCTTCCACAATATTTAGTAGAGTATATGGCGCATACCAAAGGAATTGACGCCGTCCTTGTTGCTTTCACTATTTATATCCTAAAATCCTTTTACTCCCAATATATGAAAAGGGGTGAATCAGCGTTGTTCAAAAAGCTGTTAAAGCGCATCATTCCAATGTGATTGGTTCTCAACACAAATAACAAAATTGCACAAGAAACGAATGAATAGCGCCGCTCTTAGCTGACCGTATGTCTAACACTAAGTAACACATTCGCATTTTACAGCTTTGAAGAGCTCCCACCCGCATAAAAAAGATTTTAGCCTAGAGAGCCATAGAAATGCTATTTTTGGGCATTATGGACACAAACGCTAAGAACGAAAGAATACAGAACCTTCGCAGTTGCTATAATTCTAATTGAATTTTAATAGTAGATATAACGACAATACGAACAAAGTTTCTGGACAGCTAACCGTGCAAGTTGATCTTTCCGTTGCGGTCCAAATCGGAGCTATCGTATCCCCTCTTGAGTGCCGCCAATTGTTGAGGCGTCATCTTCTTGACGTGCTCATGCCACTGCGCCTTTATCTCATCGAGCGAGACTTCGTTGTCCCTATTCGTGTCCACTGCCTGAACCGAAGCTTAGATTCAGTTGATCGTTTTTAACAGAATAACATCTTCTGCTGCTACGAGCAGACTACATATTACTTAAGGCACCTTCTTTTTGCTATCGGAGCACCCACCCAGACTTTGTTTTAATTAGTTGAAATTAAAATCTTTTAGCTTGAACCTGGAAGCTAAAACAAAATACTTCAGCTTCTAGCTTCAAGCTCAAAGGCGTTTGTGCTATCCTTGAAATGAGTTCGGGGTCTCTGAACACTAATGATTCTCAATTCTTTAAATTTATTCTTTCCCAAACAAGCGATAGTGTAGAGATTTCACGAAGAAAAAACTCGTTGAAATATCAGGACATCTTATCATGCCTCTAGTCGGCTCTTTGTACTTGACTCTAAAACGCTTGTGCCAATAAATAAATAAATACTCTACGGATGTCCCTTTATAGAGAGCCTTCGGGCCCCCTTGTTAAGAGGGATCTTGGTTCACTTGTCGCAGGACCACGTGGCGCTTCCCCGGGTGGTCGATAGGGGAATGAATCGCAAACGAAATGCCACCGTGTACCACCCAGATGCGAAGGATGCAGGAGATGGACTCCTTGCTCCCGCTGTGTCGGGTCGACGTGTTCCTTGTGCGTGGGAGCGGCATGTTCATGCGCAATGTGTGTGGATGTGTTCGCATCTGCGCGGATTGTAACTCCGAAAGCTTGCACTCGGTAGACTGGGAGTACATGTAAGGCGATTCGAGGCCGCCTTAAGTCTCGCCCCGTCCCTTCGGGCAGTTTGGCTGGCTGCCCGGAGTTCTTCGTCCACACGTCAGAACCTGACTAGCTACCGTGTGTACTCCAATCAAACACAGCAGCGCTAAAGGGCCTCATTCCCCTGACCCCGAAAGAGCCCCAATTTCTGCAGCGATGGGAAGGACGAGTACGGAGAGGCTGCTAAAATCTAAATATCTAAATACAGAGAAGAACAAATATCGAAACGTGGCAATTTTTGCGCTCACTTAACCCGTTCGGCACCCACTTTTCGAGCTTTTTCGCCTTCCCAAGGCGTTTTAAGGCATCCGCAACTGCAGTTTTAATGACATTGTAAGGGGACATTACAACGACGGCAGGGGACATTACAACGGCGGCCCAAGGTCAAGCGGATTAGACATCTGCCGATAAGCTCCATCTGTTATCGGACCACCCGCGCGAGGCCGGAGAGAAAACACCGCCCACCGACACACACACCGAGAGAGGGACACACCAACGCCCTGGCCCCTTGGCCTGGCTTCTCCTCTTTGGTTTTCTCTGGTTCGGCTCTCTTCCTTTTCCCGTCCCCCCGTCTGTCTATGTCGCAATCTGTATAACTGATAAACTGTGTTATTCCTCAACTGTTTTGTTATGTAATGGAACGATAGCGTAAAGTGATAGGGACGGGAAAGGCTTATATCCGACTCCCTCAGGTGCCGCTACACGAACACTCGTTACATAAAACCCTGAGGGAAGGAAGGTATAACATGGAGGTCCCGCTCGAACTTTTTTATAACCTTGCAATTTTTACCACCTCTTGTAAATTTCTTTTTTTTGTTTTGCATGTTAGGATCGTAGAAACTAGTCATTTCTACGACCGCACATTGCAATAAGATAAATACCCCACTTTTGCTAGCTAACTTTGTATGAACTGACTATTTTTACAGCTTAGCATAGCATCAGCTCTCTTACTGTAAATCGTTCTGGTAGAAATCACTTAAAAAAAAATTAAAAAATTTTTAATAGTAACTATTTTTTTCTCCATCTATAACACTTTCTTGTTTATCATATTCCCAAAAGGAGGTTCTTAAATATAAAACCGGCCATTTCATATTCATCCCTCCTTCCCTTCTCTGACGTTCAAATTTCAATAGGAAAATTTTTTCAGATCCATATCATAGTTTTGCCTGACGCCAGTCGTCGTTTTGAAAACTCACCGCCTTAATTTTTTTGAATACTCTGAGTCCCTTCTCGGATAAGAAAAGGGAACAACCTAAAACAGCAACTCTGCATCCTTTCTCGGATAAGAAAAAGGAACAAGCTGAAGAGAAAAAAAAACACGTGCGCTAGAATTATGAAACACAAAAGAGACCTACGCAAAAAGACGTAAAGGAAACGCCTACGCAAAGAGACGTAGAAGAGACGTACGCAAAGCGACGTACTCATACTCAGAAGAATCGTACGAAATCATTGCGCCACAAATCTGTAAAGTAAGCGCCGGCCTATTGCAAAGCGCCACGAAAAATAAAGGGCAAAACACCAAATATGATACTGGAATAAATCTGATGAAACACTTCCACCCTCTGTTTTCCTCATATCTCTTCCATGTTCCGCAAGGATAGATCGTCTTCTATCCTGCACTTGTAATAACCTTTAGAGCTAGGTACAAAAGTACCCTCACCATCATCAGCCAAGGACATCAGATCGCAACAGCCGAACCTACCAGGAACGAAAACAACCAGAAACACCGTACCCAACCGTGACGTTTACCTTTTACCTCTTGTTTTATTTTTAAAAAGAAAAAACTCTTACTTTCAATATTACAACGATGAGCTCCCAACCAGAGAGGCCAGAAGAAGAAGTCCTTCTGGGCAGTTTTAATGCACTAACACTCACCGATAAAGTCAGGGCACTAGAAAAAGAAGTAGACCTACTACGAAAATCTTGCACTAAACTAATCACCAAAACCAACAACTTTCGACAAACATCTAAGAAAATAAAAGGGAAAAATTTGCGTGCAAACTTTCCTCAAATATCTTATTACTATGCACCAATGAACACCCAGCTGTCACCTTTTGCCAGCCCTAATTATAGAAGAAAACCCTACTGCACTAATTACAGCGCACCACCGCCATTCTTTTCCGGAAATACCTACCACATTCCGGTAAAATATTTTAATAACTTCATAGCACCACATCATAACTACGCGTTCCTGCTTTTCCAAATCAATATACCGCAAACAACAGGCAACCACATATAAATTTTTTCTCATCAATAATGTAACCTTATTTTATTAATACTAACGTCCAATTCCGAACCAAACGAACCACAAAGAGCATAAATAAATCTACAGCAAGGCACGGCAACCATTTATAGATAAGTTTATCTGTTTGAAATAAACACCTTACCAAACAGGTACCCGATGTTTTTGAGAAAAAATTGTCTGTATCATAGCCTTAATTTTGACCAGCCATTGTATGCAGAAAATTATCTATAGCGCGCCCTTACTCGACCTTTTGCACCTGTCAGGGAAGCAAATGAACGCGGATCGCCTCAAATAGGCGTAATCTTTGCAAATATCACCAATTGAGTACCTAATACTCAAACCTGGCATCTTTAGACTCCACAAGTTAAACTAAGCGCGCATAATACAACAACGTACCAAAACCAACGACGACAAGCATTGACAGCGATGAATACAATTAGCTAGTACCGCTATGGTACAAATACAACTCTTAAAGTGCGATGTCATTTTTCGCATTACCTAACCACAGGTTATGGAGTACTCACTAACTTCTCATCAGGTTATCCATTACGTATAGCACTGAGCGTGAAACCGAACGACAACGTCGTTCCTTTACTCATCAAGCAAAGGAAACTCTTCCTGCTCCGTAATTACATCATATAGGCGTTGAAACGAGGAATGCAAAACTCTCACTCACGAATCAACTGAAGAGGAAAACAGCCTTCTACAAACCAGTCGTTGCTTAAAAGCACCTGCCTGGGTTGTTCCATGATCCCTACACCAAGGGGAAGAACGACAAATAAAAAAAAACAAAAAAAAGACCACCCGAAGCTGGTTAGCTGTTTTCCTTGATCCGAACGTTGACTAGCGACGAAGAGTGCTGCATTCCTCACCTCAGCCTTACATCAGCTCTTTCCTCTTTCCGGCAGGAGAAGTCTCTTCTGCACAATATTCCCTATGTTTCCAGCTCAGTCTATAGGTAATTGCGCCGATGTGTAGGATAAATGAGAATACGCCATTAAACAAACCATTCATTAACCAATGACAACGCATCATAGAGACGTACTTAATTTAGTAGTTAATCGCCGTCAAATCTACGCATTGTTTTCGGAACGTTGTCAATTATGCCACAAACACTCAAGTATGCGTTCACTTGCTTCCCCTACAACTATAGCTCCGTTTTTCATCTTATGCTATGCGCAACCCTATTTACGTATCGTTAAAACAGCCATTTTTAAAATAAGACACCCTGATTCTACATTTATTTATTCTTTATCTCTCGCCTCTAGTAATGATACACGCGCACAAACTCATTTTCTGCACAAGCTCATTTTCTTTCAATCACACCTGTTACATTTGCAATGCTCCCAATTTCTTTCTTCTTTTCTTTTCCCTTAAAAAAAATTATTTACAATTACCATTCCATTTCCAAATGTTGAAATCTAAAAATCATTTCCAGAAATCCGTACCAACCAACAGTCATCATCGTCTCAACCACAACCACTCATCCACCTACACCTCCGCAGCCGACACCAACGCTGACAACTCAACATCGACATCATCAAATGATCTCAGCTCTTACTCTGGTCTCCACTTACTCCACCCTGGAAACCTTAGTGTCCCGGGGACCGGGACTTTTAAACGGTAGCGGATGTAAGGGGACATTACAACGACGGCAGGGGACATTACAACGGCGGCCCAAGGTCAAGCGGATTAGACATCTGCCGATAAGCTCCATCTGTTATCGGACCACCCGCGCGAGGCCGGAGAGAAAACACCGCCCACCGACACACACACCGAGAGAGGGACACACCAACGCCCTGGCCCCTTGGCCTGGCTTCTCCTCTTTGGTTTTCTCTGGTTCGGCTCTCTTCCTTTTCCCGTCCCCCCGTCTGTCTATGTCGCAATCTGTATAACTGATAAACTGTGTTATTCCTCAACTGTTTTGTTATGTAATGGAACGATAGCGTAAAGTGATAGGGACGGGAAAGGCTTATATCCGACTCCCTCAGGTGCCGCTACACGAACACTCGTTACATAAAACCTGAGGGAAGGAAGGTATAACAACATCGAGCTCTTCCGCGATCCCGCGAACTGTTTGGGATGGTTCAGCTTCCACCAGTTCGTCCAAGTCGTCGTCTAGGACTGCTCTAGATCGACCGCTACGGGGTTATCTTCGAGGCTGAAATCTCCGGTTCGAAATTTACTGAACCACTGGCGCACAGTGCTCTCCCCAACACTATACTTGATTGATCTGTCGAGCTGTCTCGGCTGCGGATTGTCCCAATTTGGAGTCAAAATAAAACATCGCTCCGAATTGCTGCTTCGACATACTTCAATAGCCCCTCCAGGAACATATAGGAGATATAACGCAATGCTGAAACATAAATTATTTAGTCAGATAGAGCGAAAAATTCTCTACAGAAAGCAGCATTAATGCGCAATGCAAGTTGAACTTTTAATGAAAAGTACACGAATGAAAAATAGTAATGCAAAACGCTGAGAACTTTCCGGACAACCTAATAGCTGTAGTTAAATAGCTTTTAAAGAAAAGAAAAACACCACAGAAAAATCTTCGCCAGCATTCACCAAGCACAGCCGAAATCGCTCATAGAATATTCTCAGTCACTTTGCAAAAGGCGCCAGGAATCGAGCGGACTGAAGAGGTTGTAGTCCAGGCTGGGGCAAAACTCTTGCTGGGTGGACCAACAAAGTACGGGGTGTCTCAAAAATGAATAATGAATGTTTGAAAGGTGATAACTTTGCTCAGAGTAAAGGTGCTCGAAAAGCTAACGGCTCACATGAAAGCTCAGGAAAATAGACTTTTTCTGACATATGAGCAGCATAGGTTGCGCCATGCATTCGTCTGAATTCTTGAGTTTTACTCTCGATTGTTATTCGCTTGAATACGTGTTACACTTTCTTCACAAATTGGCGGCATCGATTGATTTGTGCTTCTTTCGAGGTTTCTGATCTAATGGCCCACTACAGCTTGTGAAGAAGACAGGGTATCCTAAAAAAGGCAGGTAGCATTTGAAAGGTTCTAACATTGCTGCCGTGCCTTTCAAATACTACCTGCATTTTTTCACATCACACATCACAAGTTAGTGTGACTTCAGTAGCGTGCAAATAGTCAAGATTGCGCCGTGCCCCCGCCTGAAAAGTTGCATTTGAGACTCGATGGGTTGTGCAAGAGTCGAATGCTTGTTACAATTTTGTTACTACATGGCCACATTAACCTGTGCTGTGTTCCTTTGACTTTTATAGCTGGAAAATCACGTGAAAGACAGGTGACATTGGGTTTATTGACTGCACAATTTATCGATCTGGCTATTGCTCTGCTAACGCCTTCTACATATGTGAGCCTACAACAAGAGTCGTGCACGGCTCTAGGCTTTCCTTCGAGGAGAAGAAGTTTATCCTGCAGTGATACTACAAGTACGAAAATATCGTCGAAGGTCAGATGCAATTCAGGGACTGCTTCTCCAAAACACCACCCACTCTTGATCAGTTTTCCGCAACATTGAATCATGTGTGCGATTCCTCAACAATCAACCGAGTCTGAAATACACCATTTCAGGCGGGTGCATGGCGCAATTTTCACTATTTGCACGCCACTGAAATCCTGTTTCTCTGCGCATTCATAAGAGCCTCAAATATCTTCAAAAGTTCACCAGCAGCAATATTAAAACCTTTCAAATAAATTTTTAAGGTACCCCACATTTTTCGCAAGCCGTAGTATGATTTTGTATTTAAAACCTCGAAAGAACCACAAATCAGTCGATGCCGCCACTTTATGAAGAAATTGTAACAAGTATTCAAGCGAAAATCTATCAATCGAGGGTAAAGTGCAACAATTCAGAGTACGGTGCATGACGCAATCTGTACCACTTATAGGTGAGAAAATTTCAATTTTTTTAAAGCTTTTACGTGAGCCCTTAATTTTTAAAGCTTTTACGTGAGCCCTTAACTTCTTTGGTACCTACCTTTACTCTGAGCAAGGTTCTCACCTTTAAAACAGTGTATACATTTTCTGAGACACCCTGTACTATAGTAAAGTAGAAATTGTTAATGTCAACGTGACACAGCGGGTACTGTGAAGGAAAACAACGACGCAGACAAGCAAGATCGGTTGGCCTTCCCGCTTAGGAGTAGCCGTCCAGCGGACCTACAAGACGGCTGTGGCGCTAGGGTGGATCCATTCGACTAAGTGAGCTAAAATGTTCGACTACCATGTCCTACACCAATAGTTAAGAAG
Source organism: Heligmosomoides polygyrus bakeri (assembly GCA_947359475.1). NCBI lineage: Eukaryota > Metazoa > Nematoda > Chromadorea > Rhabditida > Heligmosomidae > Heligmosomoides > Heligmosomoides polygyrus. The sequence goes on from OX375868.1 coordinate 34,879,735, forward strand.
CGAATGGATGTAAAACCTGTTGAGCTTAACTTGAACGTTAAGTGAGGAGAAACTAGACGCTCAATTGATAGACTTTGGACTTCACAAAACTTACGTTCTATTTGCTTTCTTTCTCATCCAAAGCGACCACGTGAGTGCATTTTGTCAACTAGCTAGAAGAAGGAGGCGAAAGAACATCCGAAAAACTGGATTTGGGTAGACAACTGGACACCAACCACAATCTACCAAGGATTTATGAAGTAAAGTAGGAGAGTACGACCTACTTAGAATTTGCCTGTTCGGCTCAAAAAATGCATCGTCTTCGAAGTATTGCAGCGATGGAAACTCTTAGAACCATCAACAGTGCCTTGGTAGAAGATATCACTTCCACCGACGCTTGTCAAACGCCGGTTCGCTCACTTCAAGGGAGGAGACATGGACTTCAAAGACAGGCCACGATCAGAGCGCCCTCATGCACTGGAAGGCCGCGTTCTTCTTAATGCTGCCAAACAGGGCACGGAATTTAGCACCTCCAGTCCTGCGACGAGGCTCAAGTGCACCCATCCAACGGCACTCAGTCATTTCGAGTCGGCTACAGAAAAGTGCTAACTCGATTGATCCTAGATGTCTTGGCCGATAGCATGCGGTTCATCCGGGTGTACACTTGACAGGGTCTCCTTCTGCGCCCACACCGAAATTAGTTTCTCGAAGACCTGATTACTGGAGTTGGGCCCTCTACGATTCTAACACACATCTCTCGAGGAAAAGACCCGCCGGCGCAATCCAAAATGGGCCTTGGTGCAATCCCAATAAGGGTGTTCACCTTACAAGAAGTGTCTCCTTCACTATTTCCGGGATTCGCGAGGAACGTTGTATTACAAGTTGGCTCGCAAGGATACACTGCCAGCATTCACGCCAACCGCTTCAGAAACTGGCGGACGTTGTTCAAGAAGAACACCTGAGACGTACTTCTGTCCGCCTACTTCACGAGAACGCTAGACTGCATGAAGCCGATAACAATTAGAGCTAGGCTTGGGCACGCTTCCCCATTCACTCTATTCCCCTGACATTGTGCCCTCTGAATGTTACCTATTTCGTCCTCTAAGGTATTCCTTGTGGTGAAAAAATTCACCAAAGTTGGGGATGTTGACAGAGCGGTGAATGATTTCATTACCTCCCAGCCTCCGAAGATCTGGGAAAGGGAAATCGCTGACCTGTCCCTTAGGTTGTGCACTGAGTGACTAACGGTGGTCACTCAGTGCACAACCTAAGGGACAGGTCAGCGATTTCCCTTTCCCAGATCTTGGGGGGCTGGGAGGGATTATATTATCAATGTGCGCTGGATAAAAAATAAGGAAGTAAAAAATGTGAAATGGCTCAAGACTGAGTCTGACGAACCTAAGACTTTGAGTACTCACCTTGAACTCTTTAATAATAGTTTCGTCGAGTCTTTGGCCTAAGGATTCTGAAGACGTCGAGATCACTACAAAAACTAGTAAACACAGTATAGCGTCGCTAATAGGGAGCATCTATCAGTAGTGCAGGTAGTGGAATATTCTGAAATGAATCTTCAGAAGTCACAAGTGATAGCGATCTCGAAATCCAACATGTGCCTTTAGTAGGTCGGTTTGGCTTTCGCTGCCAGTACATCAAACTGAGGCGGGTACAAGCTGGCTCAATAGCGGAAGTATTCCCGAACGGTTTTGGAAGGTGGTGGAAAAGTTCTCCAGAATGCGCTGATCGCTGCAGAGGTTAACGTGCACTTCCTAATCTACGGCTACTTGTAGTGCAGAATTTAGGAATAGGCATCACTGCACTGAATAGACAATTTAGGAATGGACATCATTGCATTGGATAGTAATAACGAAAGAACACTAAGGTAGACGCTGTGTTGAGAGCGAACCAGCTTAAGGTATCAATAGCAACCTACGCCCTCCCACACACTTCTAACCAACACATTGGCGCAAATAGGCTCGGAGAGGAGGAGAAGGGGGGGGGGGAGTCATCAGTGGATAGTCGCCGTGGTAGGAAGGCACATATATCATATGTCCAGTTACACCACAAGGTGGCTCAGTTCACCATAGGGGTAGAGCACCGAAAAGCACTGCATAAAATTTTTAATTTCGTAAACAGAAAACGCTGTTCTACATGGTGGCTCCAGCCTATTTGCGCCCATACAATACCGGCCTTATCTTTTGGTCTTTGGGCGGAAAAAGCGAAAAAAACCGCCTTTTCCGCCGCTTTTCTGTAGCGCTCTCCAAATTGAGCGCATTGCAAATTGAATGACATATTCGTGATCAGCACCGAGCTCTCTTCCCGATGAGCTGAAAATCGCATAGCGAGCGTCTGAAATGTAGTTCAGTGACCTAATTTCTGCCCGGCGCGGCTGACCCCTGTGCTCGCGGGAGATAATTACACCCACAGCTCCCAAGTGGCTAATGAAGGAAGAGATTCGGCCCTTTAAAGCCTAGTTTCTGCATTATATACACAGTCGCACATAGTTCTCTGGATTCCCTAGTATTTCACGATCACAATTATCTACTTCCTTAAAGGATCCGACAATTTAAGTGTTGTTATTTTCAGAAAATGCCTCCGCTTTGGAGGACTCTAATTTCGTCATATCAAGATTGTATGTGCTTATACTCGTTTGTCACGTTGGAGGCGAGAGTGAAAATCAAGCTGCGAAGTTGGAACCTTCAAGGTTGGAATCGTTAGCGATTGTACGCTGCCAAAGTTGCCCATATGACACTTCTTCGTAGTTAGCCGTACACTTTTCGTATCATTAAAGTGGGCACAAAATGGTTTCCTTGAAGACAGAAACGCAGATATCTGGAGGCCTATGAAAACACCTTATAGTCTTCTACAGGTGGGATTTCGACTGGCCCGGAGGACATTTTGGTCACCCAGTTACAGATCAAACTCACCTCAAATGCTAACTGAGTGTCATTTTAAAAAATGTCCAAAAACTGAAAAACTGTCTACGAGGCCATTCCCTAGTTAAATCTGACTCGAAGGATAGTTCGATTTCAAATTTACGTTCATTTGTACCGGTTTTTCACGAGTCAAATGTACCATAGCCCTGGTCGGGACCCAGATTAGTTCCGGAGCCAGTCCACTCTCCTGCCTCTGTGACCCCTCGCGCCATCTGAGAGCGCCGTAAATCGCCTAACTACAGTTTTCACACTTCCGGTGCCGCGGCGCCATATTGATCCTTCCAAACGAGGGTGGAGTAGAATAGTACACCACACAAGGTTTGGACAACTACGACCTCTCCCTTATACTTATACGCTTGTGTTTTTCATTTCGCATTTACGCTTTAACAATGTTTAGATGCGTGGCGCATCCCAGAAAGACTGCTCGAACTCGCTTCACTTTCACAACGCTCAGTCTTCAAGCTATCCCTCTCCCTCGATTGAAAGATTCGATTCTGTATGCATTGTTCACGGCGCACTCCAAAGGCCAGCTGGACAGCCTTGGAGCAACTCCTGACTAGGGTGGCTGCATATTTCTGATAAAACTCCCTAACCGCTCAGTCTACAAGCTGTCGCGCCCACTCGATTGAAAGGTTCGAGTCTGTATGCATTGTTCACGGCGCACTCCAAACGCTATCTGGACAGCCTTAGAGCAACTCCTGACTAGGGCGGCTGCAAATTTCTGACAAAACTCCCCAAACGCTCAGTCTACAAGCTGTCCCTCCCCCCTCGATTGAAAGGTTCGATTCTGTATGCATTGTTCACAACGCACTCCAAAGGCTAGCTGGACAGCCCTAGAGCAACTCCTGACTAGGGCGGCTGCAAATTTCTGACAAAACTCCACAAACGCTCAGTCTACAAGCTGTCAACTCCCTCGATTGAAAGGTTCGAGTCTGTATGCATTGTTCACGGCGCACTCCAAACGCTAGCTGGACAGCCTTAGAGCAACTCCTGACTAGGGCGGCTGCAAATTTCTGACAAAACTCCCCAAACGCTCAGTCTACAAGCTGTCCCTCCCCCTCGATTGAAAGGTTCGATTCTGTATGCATTGTTCACTGCGCACTCCAAAGGCTAGCTGGACAGCCCTAGAGCAACTCCTGACTAGGGCGGCAGCAAATTTCTGACAAAACTCCCCACTGAAACCATGCAAATCAAGGGTGAGCAGAGCAAATGGTTCACAGCTCCACACAGCTGGACCAAAGCTCGGCCTTTTAACGAATACTAATCAATGATAGAAGCTTTATGGAAAGCAATTTCATTTTGTGACGTTGCCCCCTAGTTCTCAACAATTATTTCGTGATAAGTCAATTCTTCGCATATGACCGACAAACTCATGAAACGCAGTTGCCGGCATATAAACTCGGAGTTTTTGAAATCTTTGAAAAGCCTTTGGAGTGCGCCGTAAACAATGCATACAGAATCGAACCTTTCAATCGAGGGGGGACGGACAGCTTGTGGACTGAGCGTTTGGGGAGTTCTACCAGAAGTTTCCTACCGCCTTACCCAGGAGTTGCTCTAGGGCTGTCCAGCTAGCCTTGGGAGTGCGCTGTGAACAATGCATACAGAATCGAACCTTTCAATCGAGGGGGAGGGACA
>OX375868.1:34884481-34945869 GCA_947359475.1 Heligmosomoides polygyrus bakeri
AGACAGAACTACACAATAGCACGTCGCAAACATGTCTACAGGGTGTAGTCAGTCCACCGTGGACCGTCCCTGTAGCGGCCAGATCATCACCACTGTGTAACACTCCTCTATTGATCATGGCAGTCGCGATGGAAGACGTTCTTTGATTTTTCTGGCAACAAGACAGCGGTTTCCCTTGAGCATCTGACAAAACGAACCGCTACCTGTTTTCGAAGAGGTCGAGCACGTGAAATCGAGAGGAGCGAGCATCCTGAACACTGCGCAGCAAGGGAGTAACTGTGCATGACAGGCCGAATCAACGTGGTAGCAGATCAACTCCAAAAGCCTCACAACGTCCACCACTTACAATCCCTGACTCGGCACATTACCACCAACGAAGTTACTTTATTCCCACTCCCTATTAGCAGGTTACATAGCTCGATCTTGCATAGTTGTTCGTATCTTCACCGATAGAGCTTCCGCGTTGAACCTTGCGTCATGATTAGCTTTATTCACTTACAGGATATTTGTAGTGACAGCTAGAAGTCTGGATTGAGAAGATGAGTGTTATTTCTTAAGTTCTTGCTAAACTACTCTGCTTTTCAACCAATCAGCTTCCTCGAAAATTCTCTTCTCTTTTCACTTTGATCGCAAACACGTCAGGTCAATCACCACCTGCTTTTTAACATAAGAAAGAACAGAGGAAGACGGAAACTGTAGTGATTTGGTATAGGCGGCCCGGTTACATTTAGAACAACGGAAAATGCCAAAATAATAAAGGAGACGCTAATCAGTCTCTTCTGAGATGCGCTGCGCATTCTACTTCGAGAAGGCAGTTCGAGTACGTATTTGGCATAGTTAAAGAATTACAGTGGCCAGCCGATGGTCAAGTCAGTGTTTTATCGTACCCAAACAATTCTGCTACCAATTCTCCAACGAATGAGCGATGAAAGGCTAGGTTGGTCTGTGCGGGAAAACCGAATCACGAATCCGCAATCGGGTGCATGCGGCAGTCAGAGCCTCCTCTGACTGCGCTGCCAAAATAATTGTTAAACCTAATTGTCCCGCTGTACATTGGATCGGATCGAAAACCTTCGGATGATTGGATGGTTCGGATAAGGGTGATTCTGCGGGCCTCGAATTTTTGCGTGATTCGGGTCGAGATATCGAATATGATTCATTCGGATCCAGTATGTAGAAGGGAGAACAAACCAAGAGGGATTCTGCCACAAGGTCCGTTGTCCTAAAATTATTTATGAATCGACTTGCATTCTCAATAAATGCAGCTTGTATGGAATAGCTGCGTTTCCTCCATGTTTGATTTAATGCTCTGTTAACAAAAGAAAAATGCCGAGTTGAGCATTGTGCAGTGTTTAATGAAAGTTTCTGTCCTCAACCTCGGGTTCTGGATGGTCTCACCATGAAGAAGTCACTTTTACCAAGTCCACATAAACCACGGAGAATTTTGTTAACCATTACGAAGTCTTTTCGTCTGTATGAAAGTGTCTGTAGTCCAAGCTGTTTGTTTCTTACTTCACTATTAGGAATAGCATGGCAATTAAACCCACGCTTCCTGATGAATAGTTTTCTAGTGAAGCTATTTTAGACCTTTTCAAGTTTGAGTATGTTTTTCTTCTTAACTGGGTAAAAAACTGTTGTACTATACTCAAGTATGGAACAGCAAATTTTTACCCAATTAAGAAGAAAAGCATACGCAGACTTGAAGAAAAACGTTGCGGCAGTGATTCCATATCAAACTTTGAAAAACCCTTCCTCATCTGATTTAACTACTTAGAAAATACGAAGCAGATGCTGAGCTAATTGAAATGAGTAGTCTTTCCTATATCGCTTTCGCCGTTCATAGTCGCTTCAGACCAGTCTTATTTCAGCTAAGCGGCTTTAATTCCGTAGATTTATCAAAGGAAAGTATCATCACTCACAAACATCGCTTATTTAGGAACTGATTGCACAAATCTATACCGGTTATCCGCTACAAACGAAGCAGCAGAAAAAACGGTCAGCCTCAAGCGACATGTAGGAAATGTTTATCACATGTGGAACAGCGAAGACAACTCGTTAAGACCCTCATGAAAGCCCGAAGTGAAAATCGAAGAGCACCATATACAAAGCATTCCTAACATCATGGGTTATACCAGTCGAGAAAAAGAAGCGTGAAGGTGATGACGATGATGCAGAACAGAACGACCACACGACGTCCAGCGGAGTTGCTGATAGCCTGAAATCAGTGCATCTCAAGTCTATTTCAAGACCGCTTTCGAGGAGTTGCTGTGACAAAGCTGACACTACGCCGTTTCCGCAAACAAGTCTTCCACCTTTTAGTTGGCTGGTACGCAACCACCTCACACTTATTTTCTAGCTGAATTACCAGTTAAGCTACTCAAATTATGATAGTGTGGCCGATGGGTTCCAGTCACTGGGATTAATATCGTACAGCCACCCTAGAACCGTGGGTACAAAAAACCTTTTCAAACCCTCTTTGGAACCTTACAAAACCGTTTAGGCGCGTACATTTTTGCCCATCCCTTTGGAAAACCCTACTCTCCCACAGATATCGGTATTGAAAGAATTTTAGACACATTGTAATAGGTCGGACTGAAAGTTTAGGATGTCAGTGGTTTGAATGTTCCCGTCTTTTTCTTGGATTTATAATCCATGAGTTGATAGGTTTTGGTAGCGTTATTACGTAGAGAAAGAAATGCAGCTTTAAACGTTCACTTGAATCTCGAAAGCGCTAAGACACAATTGATCGAAATTTAAGTGGTATGTTAGGAAAGATTCATCTAAAAACCCAGCAGTGAACTATTAGGTTGAGTAATAAATTTTGCAAGCTTTCTGTTTTTTCTGGAACTCAAAGTAAATCCGCAGGAGCATTATATTTTGCTTGAAAGCTTGTTTCCTATCGATCACATTGAGTTATAAGTCGTTAGTTTTCCTTGTGTTGTTGAAAAGTTTTATTCACTAGAACGATGAACACTCAAAGCGAGAAAGTGTGTGATTTCATTTTCAATTAGTTCAAGCTCGGCTGCAACCCAGCGACGGAGGTCAAGCACATTCAGGTGGTCACCGGCAAGTTTACTCCCAACTGAATAAAATATTGAAGATGTTATGAGAAGTTCCTTTCTGCCCAGAAGGGCAACAAAGATAAACCACTTCCGTGAAGATCAACTGCTGTTAACAAAGTTCGCCTGCGCCCATCCACCAAGTCGAATTCTTCTCAAACCACACTAGGACCGACCGCTGATCTCCACACCCTTCCGTGAACCGCAGAAGACTCGTCGGCTGCAGAAGACTGGAAGATCGCCAAAATCGCCTTCATCAGTACCTCATGCCTTGACATAAGCCCAAGTCAATCGCTGTGCTTCCAACTGCTGAGGGCTACGGCACCGGTTCAAGCGAGGGTCCTGGATGGAATCTTTACAAGCGGTGAAGAGCGGATGCTTTACGACAACCGCGAAGCCGGAAGGCAATGACTGGAACGCAACGAGCCGGGGTTCTGACGTCAAAACCGGAGCTCCACCGAAGGAAAATCCTGCTGTGCGACGGCAGTGGTCCAATGCACCGGGAGCTGCTCCACGTAGTCAAATCATCCTCGACGCTCGCTTTTGCTAACAACTCAACTAGTTCCAGCGAAAATTAGTGTAGAAAGAAGTCGATCAGAGCCTATGTTTCTTGGACCAGGGCATCAGCCGACCGCTTACTGCACTTCAGACGGAACTGGGGTGGACCAAAATCAAGCAACCACCATACACCCCGGACATTGACTGCCATCTGCTTCTGTCAATGGATCACTTTCAACATGGGAGGCGCTTTTCCGAAGTCAATGAGGTCACGACGGTGGTGCACGACCTCTCCAGGTCGAAGCCGTCCAAATTCTACAGAGATCTGTTTCACTCAGTGTATGAAAAGCTAAAGAAACCTACAGAGAATAACGGCAATTACTTCGTTTAAGTTCGTCATTTTTCTTTGGTGGTATAATCTTATTTTTGCTGAAAGAAAAATTTTGTTGCAAAACTTATGACTCAACCTAATATCCTACTATATATAAAGCAGAAAGCGTGTGTGTGTGTGTCACTGTGTGTGTGTGTGTGTGTGTCACTGTGTCACACTGTCCGTCCGTCCCACTTTGAGTTGGGGCGCGGCAGCCGAACACAACCGTGCCTGGCGATGCCACAGAAGTGCCGAACACGTCGGCAACCGTGCATGGCGAGCCGCAGACGTGCCGAACACGTCGGCGACCGCGCATGGCGAGCCGCAGACGTGCCGAACACGTCGGCGACCGCGCATGGCGAGCCGCAGACGTGCCGAACACGTCGGCGACCGCGCATGGCGAGCCGCAGACGTGCCGAACACGTCGGCGACCGCGCATGGCGAGCCGCAGACGTGCCGAACACGTCGGCGACCGCGCATGACGAGCCGCAGACGTGCCGAACACGTCGGCGACCGCGCATGGCGAGCCGCAGACGTGCCGAACACGTCGGCGACCGCGCATGGCGAGCCGCAGACGTGCCGAACACGTCGGCGACCGCGCATGGCGAGCCGTAGACGTGCCGAACACGTCGGCGACCGCGCATGGCGAGCCGTAGACGAGCCGAACACGTCGGCGACCATGCATGGCGAGCCGTGGACGTGCCAAACACGTCGGCGACCGTGCATGGCGAGCCGTAGACGTGCCGAGCACGTCGGCAACCATGCATGGCGAGCCGTAGACGTGCCTGAAGTCGACCAATCGATATCGATCGATATTATCGATTTTTTGAGGATTTTGTTCAGGCGGCACGAAACTTCAGCCTTGGGGGTAATCGAGGTCGCTGAACACGAATCTGAAGTCGACCAATCGATATCGATCGATATTATCGATTTTTTGAGGATGGCGTTTAAGCGGCACGAAACTTCAGCCCTGGGGGTAATCGAGGTCGCTGAACACGAATCTGAAGTCGACCAATCGATATCGATCGATATTATCGATTTTTTGAGGATGGCGTTTAAGCGGCGCGAAACTTCGGCCCTGGGGGTAATCGAGGTCGCTGAACACGAATCTGAAGTCGACCAATCGATATCGATCGATGTTATCGATTTTTTGAGGATGACGCTCAAGTGGCGCGAAACTTTGGCCGTGGGGGTAATCGAGGTCGCTGAACACGAATCTGAAGTCGACCAATCGATATCGATCGATATTATCGATTTTTTGAGGATGGCGTTTAAGTGGCGCGAAACTTTGGCCCTGGGGGTAATCGAGGTCGCTGAACTCGAATTTGAAGTCGACCAATCGATATCGATCGATATTATCGATTTTTTGAGGATGACGCTCAAGTGGCGCGAAACTTTGGCCGTGGGGGTAATCGAGGTCGCTGAACTCGAATTTGAAGTCGACCAATCGATATCGATCGATATTATCGATTTTTTGAGGATGGCGCTCAAGTGGCGCGAAACTTTGGCCCTGGGGGTAATCGAGGTCGCTGAACTCGAATTTGAAGACGACCAATCGATATCGATCGATATTATCGATTTTTTGAGGATTTTGTTCAGGCGGCACGAAACTTCAGCCCTGGGGGTAATCGAGGTCGCTGAACACGAATCTGAAGTCGACCAATCGATATCGATCGATATTATCGATTTTTTGAGGATGGCGTTTAAGCGGCGCGAAACTTCGGCCCTGGGGGTAATCGAGGTCGCTGAACACGAATCTGAAGTCGACCAATCGATATCGATCGATATTATCGATTTTTTGAGGATGACGCTCAAGTGGCGCGAAACTTTGGCCGTGGGGGTAATCGAGGTCGCTGAACACGAATCTGAAGTCGACCAATCGATATCGATCGATATTATCGATTTTTTGAGGATGGCGTTTAAGTGGCGCGAAACTTTGGCCCTGGGGGTAATCGAGGTCGCTGAACTCGAATTTGAAGTCGACCAATCGATATCGATCGATATTATCGATTTTTTGAGGATGACGCTCAAGTGGCGCGAAACTTTGGCCGTGGGGGTAATCGAGGTCGCTGAACTCGAATTTGAAGACGACCAATCGATATCGATCGATATTATCGATTTTTTGAGGATTTTGTTCAGGCGGCACGAAACTTCAGCCCTGGGGGTAATCGAGGTCGCTGAACACGAATCTGAAGTCGACCAATCGATATCGATCAATATTATCGATTTTTTGAGGATGGCGCTCAAGTGGCGCGAAACTTTGGCCCTGGGGGTAATCGAGGTCGCTGAACTCGAATTTGAAGACGACCAATCGATATCGATCGATATTATCGATTTTTGAGGATGGCGTTTAAGCGGCGCGAAACTTCGGCCCTGGGGGTAATCGAGGTCGCTGAACACGAATCTGAAGTCGACCAATCGATATCGATCGATATTATCGATTTTTTGAGGATGGCGTTTAAGTGGCGCGAAACTTTGGCCCTGGGGGTAATCGAGGTCGCTGAACTCGAATTTGAAGTCGACCAATCGATATCGATCGATATTATCGATTTTTTGAGGATGACGCTCAAGTGGCGCGAAACTTTGGCCGTGGGGGTAATCGAGGTCGCTGAACTCGAATTTGAAGTCGACCAATCGATATCGATCGATATTATCGATTTTTTGAGGATGGCGCTCAAGTGGCGCGAAACTTTGGCCCTGGGGGTAATCGAGGTCGCTGAACTCGAATTTGAAGACGACCAATCGATATCGATCGATATTATCGATTTTTTGAGGATTTTGTTCAGGCGGCACGAAACTTCAGCCCTGGTGGTAATCGAGGTCGCTGAACACGAATCTGAAGTCGACCAATCGATATCGATCGATATTATCGATTTTTTGAGGATGGCGTTTAAGCGGCGCGAAACTTCGGCCCTGGGGGTAATCGAGGTCGCTGAACACGAATCTGAAGTCGACCAATCGATATCGATCGATATTATCGATTTTTTGAGGATGACGCTCAAGTGGCGCGAAACTTTGGCCGTGGGGGTAATCGAGGTCGCTGAACACGAATCTGAAGTCGACCAATCGATATCGATCGATATTATCGATTTTTTGAGGATGGCGTTTAAGTGGCGCGAAACTTTGGCCCTGGGGGTAATCGAGGTCGCTGAACTCGAATTTGAAGTCGACCAATCGATATCTATCGATATTATCGATTTTTTGAGGATGACGCTCAAGTGGCGCGAAACTTTGGCCGTGGGGGCAATCGAGGTCGCTGAACTCGAATTTGAAGTCGACCAATCGATATCGATCGATATTATCGATTTTTTGAGGATGGCGCTCAAGTGGCGCGAAACTTTGGCCCTGGGGGTAATCGAGGTCGCTGAACTCGAATTTGAAGACGACCAATCGATATCGATCGATATTATCGATTTTTTGAGGATTTTGTTCAGGCGGCACGAAACTTTGGCCCTGGGGGTAATCGAGGTCGCTGAACTCGAATTTGAAGACGACCAATCGATATCGATCAATATTATCGATTTTTTGAGGATGGCGCTCAAGTGGCGCGAAACTTTGGCCCTGGGGGTAATCGAGGTCGCTGAACTCGAATCTGAAGTCGACCAATCGATATCGATCAATGTTATCGATTTTTTGAGGATGGCGCTCAAGTGGCGCGAAACTTTGGCCGTGGGGGTAATCGAGGTCGCTGAACACGAATTTGAAGTCGACCTATCGATATCGATCGATATTATCGATTTTTTGCGGATGGCGCTCAAGTGGCGCGAAACTTTGGCCCTGGGGGTAATCGAGGTCGCTGAACTCGAATTTGAAGACGACCAATCGATATCGATCGATATTATCGATTTTTTGAGGATTTTGTTCAGGCAGCACGAAACTTTGGCCCTGGGGGTAATCGAGGTCGCTGAACTCCAATTTGAAGACGACCAATCGATATCGATCAATATTATCGATTTTTTGAGGATGGCGCTCAAGTGGTGCGAAACTTTGGCCCTGGGGGTAATCGAGGTCGCTGAACTCGAATCTGAAGTCGACCAATCGATATCGATCAATATTATCGATTTTTTGAGGATGGCGCTCAAGTGCCGCGAAACTTTGGCCCTGGGGGTAATCGAGGTCGCTGAACTCGAATTTGAAGACGACCAATCGATATCGATCGATATTATCGATTTTTTGAGGATGGCGCTCAAGTGGCGCGAAACTTTGGCCCTGGGGGTAATCGAGGTCGCTGAACACGAATCTGAAGTCGACCAATCGATATCGATCGATATTATCGATTTTTTGAGGATGGCGCTCAAGTGGCGCGAAACTTTGGCCCTGGGGGTAATCGAGGTCTCTGAACACGAATCTGAAGTTTGTTTTTGAGGTATGAAGGTCTAAAAGTTGGGAAAAGAAGGTGGTCGGAGTGTTCTCTTCTCGGGGTTTGGGGGCGAAGCCCCCAACCAGTCGGAGGCGGCCGCTAGGCCGCTGAACGACTGGTAATACTTATATAACACTCTTCGAATCAGAGATAGAAAGCCTTGTTCAGAATAAACTACCGACCAGGGAACTATGTAGAGGAAAACCGCAAATAATTTTTCTTTAATCTAGAACAGGGCTTCAGGTGTCAAAAATATCCTACTAAGCCGTCTCTCAGCGTAAAAGCCCCCACAGAGTTCTGCAGCAACGCCGCTCGTCGCTATGGTTAAGGATAGGGCAGAGACGCCGCCGGCGGCGAGCTCTGCGTCTCTGCCCTATGGTTAAGCATAGGGCCGCGGCGCTGCCGCAGAACTGTGTGGGGCTTAAGGAGGAGAAAAGGTTCACTTAGTCTGATTCCTATAACCTGACGTGTCAACAAATAGAGTGCAAACAGCTGGCTCTGGTTTCTTTTCTAGTAAAAAACAACCAGAATCCTTTTGCTAAACATTTGAAGACTGTCGAACGAACGGCATTACTTGCTGGGGCTGCACAATTTCAGAAAGCGCGCGCTGCTGTTTGCTGCGCGCATCCTTTGCGAAATCAGCGTGCACCCTCTTTTGCTGCTCAACCCGGGTTTGCTGCCACAGCAAAGTGTGCTCGAGCCTTAATGTCAAAAGGGCTAGTTATATATGAAGTTGTAATCATTTGAAGTTGGAGGTTGAAGACGGCGAGCACATACATGATTTTCCAGACCGGTTATTGTTCACGGTTGCGCAGGTAAAGGTAAGAGACCGAGCGAAGAAAGCGCAGTCCCTCGGCTTCTTAACGTATCCACAGCGCCGCGCCGCTTTCCTCTAATTGAAAAAGCTCGTTCCGCATTCAGAAATTACAGCACAGCCATCGTGCGGGTTATTCCCGAATGCCAGAAAGCCTATCTGAATGCAAAAGGGAAGATGTGGTGGGTACCTGGCGAATCCATTCATTGCCATCCTTGAGGTTTTCCGAAGTGTGCAGAGCCGCCTCGTTGATAATTTCGATGTCCTTTTCTTGGTCCATTATCTGAACACACAGCACATGGCTTTCAAAAGCTTCAGAACAACCGCTCGTCGCGTCCTGCTCTCACCTTTTCCGCGAAAGACTCTTGAAGCCGTTGTATTTCGGTGATCTGGGTCTCGAGGCCTTCAATTTGAGCGTGCATGTGCGAGAACCGATCCAAGATCCTCTCATTCTCCGCCATCAATTGGGTGCGCTCCTGAGGAGAGAGGCGAGCGTCTATGTCTGAAGGATTAAGTGAGAGGATTTGCCGAATACTTGATCAAACATCCGCCACACAGTAGAGCTGGAATGAACGAACGGTCGTCCGGTAACGTTTTTTTTTTCGCTTAAGACACTGCCAGCAAACGTTTTGCTCCTAAACCGGACGTATCGCAAAAGCCGAACTTGAATTACTCTTGGCAGTTGCCTAAGGATTTAATAGACGCCCATTCTCATAAAATGGCATCTAATGGCACGTGATCTACTCTTCCAAACACGCACTGATTCAAGAAACAACATCAGCTGCGCTAAAGCTACACCTAAGCTCTCACTAGGGAGTAAAAATTACCATCCTCCTTCTGCTGTGGTTCATCCAATCCTGGAACAGTAACGTCCAGTTCCCATCCACCATGTGGCTCTTCCGAGGGTTTTTTCGTCGATCCGTCTTCTCTTTGGACTTCGTCTAAACATCAGACTTTATAGAAGAGACAGAACAGCGGGCTTCACATTTATCCAAGACATCATTCATTACTTTTTTTGAAAAAGAATGGGCGGATTTTTCGTTTCCATAGAAAAAGTTAATCATATATGTAAATTTTAAAATCTTAATACTCAAACTGTTTTAAATTCAATGTCTAAACGACGAAGTTGAATCTGATATAACCTGGGGTATACATGAGCTATAAATCACCCTGTACTATAACAAACACAAGTGGAAAACAAGTAATAACTAAAACAATGGTAACAACAACGTTAAACATGTCTTGTTTCGCCTCTGCCTTCATACAAAACATGTTTATAATTAGTCACCCCGAGGCTCATCAGTGAAGAAGGTCACTAATTAATTTAGTTGTTAGTACTGTATTTGGTGTTATATGCAAAATTATGTTTATAACCTGTACTAACAACTAAATTTTACAAAAGGAAATCTAGTTAACACATACGTTTAAACACTATCACTCTAAATTACAAAAACGTTAACACATTGTTACTAACTAATAACTTGATGTTATTTTACATATACACACATTAACACATTTTACATATAAACACATACACATATGAACACACAAATACAAACTCTTTTTAAATATTAATTTTTTATCATCATTTTTTATAAACAATTGAATTCATTAATTTGTTTAAATTCTATTTATAATTTTATTATATTTTATTATATTTTATTTTATTAAATATATTCAATATAATTTATATTTATTTTATTATTTAATGATTTAATTAATTTATTTCTCATTTTAAGTACTATTATAACCAAAAAATATGAATAAAAATTTTATTTATTTTACAGGTTAAAAAAATAATAATTTTTGAAAATTATTGCGCAATGTATGTATTTCAGTTTAAAAACTTACCAGTCACCCTAAAGGGTATTAATAAAATGAAACAGACTATGTTTATGTAAAAGTATATCAGACGTATATCAAATGTATACTTATCACTATCCGTCAAAATACTTCTTGTTCATTTTAATGTTATATATAAACAAAACTTTATTGTTTTATATGAGAAACGTTATTATTTTGGTATTTATATTTTGTATTATAATTAAGTAAATTGGGTATAAGATGTAATATATTATGTTGGTTATATTTGTATAATAAATGCTTGCTCCTATTAAAACATTTCAATATATTTCTTATGATTACATCTATTGGATAGTTATTTTTAATAAGCCTAATTATCAGCTTAATAATGTTCTCAATCAAGTCGTTAAAGGCGGTGCAGCACCTAATAATTCTTAAAGTTTCTGTGAATATTATTGATTTTTTAACTTTAATAGATATATTTGAGTTAAAGTGTGGAAATCTGATAACATAAAATTTAAAACTGTCTGTTTTGTTATATAATTTAGTTATTAATTTATTCTCAACAATTTTAATATTTAGATCAAGATAATCGCAATCGTAATCTGACTTATGTGTTGTTTCAAATTGAAGAGAATTTTCGTATGTTTCATTAAGTAGTTCTTTAATGTATTCATTATTTTTATTATGAATTATGAGAATATCATCCATGTATCTAAATGGATGTATGTTAATATAACGATTTTGTGCTACTAGCCTTCTGCAAAATTTATATTCAAAAATTGTTAATGTAAGATCAGCTAGTAATGGACTACAATTACTTCCTTGTGGTACTCCTTCAATCTGTTTATAGACTATTCCTGCAAAAATTGTAAAACTATTTTTAAGTAAATATTCAGTGAAAAACATTAAATCTTCCGCTGTATAATATCTGTATTTATTTAGGGTATTATTATTAGTATAATAAATATTATTGTGTCCATTATATGCAATATATTTTTTCTCGGCATTACGAAAACAAATTCTAATCAATTCTTTTATATTTTTCGAAATAATATTATGAGGAAGACTAGTAAACATATTGGTAAAATCTGCCGAAAACAGTTTACAATTTTCGATATTAATTTTGCTTATTTTTTCAGAAATGTCTATGTTATTAATAGACCAATATCCAATGAAATTTTTATTTCTAGATGTTATTACATCAATATATTTAATGAAATGTTTTTTTAAAAAAGTAAAAACTATAGATATTTCTTTAGAGAGGGGTTTTATGGAGCTATTATATGCTCCAGTGATAAATCTAAATTTGACTGGATTTTTGTGTAGTTTTGGTAGGCAATATATCAATGGAACTCTCTCTGTTTGTTCAATTTTAAGTTTATTATTTAAACATAATATTTTATGTCTATTGATGATTTCGAGTTCGTTTTCTCTGTTATATGTTTCATATGTCTGATTAAATCTTGAAATTTTTAACTCACTATTTTCTAAAACAATCCGCATTTCTTTTGCTAAAGTGATTAAATAGAATTTTTTTACAAATGAAACTATAATTGTTGGTTGCTTTGTCAAGAGAGCAGATAACAAAATTTTCTTTTAAAAAATTCAAGTATTTTATATTATGTGTATTTAATTTTTTAAAGATCTATTATTTTCTATATTATTTTGATATAGTAAAGATTTCCAGATTTTTTTCTTTAAGATATTGAGCTTTTCTTTAATCAAATTAAGGTGAAAATCCTTTAACTTATATTTATTCTTAACTTTTTCTAGGAATAAGTAAAAAACTTCTTCAAACCAGAGTTGAATGTTTTCTTTCGAAATACCATGTTTTGGAACAATAACTTTATCTGAAACTATTTCCAAATACCAGTGATGATATGTTCAGGTGTTATGTCAACAAATTTTTTATATTTTTCTTCTCTACATAAACATTTGCCATCAAAGATAGAATTTAATTCAGACAAGTTAGTATTTCTAATTAATGCATTATAGCTAAACATTATTTTAGAGAAAGAAGGTTGTGATTTAAATACACATCTGAAAGGTAAAATTTTTTTATAATTAGAATTATTTATTATAATTTCATGTATATATTTATTATTAAATAATTTATTTAAGTTAATTTTATCTAAAACATTACTTATATATGTGATTCCTATACTAATATAGTTGTTATGTTTTTGTTCCGACTGTGAATATTTATTTTCATTTTCGTTAAAACTGAATTTACATAACATACTAACAAGAATTCTATATTTATATGGATCCATATTAATCAAACTGTCTTTATTATATGTGATTTTAATGATATTTTTAAGAAATTTTTTCTTGAAAGTATTAATGAATCTATACATTTCTACTGTTGAATTCAATTGGTTAAAAACATTAAAAAATTCATCAATGTTAAGGTTATTTTTAATATTATTTTCTCTTTTATTGTTCTTTCTGCCATTTCTTTTCCTAATTTTACAAATTTTTAATTTATAAAATGGGTGATTTTCTTTATACATTAGAGGGTTATCTATATTAGATATATTCCCATATCCTTTTATATTGTCATTAAAACCGAAAGGATAAACTGTATTAATCAATTTTATCCAAAAAAGTTCTTGTTGCAGAAGAATATTTTTATCTATATTATCCTCTAAAGAATCTAGTATTGTAATTCTGTATTGGGCGCGTGTAGCGCAGTCGGAGGAGGCGCGACTGTCGCGTGCACCCGATACCAGGTTCCTGGTTCGGATTTCCCGCCCAGGCCAACCAAGCCTTCCATCCCTCCGGGATCGGTGAGTTGGTACCAGACTTGTCTGGAAAGGATAAAGCGCTGACTTGTTCATCGGCTGGCCACCGCAAATCATTGTATGGCCAAATACGCATTCATGTCGCCTCCACGACATCCCGTAGGAGTAGAATGCGCTGACGCATCCCAGAAGGGATTGAGTAACGCCGTCCTTTATCCTTATCCTTATCCTCTAAAGAATCTAGTATTGTAATTCTAATCGATGAATTATTACAATTTTTTCCAAAATGTGTATATAAATATTTATTAATTTTCTGGTTTTTAATTTGGGATAAATGTTCTTTAATTCTGCATTTTGATTTTCTAGTTGTAATTCCAATGTATTGTTTTTCACCATCATTGCAAGTTATACAATATACAACGTGACTTATATTGCAGTTATCATTACTTTTGTTATATGTGTTAATTCTTAAATTTGTAACTGAAGAATGAATATATTCAGCTTTATCGATCATTATGCAAATATTACAATTAGAAGAACAATTATTACATTTGTTGTCGTTTCCAAAATTATTTAAAATATTAATACCATTAACCTTACTCTTAGTAAATTTATTATATTTATAGTATTGGTTTTCGTTATAGGGGTTAATAGTGTGTGTCCTTTGAGCAGGCCAGAATAATTAAGTGTAGAACAGGCCCAAGCTCTACACTGTTATGGATTTTGGGGAGGTATTTAGTGAGGCTGCCACTGGGTTACCGCAGGTATGTGGTCCATACCACCCATTTTGTGTTCCTTTAAAAGCGAATATCAATATTTAATTATGTAACGTGTATGTGTATTTAAAGGAACGGTTTTTCCATGTTTCGAGCTCCGATTTTGTTGTTTTTAGTTATTCCATTCCCTGCTCCACCTTCTTAGATCAGAACAGGAAAACAGAAATACTCATGACCCAACACTAATGGGGGTGTACTGCGCATTACACATCGTATAAACCAGCAAAGCTATTCCTGAACCAAGTGCGTGGGCAAGATTTTCTACAAATTATAAGCATTGTTACCCTAAGAAATATACTCGACTAGGTCTAAAAGAGAACGTGGGCGAGAGTGAAGAAAAAATTGGCCAAGTTCGACTTTCGATAAATCTTGGCATGGCGTTGTTAAACTGTTAATGTATTGTTCTTGTTCTAGCCGATAACCAAGATTGTTACAATCTTCTTTATTCGGCTTACGTTTCGGCGAGTTTCGCCTTCTTCAGAGCCTGGAATAGCCGATAACATCTACAAGACTACCAGCCCAAACATCATTTCATAATACAGGGTACTAGTCTTGACGAAAACAGGAACGTGATCCGACACCACAGTTTCCAACGACCAACCTCAGAGGTGGATGTAGAAGCGGACCACAAACACCCGCAGATGGACGTAGACGTGGGTGAATGAGCTTTGGCCCGAGACATACCGACTTAATCAGCCTGTGGATAAGATCACGAAGATCGAAACCCACAGAGCTGTGCGAAGGGTGCCAGCTCTTGTGTTACAGCCAGGCATTCCTCCTTCCGGTTGACCCGAGGACTCGTAGCTGCGATCCAAAGCGCTTCTAATGTCCTGCGCGCCGATATGTCACTCTCTTGCGCTAAGATCGACACTGAGACCTCTATCAACGTGCCAGCATGGCATCGAACCCTGTGTTCCCCCAAGGAGTCTGGACCTTACCTTTTCTAAGGCCATCCAGATGCTCTTTTATTCTGACACAGAGGGGTCTTCCTGTCTCCCCTATGTAATTCTCCCCACATTCATTACATGACATCTGATAGACCACACCCGATGTCATACAGTCACCTTCTTTCCCGTTAGGGCACACAACGCAGGATGGTGTGAGACACATCCTATCGTAGATTCGGTTTCGAACCAGTTGCATTTTTAAGGTGCTAGGAGGGATGCCAATAACCCTCACCACACCGTGGAGATCGATGTGGTGAGGGTTTATATGCGTCTTTGGAGAAACACCGCTTTCGTCTTCGCTCCGTTTCCGTATTTCGAAATTCGGTTTCCGTCCATTTATGAGCCCTTTCGTTCTGCCTTTCGTTGTTGTGCGTTGGTGGCCATCGCAATTCACAGCATAGGCCGAACATGTATTAAAATTGCTCCCGCGACATCTCGTAAAAGTAGAAGACGTAGCGCATCTCAAGAAGTATCGACCATCGCCGTCCTTTATCCTTTTTATTTACTCACACACCTTAGAGGCAAGCAAAACTTAGACAGCAGACAAGGTAAAGGTTTGCTTCAAATATATGATAATATATAAAGCGTCCACAACAATTTTACAAGGAAAGTAGAACTGAGCTGCAGCGGTCTGCACTACAGTAACATCCCTAATGGGGTAGAGAGGCGACAACGCTAGATTTACCCAGCCTGGAAAGCAGACGTAAGAAGTATGACCTCCTTTTAGCATTCAAAACCCTCCACGAGTTCACTTCAGTTCCGTCGAAGAATTTCCTCACCTTGGTCCAGACCAAGACTAGAGGGGGAGATACAAACTTGCGACTCAGGCTTCTCACAGAATACCAGGCTAAAGTTTTTCTAGTTAGAGTTGTCTCCGCTTTCAACTCCTTAATCGCTAAAGGTTGTCTAGGTTTGAAACTCAGTACTTTTTAAAATTTCCTCAAGAAACTGGTTGTCCCACGGTAAGACTCTTAATCTTCCACAATTTCAGCGTTCTTTTAATTCAACGATGGTCGTAGTTGCTGGGTCTGGGTCTTTGGGTTGAGCTGTGGGTCCTTTCTCCTTTTACCTGTTGTTGTCTTTTAGTTTTTTTTTTCGTTTGCTGATTAGTTTTGGTGTTGTCATATTATTTGCGCCCACCTTTGGGTGGACGCCTATAGATAAAGATTAAGATATCAAGCTAAGTGCCGTCAGACCAATGGCTAGCTACAGGCCTGAAACTCACGATGTCTTCGCCTCATGGTTGGCGGTCGTAGATCCGGCGACAGCGAGCGAATGTAAGCTAAGTCAGTCTTGACCGGTCGACGCTCCTTCTCGCGCCGTTGCTTCGCTTCCACAAGATTATACAACCGCTGCACTTTCTGCAGATGAGCGACATTATGTAGTCGAAGAGTTCTGAAAACTATGCACTTCAAGCAGCGTCAAGCGCACCTGAAAGATCCACATCCATCGCAGCAACATCTACACAGAAAAAAGGTTGGACATGTCCAAAAAGGCCGCGTTTCACAGCACATACTCACGTACTAGAAGAGAAAACGAAATTCCTGCATTTAGAAAAGATTACGGTGAAGTGATATAATCGGACAAGGACAAAGTTTATACTTGATAGGTGAACTCCCCAAAGCGTATACAACAAAAAAGGACAATTGATATCGCATTTTCCCAGAAAAAAAAAATGATTGACATGATTTGTCACAATACATATTCCATGATGGAGCTTACAATTTCGTTTCATGAAGCCGAGATCACTGAAGTCTTGTCTAAATGACCAAAAATCTTTGCATTCCCGGATTTTATTATTTTGTGCTCTTTGAAAAACGTTATACACTACACCTTAAAGTATTCTAACATCACTCCGTGTTGCTTTTACCATTTGGAACTGCATAATTTGAGCTATTGGTTTCCACGATGATTTATTGCCGTGGAAACCAATAGCAATAGTTTATTGCCGTTCTTTGATATTTTTTTAAATCGAATTTAGTTAGTTATGTTAACAACCAACATCAATCAATGACATCTTGACCAATTTGTTTAAAGAACTTTCGCCATCTTTCGTTAAGTTAAAAAAACCCACGTTCGAAGAAGTCTTAGTTTTTAGGAACAAAGAACTGGTGCAACTAGTTTTTTAACAGCTTGTTTACCAATCAAAGTTTTCGTCATTCAAATGGTTTTGAAGGGAGCGAAGCAACGGTAATCTGGGGCCGGATTCATCAACGACTTACAGAGATTTAACGGAGAAATTACAGCCGAAATCCCTGAGAAAAAAAACGCGAATTAAAGCGGCTTATCAACAGGCGATATGGTGAAATGTTGGCGTTATCAGAAATTTCGGCTGTAATTTCTCCGTTAAATCTCTATAATTCGTTGATGAATCTGGCCCCTGATGGTGCTCAGAGCTATAGGGTGGATGTGGCATCAGTTCCCAATTAAGGATAAGGAAAAAGGACAGCGTTACTCAATCCCTTTTGGGATGCGCCACGCATTCCACTTCAACGGGATGTCGTAGAGGTGATTAGAATGTGTATTTGGTCATACAGCCCTCGCGGTGGCCATCCGATGAAGAATTTAGCACTTTATCCTTCTCAGACAATTCTGGTTCCAATTCACAAGCCTCGGAGGGATGGAAGGCTTGGTTAGCCTGGGCGGGAAATCCGAACCAGGAACCTGGTATCGGGTGCCGGCGACAATCGGCGCCTCCTCCGACTGCGCTACACGCGCCCAGTTCCCAATTAAGCTCTGCTAATTTTTGACGTGTTATCAAAGAGGTGTGGGGTCTGGCTTTACCACGATGGAACACCACGCCTTTGGGCGGTTCAGAGCGTTTTCTCTTGATTTCTTCGTCCAATTTCGATAGCTGACGAGAGCAGACATTCATTCGAATCAATAGCTTGGTTTCTTGAAAGCCGCACAACGTATACTACACCTTTGTAATCCCACCACGCTGAAAGCCTAATCTTCTTTTGGTAATCGGCTTTGGATGTCGATTGTGAGGCGTGTTTTGCTTGGTCCATGTCGTTTTCGGACTATGTTGAACAAACGATCTTTCATACCCGTTATCATTCGGTTACGATTCAGCAAAGAGTCCCATACGTTGGTGCTTGTGGTGAGGTGGATCTCCTTCATTAGTGAGGAACGCAAATATTGGTAACCAAGCTGTTGTAAGTTCAAGTATAGGGTTGAATTCGAAATGTTGTTGACTTTCCAAAAACTCAGTTATTCCGTACAAGCTGAAGCCGTTTATTACGAATGCAAGTCAATTCATGAATAATTCTAGGACATAATGAGATCTTGTGGCAAAGCCCCTCTTGATCTGTTCTCCCTTCCATTCTTCTTTCTCTGGGCATTTGTTGTCGTATGTACTTTCTAATCATTCTATAACACTTTGATCTGGATCGTTAGCCAATTTGATGTGGATGTCGTCCTATACCGTTTCTAATTACACTGTTCTTCACATGGATTTGACCCATGTAATAAATAATAATAATAATGTTAAGCTTCTATGCCTCTGTCGAGATGTCATACGCCGGTTAGTTCCGATTAACGCCTCTACTTTCTCATTGGAATTTTTAAATCTATTAGTTTATAAAAATGAAAATTTCTGGAGCGAAAGCGAGCAAACCAACGTTGACACTGGAGATCAGTAACGCAGTCCTCACTATAAACATCACATAATTTCCTCCGAGCTTGCCCGCTTTTTTGCCCTTTCGGAAGTAAAACAATATAACGTGCCGATAATGCTATCCTTGATTGTCCATTTTCAAGTTCACTTCTTAACTTGAAAATGGACAATCAAGGATGGCATCACTCGTATTTCGTATTTGCTAATGCCGCTCAGTTTTCGAAGGGAAATAGTCTAAAGTCTAACCTTTAAAATAGTACATAATAAGGTGAGCCAAGCAATCACCACAGAAAAATATACAGTGCACCATCTATGAGTGTATCGGTCGCTGTTTAGGTCAATCTGCGGGATCCACAGACCTCGTTTCGCATTTAAATTTGTATTTTTCGATTGTACATACGACGCCACATCCTGATCTCTTTGAAAATTTGAAATTAGAAAATGGTTTTCCCGAAGTCCATGTGGGGAAGCAAGCTGTGAAGAGCCAGTAGCTGCGCTGCCCATATTGTGACCATCTTTCTGCGTCATGCACTTTGTGCCTGTGTATCACTGGCGTCGAACGTTTATGCACCATTATGTTGAACAACGTTTTCATTGCCTTGTGATTAAAATCGGTCAGCAGTAAACAAGTCACAATAAACCTCCTCTCTGGAGAAATGCGCAAAAACGCCTGAAAACTACGTGGTCGTCAAGATCGCTCAAATCTCAACCAGTCAGTTGAAATTCAAAGATGATTCAACGCAAGAGAACCCCTCACCTCTCGCATAAAGCAACGCCAATATTCACTGCGCTCCGAACAGCTTGACCACATTCGCATCGCAGTGACTGCCAGCGGTTGTGAGAACACTGCGCCGTCGATCCCATAGTAACTTCAAGGAACCCCTACTCCTTGAATTTAATGACGGCAAAAAATATATAGATTTTAATACTGACTGAGGGGTGAAAATTCTTCCTATATGACTCGCTTTTCCAGTTCAGACGTACGCTTCAGACCCTTCCCTTCTCAGTTATCGGTCTGCGTTTCGCGAGTAAAACCTTTGCTAACGATGTCAAACCTTCAAGAGTATCGGAAACACTGGAGGTTCAAGCACATTTCAGATAGCAATTGATTACATTGGTAGCAGGGCAAAGTACTGGGAGCCGTCTCTTTTAGCGAAGAAAACTCATTTTCTCATGATTGTATCAAGTAGCCGCTCTGATATGCCCACTATCAATGGTCAGATTTTACCAGGAAAATGTACCCATTGCATGAAGCGGTACAATCGGGCACGTAGGCGTCTCCTTCGAAAATACAAAAATGCAGGTATATCGATCTGACACATGGAGAAAGAAGAGCTATAGACGATTAAATAGAGTGCAGTAAACCATTGCGGCTAGGGGTTGGCTCTATTCTGGGTGACGGTTGATGGGTGGCCTACAATGGCCCACGTATAGCATGTGTCCCTGGCTTTGAGTCTGCTTGTTATCGCTCCGTTTTGCAATGTAATAAAGTAAAGGTGATTAGTAATACTGTTTCTGGTTCGTACGACAGATTGGTTGAATGATCCACAGTTCGCTTCGTTTAAGGGCCGAGGTGCAGAAGGAAGTAACCCTGCCAATGGACTTTGCCATGGAAAAAGGGCGTAGAATTAGCGCAATTCTTCGGAAGACGAAACGGAATTCAGACGTAAATCACTGGCGGGGATGTGACAGCGATCAACAGTTAACGTTGAGCTATTTCTGCAACATATTTTAGCTCTTCTCACCATCTGTCCACCCTAGACGAGTCATTTCACCGATCACAGAGAGGTGGTTTTGGCTTGACTGCTCTAGAATACCGAGGCTCTCGCAACGTCACACTACCGCCAAAAGCCACCAGGACTCAATTATTAGGTTGGTGAAAAAGTCTTACACCACAGCGTAATTTTTTTTCAAAATTTTATTGCTTCTTTTGTGAGCGACTTCAATCTTCGAAGTAATTACCATTTACATCTACAACCTTCTGCTATGTACTGGAGAGATCACGAAATCCTTCCTTCCAGAATGAAGTCAGCTGTGACTCGAAGAAGTGCTCCACCTCGGATTCCAGTTTGGTTTGGGCGTTGAAGCCCGCACCAATCCCTTAGTTGTTGCTTGAGAGGTTGAAAGAGGTAGGTCCGATGGCGCAATACCTGGCGAATACGGTGGATGGGGCAGCACCTCCCACCGAAGCTCCTGCAACTTCTGGCGAAACGACTTTGCAAAGTGGGGCGAGCATTGTCGTGAAGAAGGTAAACATTCCTCCGCCCTAGCGGTTTGCGAGAAAAGATCTCGCTCAGCTTTTACAGCTGCGTAGCGTAGGTGTTTGCTGTTACTGCGGTGCCGTCATCAAGGAGCTCATGATAGAGATTCCTCGAGAACCCCACCAAGAGCATAACATTACCTTTCTCTGGTGAATGTTCGCCTTGAGGTTGTGATTCTCCTTGAGGGGGCCACTGGGCCTACCGAGTATGGTTAACAAGGAAGACCTAGGATTTATCTCCCGTGATGACATTCTCGAGAAAGTGCTTAATACGGAAAAGAACAAGGAGAGACTGAGCGATAGTCAGTCGCGAAGCCTTGTCCGAGTCACGGAGTCAGTCACCCTTCACTACAGTCGTAGTCATATGTATATGCCCTCAAAAGCAACTTGCCATGTATGCGAAATTTTCTAGAATGTGTGCTACAACTACGTAGCACCAAACAGTCATTAGAAGTCCCGTTAAATTTTGAAAAATTTTCAAAACTTTTGGTGCAAGTTTTTTTCACCAACCTAATATGACAAGAAAATGAACTGGGTGGAGCAAATCCTCGGAACCAAAATAATAATGAAGGCGTTCCCCCTGTACAACTGTGCACATAAGTGCGTTACTCGCACCAATTCAGTCCCTCTATATACCCCTTCAGCGCCAGTTTCTCTGCAGGAGGTGGTGGTCGTTTTAGAAGAACATCCATTTTCTCGGCGCAATCCCCTTTTGGACTAGCTTCTTAATATACTTCTTCTCTGCGACACCTCCCTCGGGAGATCTCAAAGTGCAAACTGATGAGCTGATGTTGTGATGACTCCTTCGGCGAATAACCATTTGTTGTCCTCACTGAAGCAAATGAACGGGGATGTGGGAACTGCACTTGACACCAATGAGCAGACCACTGCATTCAAGGCACTAAAACCTACTAAGCGGCTGAATTTCTATACGGGACTAGCCAAATACCAGGCTGTCCAATAATTCCTGTCTGAAAAATTTCAAAATTCTATAACTTTCCTTAGAAGTGTTATAATATCAGGCAAATGTAAAAACCTTCTAGAAGGTTTTCCAGAGTTCCTTGCTAGGGGTGTATAAGGCGCACTCGCCGCGTCTAGCTACAAGTACAAGCTAAAATGGACCAAGGTCGAATTCGTACGTTCGTGTAATACGAGTGGCTGCTGGGCAACGACACGGGAACCGCGGTCTGCAGAGCGTGCAAGGAGGATGCAGTGTCCCAACGCACAGTCAGGCGCTGGTTCAATCGTTTCGAGAGCGGCGACACGAGCCTCGAGGACAGGGAACACCCGCTGAAGATCATGCTCTGCTGCTGGTGGGACGCCAAGGGCATGCTGTACTTCGAGCTGCTCCCGCAAGGCAGGACGGTCACCGCCTCCATCTACACCGATCAGCTCGAGAAACTAGCCGCCGCCATCCGAGAAAAGCGTCCCCGACGGGCCTCGGTCCACCTGCTGCACGACAACGCATGCCCCCACGTGGCGAAGGAGACCCAGCAGAAGTTGGCAACGCTCGGCTGGGAGACGGTTGCCCATCCGCCGTATTCCCCGGACCTCGCCCCCTCCGACTCCCACTTGTTCCGCCCGCTGAAGCACCATTTGGCCGGAAGAAAATTCACCAACTACGACAACCTCAAATCCGACATCGCGGACTTCTTCGAGTCGCAGCCCCCGGAGTTCTGGGCGAAGGGCATCGGCGACCTGCCCAATCGATGGGCCACTGTTGTGGATAACTGTGGTGATTATATTGTTGGTTAGACTTGTTCTTCAAAAAAGTTGAAAAAAATTAAAAATGGTGAAATTTTCGGACAAGAATTATTGGACAGCCTGGTAAAAAAGAAACTCTTCTCAGAACGCTCGTCTTACGTGTCGTACTCGTCTACCGTTCTGGCTGTAAAGAGAAAGAAGGGAACAACTTCGTTTGCCAAAAGTTGGAACTA
Organism: Heligmosomoides polygyrus bakeri; assembly: GCA_947359475.1. Classification (NCBI taxonomy): domain Eukaryota; kingdom Metazoa; phylum Nematoda; class Chromadorea; order Rhabditida; family Heligmosomidae; genus Heligmosomoides; species Heligmosomoides polygyrus. The sequence continues at coordinate 34,907,672 of OX375868.1, forward strand.
CCCCGTGTAGTCCCCTAACATATCGAAATGTATGTTTAAGTGATAGTGTTAACCTTGGTTTGTATGAGAGAGTGGAGAGCATCATTTTTGACGCTCAATTTTGCTTAACCTTGGACTTTAGCAGCAGCTTCGGTTGTCCATCCAAAAGGTTTCCAAAAGAAATCAGCGCCTCAGCATCAATTTAAAATGGTAGCCACGTTACCTGAACATCATCTTTGCCCTAGGAGAAACTCCAGAGAAGCTTAAAAAGCTTGTTTCTACGCTCTACCCGTTCTATCAATATACCCAGTCGCGTGCACTACAAATTTTCTGCAGTTGTGTTTCAACACATATAGTGGCGAACGCAAATCGTGAACATCGAAAAAAGAAAAACCCCGTTGAAAGACTAAAGGAGATGCGGAAATGTGATAGACTGATAGATAGATAAGGGAAAGCAACAAAAAAAAAAACGAAGAGCCGCACAATCGAAGACTGCGTAAACAACTCAAATTAAAAGTTATATGAAAAAGAACTGACCTCATGTCAGTCACCAACTTCGCGATGCGCTTCAAATAACTGTCCAACGAATCGGCCACAAGCGACAGGTGCTTCTTTTCCTCTTCCGCAGTCAGCAAATCTCCTCGGGTTTGAGAAGAAAACCTACGAATCGCGTGCCCCAGTTGCGACAATGCCTGAAATTGTTACGAGCGTCACCGGTAAGAACGAATGACAATGTGAAAGAATAGTGAGATTCAAAGGCGCGGATAGGAAAAGTGGACAATATGTGACAAAACCGATCTGAGTTATCTATCTCTGCAGCCTGGTCAGTTCAGCATTTTAAATATGCTCCTTCAAAGCATTGTCGCTGGCATCTTGTAGTTCAAACTTTCGCATTGTAAAAGTGATAATCCCCTCGACTAAACCGCAAGATGTAATGCTTTGCTTGCTCCTCAGTTGCTGTATACATGTGTTGAAGCAACAGCAGCCCTCAGAATTCCGCCGCATTTCGTGCGCTGTCGTGCGCCGCTACATAACTGGTTTGTGCTAGTACACTTTTCTGCTGTGAGCCGTGCATTGTAGTGAGCCAAAAACGTCTTCTGGCAGTACGCTTACACACAAGGCGCACATCAAACGCTATGGAAGTATTTTCACTGATAGACTTTAGTCTCGTTCAGACTGAAGAATGAACAGAACTTTAAGGAAAAACAAGTCAGCTATGTCGTTCGGTTTTAGACCGATTGAGATCAGCCGTGGCAGAACAGAATATTTATTGAGCCAATGGGACCCAAAATAAATTTAGCAAGAGAGTGCAGCAAAAGTTGGAGTTTTTAAGAATGATAGAAGCAAAACACAGAAGTTATTCAGTCAAAAAGTGATGCAAAATCAGTTAGTACAAAAAATACACCTAACGTTGGCTTTTTAAAGATTAGCTAAGGCAAAAGACACAAAAGCAAAACGCTACTGGAAGTAATCCCCTGACCTGTTAACGATTAGGTGATTAGCTCGAGTATCCAAAAAGAAATCTCAATAGCTGATCTCAAATGCCTACAGAACTTATTCCAGCAGAGTGTGCAAATGATGGAACAATTCAGCCTATAAGGGAATAGTGCAGGTACAGTAACATCTGGCGCCTGGTTCTGGTCAAGACGCAGTAGGTAGAACATACAGTTACGCCCCGTAACATCCGCAGCGGCGGAAAATTATGCGTGGAATAGGTAGCCGTTGAAATGGTCAGATTTAGTCGGATTCAACAGAGCTTTACATGCTTGGCATAGTTCCTTAACAATATAAGGAGGATAACAGAGAGAATGCAATTACCAAGGGAAGCAGAACACCGCGAAAGCCAAAGGATGCTGTACTATGTGGTGTGGTCGGCGATCTCAACGGCTAAGGAATAGTGATAAAAGAAACGCCCGATACTGCTCACCCTTTCTGTGTCCTTGTCGAATTCATCTCTTTCGGTATCACTCATCGTATGCGTGGGTGAGTTAAAAGACAGGTAGTCTCGTCGTCGACTGAGCACAAGCTGAATGTGGACCATCATTTCATGTAAATGTCGACAAGTAAACAGATATTTATTTATTTGCACTGTATAGTGCGCAATAATCAGGAAATGAACAACATGGACACGGCGTAAACAAAACAGTTCTGTTTAAAAAAAAAACTAAATCCCTCAACAACACAACCTGTTTATATGATGATAGCTGTAAATTTAACTAACAAGGAGAGCCAACACAAATAAATTACGATAAAATGCAGAGGTAGGGGTTCGTGGAGTGGGTAGCTCAATGGGAAACGAGCAGTGGCCCGCCAACACTGCAAGCTGCGAGAGATAACGGCTCCGGATACCATCTTAGTAGGTCCGCCGCTCCCATTGAAGCCCACACGACGGCTGCCAGGGGAAGCAGTGGAAAAGGGTCAAAATGAGAAGCTTACAACGGCAGCAAGATTGATATTGATTCAAAAAAGGAAGAAGGTAGGAAAACAAAGGAAAGAGTTGGGGAGTTAAGTAAACAGCAGTACGGAGGTTGAATAAACAAACTCAGAGTAGGTTACTAAACTAAACACTAAGCGGACAAAATGTAGAAAAAGGCAGCAGTTGCAATAAAATTTACGACGTAAAGTGTGGCAACAGAGGAGAACCAATGCTGCATAAAATCAAGAAATGTCTTCCAAATGCAGAGTTGAGAGTAGGTCTATTTTTTTCAACCTTCTTCGAAAAAACATTTGCATTTGGAGCATCTAATATGCTCGCAGGCAACAATTGCAGCCAGCGAGCACCACGATAAAAAAGCGAATTGAAGAGATATTCCAACTCTTTAATGGCTGGAGCTTTATTAGGAACGATGTATTGGACATTAATTAGGGATGGATACTTGGAGTATGTCCTTCTCACAACCCTAATCAGCAAGATTCCCAGAAGATGAATCTCAACTAACCTGTTGGAACTCAACCAAATCCTTTCCCAAGGTAAAGGCATGAGCCGCCATTTTCTTGTACACCAGTGAGACGCTGGGCTGCTCTGAATAGAGGCGTATTTTGGAAATATTCAAACCTTTTCGAAGATTGATAATTCCTTGGTTTTAACAGTGTATCTAAGACCTCATCATCAGTACGAACCACCACACCTTATCTGCCGAAGAAACCAGAACTAAAAAAGAAAGATATGGTCAACAACGGCCACCAACAGAGTTGTGGACTACATTGCTTAAGCAAAAAGTTTGCCACGAAAATCCATGCGTGGTCTTGATTTGAGCTGATTCAAATAGAGATTTCCGGTTCAACAATGCATCAGTAGCTAGTCACCTATATTCAGCTCATGTCAGAAAGGAGTATTTCTGATAGCCTGGTCTTCCCTTGGATCTACCTTCGGCCATATCTCAGAGTATCCGTTGACTTTTAAAATTTTAGGGAACCTCAAAAGGTTTCAGAGTATAAAGAAAGGAACAAATAAGTAAAGAAATAAAGAAGAGAAATAAAAGTAGAAAATAAAGGGCAACGGATGGAGCATGCAGCTGTAGAACGTGATACTTCAGTCTACAAATTACAAAACACCTTGCTCTAATCAACTCTATTATGGTTTACATATTCCTTAAGCGAAAATTTCAGAGCACTGTCATAACTCGGCAACTTGGAGTAGAACGTGTATTTGTCTTTAAAATTTTTCAGTAACTGAGTAAACGTCCTTATTCTCTGCATCTACGACAAACTGTAGGAGTTACTGAAATGTTGAATATTGCACCATTTGCAGCGATGAGAAGGGAGTATACGATCTTTAAGAATTTGTACTTGTTCCGCATTTGCAAAACGTTTACTAATGAGTGGTGCCATTGCCTACACAAGGGGAGCAAGCTGAACATACAGAAGCGCGCGGCAGCCGCGGCGACTGCTGCGGCAGGCGCGACATCTACATAGTGTGTGCTGCTACAGTTACGAAATCTAACGCTCTTGTAACTGCATAAACTGCTTTGGATACCTCTGCTCAGCTATTTGGGGGTCTTTCGGTGCACTTAATTAGAGGAAATGGTTGTTTTTGGTGGGAATTGGATGACCTAATTCAAGCAATGGACAACTGCTGCTATTGTGAAACGATTTTGGGTTCTTTCATGACACAGGCCTCTTTTCTAAAAGCCACATATCTAGATACAAAACAGCATAACTCGGAAGTTTGTTAGAGCTCCGTTTCCCCCATAACAGCCCACCCAGGAGCGATGCGTCAGTGGCGATTCTCGCGCGCGTGGCGAAAACTTGTATGTTCGTACTACCAGCCCCTACACCCCTACACAAACATTAGAATCTCTACCTGATGCAACAAATGCGAAAGAAGATTAGGACACCATCTAGATTGCTCACCGCCAGTTTTGCTTTAAAAGGAAATCTTGTAGCAAATCTGCGTCAATTAGAAACCTAAGGGATGAGTGGACGACGGCAGGTGAGTAGAAAATGCATATTTACTTCTACTAAGCGATCGAAAAGCCAAATGGTTTCTCCGAGAGCTTGGTCTACCTGGGGCTAGTTGAATTTCAAAACGATTATCCGGATGAGATAGGCTTGCCCTGTAGACTGATCCGCAATCCAATGTTATCATAAGCATCAACACAACGCTAAAGGTCGAATCTTAAAATGAAACCTTCACACTATCACTCTATCTCCTCAGCACATTATTAGAGTGATTCGATTTCCACTTAAAACTTCCCCTACTTGTCGATAGAAGATCTCTCCACTTCGTAAGACCTTTGCTAGTAAAACGCTCTACAGAAAACCCAATCCCGCAGCGACTTCCGCTGGAGCTCTCGTTCTTTGCATTCTGCCTTCCAAATATCTCGAAACCCTTCGGATCGTTATTCTTCGCAACGTGGCGGTACGTTCCATTCGAAGATAACTCCAAACTAATGCATGGTCAAAATATCGCTCCAACCTGCAGCACATCTCTTCTTGAATAACCAACTTCTGTTCCTCTCAATGACGTGTCAGTTTAAGGTTTTTATATGAACCTTTATTTACAGCTTCACGTTTCGACTTAATCATCTTCAGAGACGCATAGATTCACTACTACAAAAACGCAATTCCACTCGGTTAAGAGCGAATTCAATCGTTCCCAAATGTATAGAATTGCATTCAATTATAAACATTACTGATTCCAATTCATATACCAATGTCTTATGTGTAAGAAGAACCGCCACACTGATACCTCTGAAGACTACGAAGTCCCTCACCTAATTCCAAACAGATCAGACCCACTCAAACTGCTTCCAGAGAATAGAAGAAGGCACCGTGAAATTTACCAACGACACTGATTGTTTGCGATGCTGGTCACAATCTGCATGGGATGGAAACAAGAGGATAACGTTCGAAAAATAGGCCGAAACCTCCAAGTGGAACGGAGGAGAAAGCTCTCGAAACAGCGCTGCCTCGATACGCTTCAAATGGACTTGAAGGTTGACGGTGTCCACCGATTTACTCCTCAATCCGGAAGTGTGGCAGCAGTGCACCTCCACGACGAAAAGGGACAAACTAAAAGTGGAAGACGATTACCCACCAACATTAGGGTTTAACCTCCCAATAAACTGGACGCCGTACCGTATATGCATCCTATGCACCTCCAACATAGAAATAACACTCATGGCTGACCCCGAGAGGGATCAACGAAGGCTAAAATTCTCACATTTTCAGCAGGTTAAGATCGATAGCAGGTTAAATAAATAAATAAATAACGGAGTGTGACCTGCAGAAAGCAAACTTCTCTATAGGGTCAGTTTAAAAGTCAGTTCTGAACGCTCCTGTTCAGAATGCGGAGTTCCAAGCTCACCTTGTTTCTTTTCGTCATTCTCCCCAACACTGGTATCATTTCGGTCGGTAAGCCTTCTCACGTACGCCTTGAAATACGCGGTCTGATCAATCGGCATGATGATGTGACCCAAGAATCCTCTACTAATCGACGGGACCAACTCTAAACGGTATAAATACATTTGGAGACCTTCTTGGCGCGCATGTTAGCGAGGCGCGTTGGGTACTCAAACATGAACCGCCATCGGGAAACGCCTTTATGCTGGACTTTGAACAAAAAAATTTATTGGAGTCATATACACGATCACGACTACCGTCTACCATAATCGAGAAATATAGTGAAACTGTCGAATATGGAAAGTGGAAAACAGTGAGTGCCAAGAAGAACAGTATACGAACCGACCGAACGTATGTACTACATAGATTAATAAATTATATGCCGTGGACTGTAAAACTGTTTCAAGTTACAACGAGTGGTGCAGGAAAACGTCGCAGGGGCGCATCTACACATGGTGGACGCTATGTGGGATGGCGACAGCCTAAACGTCGCGGTAAAACGAACATCAATGGGGACATATTACCAAGTGGATAGTGAGAAGAAACGAATATGTTCGCCTATTTGGGAAGAAGCGATCAACACAACCTCATGTGGGGGATAATAGTCGGTCACCAGAACTGAGGGGCTTTAAGAATTCATGGGATGCGGGAGAGCGACGAGAGTTCAGCGAGACACGGAAGGAGTGCAGTGGACGGTGGCAGCATGACGCAATCTGCCGCCGCCCTTACTTCCCACGAGCCCACAGAACGATGATGATTATCAGGATCACAGTGATCGCGCACATGATGATCATCATCTTGATGTTCTTCCACCAGTACTTTCTCTTGAGCGTTGCCGCGGATTTCTCGAACTGGGACGCACCTTCCTGAAAGTGCACGATGTTTGTCCTCATTGATAAGGGTAGTAGTGGTCGAAGAAATTTCTACGACTAGTTTTCCCACCTGCAGAGCATCGGCACGATCGTCGAGCTGAGAAAGCTTCTGATCACGCTCCAGCACCTTTTCCACATTTACCTGCAAAGCAACTATCGATAAAACTGTGACAATAAGATAAATGAGTGTCGGTAAGGCACCTCTACTGAATTCATGAACAGGAAGGGGATCTTCCCTAGTCGGACATCGCTAGAAAAACACAGCTAGAAGGGAATATCGCACGAAGGAAACTGCATAAAAGGTTCTGTCGTAAAATGGCTTAGCGTGCAGCCTCTACCAAATACCGCACCTTCGATTTTGCGAGGGAGGTCGGGGTTTGGTTCTTGCGCGCTGCTGCATTTTTGCATTTCAACTGACTGATGAGATTTGGGGTTTCTGACGTCTATACCATTTTCAGACGCCTTTATGCTTAATTTTACAGTTGAATGCTGCGGTATCCAAAATGATGATGTAGAAATGTTCAACATCGGTGATACACAGGTAGCATGAAGCACCACTGGGCACAATACGGGCAACGTATAAAGGCTACAGGCTCCTCATTCTGTTTCCATACACGGACCAATGACCTCGAGAAAAGCCATCCCGCTCAGATTTTCAAAACAAACCAGATGTGACGTTGGAGGTGGTTCACGTGAGAAACGCGGTCTGTGGATCCCGCAAATTAACCTAAACGGCATCGATACACTCTTTCTCTAATCTTTCCTGTCACCTCGAAATCAGAGGACTACTGAAGATTTTCTAAAACCTAACACCAGCAATGTCTGAAGAGTAATGATTCACCTGCTCCCGCTGAAGTGTGGCCCACCTTTAGACAAGGAACCTTCGAGGGAAGAAATCAAGCTGGCTGAACGGACGCCCAGTACACTAAAGGACTTCGAAGCACATCAACTTGAAGTTGACGAAGACGCTGTGGTTAAAAAGCCGGTCAGTAATAAACAAATCGCAAGAAAAGTACTCTCTACAGCGTAGAACTAGAAAACACGCAGAAATCGTCTGAAAATGCTATAGACGTCAGAATCCCCCAGATCTCAACCAGTCAGTCGAAATGCAAAAATGCGGTAGCGCAGAAGAACCAAACCTCCGACCTTCCTCGCATGAAGCAACCCCACTTCCACTGCGCCCCGAGCCGCTTGCCGGCAAAAGCATCGCGGGCGTAGAAGACATTAAACACATTTTTCTACTACTCGAGGGGTGGGGATTCTCCCTATATGACTCACTCCCCCCCCCCCCCCCCGTTCAGACATACGCTTCAGACCCTTCCCTTGTGAGTGAAGTGATGCCCTCCCACTAGGATAGATCCCAAATGGATCTTGATTGGTGCGGCATTTGGATTTCGAGAAACACGTCTAGTATGACAGCCGCCCTATAGACACTCCAGCGATGTAGTACCTCCTATCCTTCTACGAAGGTACTGAGGAGAAAGGAATAGTAGTTCATGTTTCCTTTAGTAAAGTGTCATCCATAACAAGTTTTCTTTTGCGAAACTCTTTTAACCAAACCACAATCTTTTCTGATAAAAATGAGAAATTATTACGATCCAGCAAAAATGACACCTAATAACAAATAACACAATGACACCTAAGACCTAATCTCAGAAGCAGCAAGCACTTGGAACCATGAAGATTAATTCACTTAGTTTGTGATCCAAAGAAAAACCACGGTGCATTCGGTGCAGAGAGTTAAAATCAGCCTCCCCTTCGCCATGAAACAACGTTTGATTCGATCCAGCATAAACCGCCGTCCTTCCGCTCCAGCGAAATTAACGTTTTCGACTAATCTGCCTGGGAAGGACAAGACATTGCTGTATACAACACAACGATATGCTTTGTGCGATATGCTTGAAGCGTTGATATTTTCCTCTAATTATTAAATCAGGCTTGTTATCAAGCCCCTAATTACAACTGACGTTTAAACAGATGTGTCTTTCCCTGGCCTAATACTGGCGTGACCAACGACAAGCTCCCAGGAATTCGATTGCAGTTAAAGAGGTTGTTGAAATAAAAGGAGGATAACATGGTAAAAACTTGACTTTCTAATACTTTTGAGGATAGGCCACATATCCTAATTCAGGCGGTTTAAGGTGAGGGCAATTATAGCCTGGGGAGGGGGAATCACACACCCTCTGAGACCATCTGAGTGCGCTGGAACCCTGGAGAGGTCACTGGCCTCTGAAACAGACTCAGGGTAGGGGCGACAACACCGTATGATCCCCCTTCCCCTTCCTAATAATCCTGTCGGCAACTAGCCGTGGCCATGGAACCAGGAAAGACTTGGCGGCCCTGGGAACGAATCGAACATGAAAAGATTTCCTGATGTGCGTGAGAGCTTTGCATCTAGGATGCTTTCTAGGCGAAGTAATAAAGAAAATGTGCCTTCCACTGCAGTACCGAGTTATAAGGGATCCTTCAACACGGTTTACATGAACCTGAGAGCTTTCCCACTAGTTTCACTGACTCACGGGTCCTAGCCGAGTGATCGAAAGCAAACCTCAGTGCAGAATTCTTATTTCCTCACTATTAGACCGGTCATTAGAGAGTATAACGGCAAACCAATTCCATTAAGCTGGGGTCTTGGCTACAAGAAAAAATACCAAAAAAGAGGTAGTCGCAACAAAGTGCGGCTATCACACTGATTACGCTGTAGTACCGATAAAAAATGAAGAGAAGGCAACTAAAGAAACACAAAGAAGGCTTCTGAATATTGAACGTGATAGCAACTCAAAAATCATCATCGATGTCTGCCGCTCTATAGCCACATTTACAGCCACATTTCTTTATGGTAGTAGCTATTATTTCCCGTATTTGAATATAGAAAAGTCGCCTACTTGCTTTATTTGCTTGTTAATCACATTCTACCTTGATGAATAATGTATTCTTATAACTAATCTTTTATTGGCACTAAAAAAGCTGATCGTAAGTTGTTAGGGAAGGGGTATGTGACATGCGGAAGCTCGCATTTGTGACTGATTTCTTACGAACGGCCACGTACTCTCGAGAAGCGACGTCTCCCTAGCATCATCCCACATTGCAGATTCCTATTGAATCTGTCTTAATGATTGCATTTAACCAAACAGCTTCTGGCTGTACGTGACTCGTCCGGGGAAATACGGACGCTAACGCCCTATTTTAGTAATTTGCTTGATGCGCGAAGTTGCTTCTGTTTGTTAGTGGTATTTAATTCTTTTATACAGCGCACATTAAAAAGTAAATAAGTGAATAAACAAATATTAATAGCCTCATAGGGAAAACCAGCAATAATGAACAATCAAAAAAGCAGTGCATGGTGTAGAAACGGAACAGAAAAAAAAACGAAAAAATATCTCAGCTAAGGCATGTAATCGTGCAACAAACGGAAAACTGTACCTTCATGATCCCCACCACCTCATCAACCTGTGCTTGCGTTTGCTGTAGACGCTTGTTCGATGGTCGCGGTCCTTGGCTACCACCGGCTCCTGCGGCTGCTGCATCTCCTTGGCCTGAAGAAGAACGTCAATGAATAGGAAGTCACAATTCTGATAAGATACATCTTATGGATAGCTCAAGAGCAACGCCCCATCCTGGCCTCATCTGCTGGTGGAGAAAATGAGCAGCGCTTGTCAACCACTCGTCCCATACTCATATTCCGAAGTACAGCATACAGAAGTGACAGTTCTTTGGCTGGTCCAAAAATGATTGCGGATTTTGCTATTGTGAAGTCGCCACCTAGAGCAGGGCTTCTAGAAGTGTATGCGTCGCAGTACTCTTTAGAGGAACGAGATTTATTCTTACAGAGATCTACATATCGCTTAAAAAGAACTGAAATTTCCATAACTTTTATGATTTCTTCTGAAGCTTAAATGCAATTTCACAATGTTTTCTTACTGGATTTCAATACAAGCGGTAGAAGAACCTCCGGTAGAATTGATGCGGTCTACGAAGCATTCAGACGCAACACCTCTGGGATACACCTTGAAACCCGAAAATTTGAAGGAAAGATCATAGTTCTGAAAAAATAGTCGCAAGCCGGAGCGGGGCATTGCAGAAGGCAATGAAGGAGAGGTACTAAAGTAGAAACTAGAAGCCTTTACGGAGGTCCACTATAAAAATACGCGCTGTTTATGTACAACAGGATGAAGCCGCTTTTAAAACAAACTGTCACGTTTAGAAACAATAGTAAGCACGAGAGACGTGGTGGCCCTATGATACAACGTAAGATGGGGTTAAGCCCATCAAGCCCTAAGGTGGGGGTTTATTGTAGAGCAAAAAGACCTTATACTATCAAGTAGCACAGCAAGCCACCATGGGGAGGGGGGGGGGGAGGGGTAGCAGCGCCTTACAAGATGCAAATGAGGTTGAAAACGATAGCAGATTGTCCACGAGAACGTTGTGTGACATTGTCTATCTGCAAAGTTCACCAACAATTTTGAATGCACTACTGGTCTCACCAGCGATTTTGGTTAGGATCCCTCTGGAAAACTGGGCTAAAAATCTGAATTCCTGGAAAACAATAACGGACTATAGAACCGCCAAGCAGTAAAACACCTGCCAACAGCCGCAAAATCAACACACACCCGTTGATAGCAGACACTAGCTGTCACGATCTGAGTACGGGTTGACGCACGACTTCGGGTTTGAACATCGATTCCCGAAAAGCTACATACATGAGGCTTAGAAACTGGAACACCCACCTACTACGGTTTTCTACACCTAAACATCATCTGCCTTCAAACTGCCGGCTGAACTTTGACAATGGAGGCAATATGGAAGCTGCGCATGCTGATTTCGCCCGAGTTAAATCATCCCACAAATCACTTTAATGTCCATTAAAAAAATGGACAAGATTAATAGCAAAATCCTAGTGATTCCGTACGTATTGTTCCGAATGGCGAGAAATGAATTCCAGCGAGGAATAGGAATGCCTACCTTATTGGCCAGTCCAGACTTACAATTAGATCTAATTAAACATGTTCCTGTTAAGGGGATCCATCCGCTATCAAAAGCAGCACCCGCACGCTCCCTTTCCACGTGTTCTCGAATGAAACCATTCTGGGTCAAAATTCGCTCACACCCTAAGGCATTACCTGAAATAGCGCTCGAGTGCAGCGATTTATGAACTTTGTCAAGTCCTTCCCAATCCGATTTGCGAGGTGCATTATTTCTATTCAAATGCATGCCAATAGTACGAAAATACTTCAAACCTTGCAAAAGCAAAGCGATATTGGCTTGGGAGTAGTTTTTTGCAGCATGATATTTGGGCACGAGGGAGATAACCGAGTTCAGCGCAAACCTAAGCGCTCACAGAACCTCGATTTTAATCACATTTGATGACTAGCTTCAAACGCCTGTCAGGATATCTTGTACAGAAAACTGCAGACTCAAAAAATTCATTTTGGGTATTATATTAGGTTGGCCCACAAGTCCACGCCGTTTTTTTTTCTCTCAACAAATCATTGGGGATTTCGCCGGCGATCTCCTGCATAGCGCTATACAGCTTTCGAAAGAAATTGATAAGAGCATGTATTGCATTTCCTCATTTTATCCTTAATTTTGTCAATTCGTTAGGTTGTTAAAATAAAAAATGAAAGAGCGGAAAGTGGCTATCGCCGACAGTTCCTTCTCTCTGCTTAGGTTTGGATTTTTTTGCGCAGCTTTTTGTAGGAATTGGAAAGACAATGTCCTGTACTGTAAGGATACGTTGTTGGTCCTATTTCCTCATCTGTCCTTTATTGATTTTTAGGCCATCAAATTGGGACGTCCGAAGGAGAAGATTTATTTTTACCGACAGCTCGTGCTCTGTGGTTGGATTTTTTGCTCGGTGTTACATGTCGTTCGAAAGAGAATGTCTTGCTTAATAAGAATTTGTGTCGCGTTTATTGGCTCATGCTGATTTCTGCCGAATATCAACAAAACGCCTAAAAGAGAAAAAACACTTTCACCACCAACTCCCCCTCCTTGTTCAGTCTGTCTTGTACAGGTTTGAATGACACTCGAAAGTGGATGTCTTGCTCTACCAGAATGTATGATTTGTGCTTCCGCCATTTAAATTTTTGCTGTGATGAATGATGAGGGCAAGCAGAACGGCAGCAATCGTTAGTCCCTGGTTCCTGACGTATTCAACGACTTTTGCACAGAATTGTATCTGGCGAAGAAAAATGGTGTATGTATGTATGCATGTACGTCAACATGAAGCACCGTAAAGAATGGCTCAGCAGTGGTTTGCAAGTGATACACAAAGAGAAGGAGGTGCCGGAAGTGCTCATCCTTGTCGACCTGGCACTCTATTTTGATGTCCTGAAAATTAGCAAAAACTTTAGTGGCCGAAAAAGGAATTATATATTCTGACAGAACAAGACATCCACTTTCGAGTGCCATACAAAAGTGAGCAGGACGGATTGAACAAAAAGTTGTGGTGAAAATTTTTCTCTTTTTGGCACTTTGTTGATATTCGACAGAAATCAGCATGAGCCAATAAACGCGATACAAATTCTTATAGAGCAAGATATTCTTTTCCGAACGGCTTATAACACCAAACAAAAAAGTCCGTCAGTAAAAATAAATCTCCTTCGGACGTCCCAATTTGATGACCTAAAAATGAATAAGGGACAAGTGAGCAAAAAGGACCAACACGTGATCTTGGAGCACAGAACATTGTCTTCCAAATGCTATGAAAAGCTGCGAAAAGATCCAAACCTAAGCGGAGAGAAGGAACTGTCGGCGACCACCACTTTCCGCTTCTTTACTTTTCACCTTACGACCTAAAAGTTGACAAAATGCAGGATGAAAACAGAAATGCAATGCATGCTCTGATAGAGCAAGTCATTCTCTTTCGGAACCTGTATAGCGCTATGCAGGAGACAGCCGGCGAAGTCCACAATGGATTGTTGAAAAAACGGAGACTTATTGGGCAACCTAATATGTCATACTAATATCGTACCTCACACAAATCCTCGCGTATGGAAGAAGCTAATCCTAAGGCCAGCAGCAGAGTCTTGCGGGTGCCGCGGGCCCGCCTTGACAACGGCGGCTGGTGCGGCCCCGCGACGCAATACTGCATACTTTTGTCGGGAGGAACGAAGAAATACAGAATGGATTTCGGCGGCATTGGATTTTTTCCAACTTGTTTGAACGTTTCGTAAGAATTTCTTCTGACTCATCTGAAAAGCGAGCTTCCGTGGAATGCTGGCGCAAATAGGGTCGGGGGGGGGGGGGGGGGGGGTCACCGCTGACGCGGAGGAGAGCACAGATTTGGGCAGGGGAAGGGACTCCAGGGTGTGGCTCGAGTGACGCGCCCGTGTTAAAATTGCCTAGATCCTGGAGTTTCCTCCCTTGCCAATTCAGAAGCACACAAAACACGGATATGTAATCGAAACAAGGAGATAAGACTGTATTTACATCCGCTGTATGTGGCTACCCGCCGCGGCAGGCCATGTTGCCCCCCCCCCCCCCGACCCTATTTGCGCCGGAGTGCTTTTTAATGCTTTAGACTGAACGATTCGGTTGCCAAATCGTTATGGTATTCTTGAGTTGGTCTTCTATTTCCTTGTGAGAGGTTCAGTTACTTCTTCTGGTCTGTGTTGCATCTGCTCCAGCAGTTAGGTGCTTTCTGTTGAGTACCTCTTAGCTTCAACTATTTTTCTTATTGTTTAGAGAGTGTATATCCTTGTTTGTTATATCACCGGAAAGGTGTAATAACGGAAAAGGTTATACACTTTTAAATGTCGTAGGATTTTGTACTACCAAATGTGGATTGCGCAACTATCATGATGGTTTGACAGTTTAGTGTTATTATGCTGCTTTCTATTGAGTACCTTTAGCTCTAACTGTTTTTCTCCAAGCTTCCCATCCGGTCACGCCCTCCGGCGGGTAGCCGCCGTGAACTGCGGCAGCCCTCGAGGACCCTTGCGTGCGGCGGCTCCGCGACAACTCGTCCGCGCCGCGGCCTCCACCACAGTGGCAGCGCGTGTCCCACTGCGGCGGGAGCGATTTGGAGGAGTTCTCACGGTGCTGCCGCGAGACTCTGTAGAGGCCCTAACACCGGAGGCACCGGTTTACCACTTTCAGAATTTTCATATCTCGAAGAAACTAATCAATGGGAAACAACCTTTATGCAGCAGCAGAAAGGCCTATTCCCATTCCCTTTGAATCTAAGCAATAGTGAGGAGTAACTGTCTGACAGGACTAATGACTAACAAAAGCACCTAGGAGCGATGACAGAATTGTTTGCGGCACATAAAGAATAGACACCTCTAGACTGAGGCCCTAATCATTCAATGGTCCCGGACAAACTCCTCGGTTATGTTGCTTCGAAACCCCAGCATGTATGCCTTGCTGGCAAAAGGCAAAAGAATGAGAGGTTACAGGAGACTACACCACATGAAACCCCTAATGCTCCGCTAGCGCGCTGCGAACCCGGACGCCCGCTATGGACAAGATTCGGCAGGACGCGGTGCGTCCTCCCGTATATGTAAACGATGGAGCATGGGAATTTCCACGCTGCGGGAAATTCCTTCTTGAAAACCTGCAGGCGTAGAAGTAATAGACTGAAGTCATGCGAACCGGGTGCGATGACTTCCAATGAATATCCTTGTTATTTACTGAAGGCATTACTAGTCAGTGTTGCAATCACTAGAATTTGTTTTGATCTTAGTTCCTTCAAAATCAGAACTCCAAAAAGATGGAAGAGCGCTACAGTAGTAGTTGAATCTACCGAGGCCGCTTCATGTTATGTGGTCAACAAGCAGGACTAAGGATGAACGAACAACATCGGTTAAGTAGGCAACGTTGACGGTGCAGTACAAAGAAACGACGATAGGAAAGTCCAGGGAGGCTGACCAGATGAGGCGGAAAGGGTGGAAGTCGTATGTCTGCAGAAAATACGGTACTTATGATGCAGAAGACGCATACTTTACAAAGGACTCTAGAGTGATCCACCTACCAAATCTGCGTCAAATTTGGCCACATCCTCCGGAAGAGAACAGAACCCAACCAAACGCCTTCTATCGCGCAGGGCTCCGTGCCTCATAAGCATCGAAATACTTAAGAGAATAAAAGAAAGCGAAGAGGATTGCAGAGAGGATCAAGCTTGCACAGCGTAGACGAGGACAGGAATGTGATGCAAGTATCCGTGATAGAGTCTCTCAAATGTTCGGTAGATCCTGTCCAAAAATGTAACAATGGGGTCCGTGAAACTGGAAAGGAAATACTAAACGAACACACGCGGACCATGGGCTGCGAGCAACACAGCGCGTTGCAGCCCACACCAACTCATGAAAAAGAGATAGGAATGGAAAGACGAGCACAACAACAAAAGCCAGCTAGTCTTGCATTACCGCATTATATCACACTCAACTCCTTAAGGAAGCGGCGTAAGTATCATGACTGCTGGGGGAGTCAAGTGAATCGTCTTTCTACCAAAAAGGTGAGCCAGCCAAGTGATGCGTCTCGGAGAAAACTGTGCGACGTCGTTCGAAGCCGACAGGATTCCCTTGACATCGTGGTCACACAAGGACGCTAGTTTATGGGTAGGTTGGAATAACTGACATTCCACGCATGGCAGAGCACTAAACTTCAGGTTTTCCGCTCCTCGGGTCCCTAGATAGGACGAATGGGAACGCTGTTAGGCTTTGTTCGCTAACTCAAACCAATGACACAACAGGCGATACAGATGACTAAACAAACGCTGTTTAAATGTCCTTTCAACTCGTCGGGTCCTACTTTTCTGCAGAGAATGGTAGGCTGTTTCCGAAGAGAAGAAACGCATACAAAATAAGAGGGAGCGCTCAACCACGTACTCCCTAAGAGGTAATCTAAATGGGTAGTTGTCGCTGTCATTCCGTACTTTGAACTGACTTTGTTCAGGCGAGATCGCAGAAGAGGTGTTGAATAAATGAGAAAAAATAGAACCAAATATCAGCGCAGAACGTACCTTCCATTTCTATCTATATGTATACAGTGAAGATGCAGTAGCAGTGGAGGAGGCACTTGAACCTGAAGAGGAAAACATTAAGCGTCATCGTTAAAACCCTTCAGGAAGACAAGAAATCGATGTCGAACAGAACGCAGCGGCAAGTGTGACACGAAACAGCGACGGATGCAACTGAAGAAACATTACAAGGGCAGTACATTAGATGAGATGGAAAGAAGGCCTTCCGTGCAAAGTGAGAGTCGCCTCACGAATGCCTGCCGTAAAACAGAAACGGTCACAGATGGTTCAGGATATTGAAGGGGCAATGTCTTGAAACAACTTTAAAATACCGGACATTTTCCGGACATAGCAATATGCGAGCTGGAGTTGTACACTGAAACTCGCAAAACACTAGGCACAGACAGTTCCCTGCGAAAATCTCAAGATGTTATGGTTAAAGTGCAACGCTCTCCTCGAAAACTATACAAGAACTGAGCTCGTCGCGTTCCTGCCGTCTGCTAGCAGCTTAACCGACGAAAAAGTTGCTTATGTATGCATGAGTCCAAAATTTAACACACGTCACAACCGTAACATCTTGGTAAAAGCTGCAGTATTCACATATAACGTCCATAAAGTGTTGAACATAAGCAATTCTAGTGTAGCTCTAACGCCGAGATGTAGCAGCGCAAGCTGAGGAGGCGCCGACCGTCGTGCGCACTATGAGTCGATGTCCATGGCTCAGATTCTCTGCCCATGCCTCCCAAGCCTTCCATCCCTTCGGTGAATTCTTTGCAAGCCTTGTATGGGAAGGAAAAGCTCCATTGGTTGGCCACTGCAAGCCATCGTCACCAAATACGTATTCAAATTGCCTCCAGGACACACCGCAGAAATATAGGGCGATGCGCACCCCGTAATGGAATTCAGAATTGTCTAACGCCGCATTTATCCTTCATTGACAACATCCTAGGACACTTATGTTCTGTTAGATTTGGTTCGCATAGTGATACGGCTGCTGTTGGATCCTGTGTATTGCTACGCAGACCATTTCACCTGATTCGGAGAGGGGAAGGATTTTTTTTTGTGTGGTAGTCAATTGGGATGCGGGGTAGCGATGTCGGAGGATGCCGGCTGTCGCATACACCTGACTCCATGTTCTTGGTTCGAATTTTCCGCTCACGCCAACCAAACCGTCCATCCTTCCGGAGTCGTCGAATTTGTACCAGACTTGTCTGGGAAGGTTAAAACGCTGACGTAGTAGACGATGTATTAAATAGACAATTGCTTTATGTCACCGAATCCAATGTGCATGCGACACCCTTTTTGTGTTTTTTCGCGATTTTCGAAAGCATACAACAGCGATTTACGGCTTTCGTGTAATCGAACAAAGAATTGATCGAAATTGTTCGAACACACTGTTCGAGCTCAACTCCAATCGCCACTTTGTGGTTGAAAGCAACGGCAGGCTGTTACACCGAGTAACCTAAATAAGCTCAGATTTGGAGAAAGCGAGCAGTTACACAATGAAATCTAAGATGCGTGGCAATTAGCATGACAGTTCACCGCTTCGATGATTGGAGCGCGCGACACGAAGCCACAGTAGTTTCTCGCGGAAAACATCCATACTTTTCAAGTGTACGTTTAACGATGAGTGAGGAGTACGAATAGTCCGAACTGAGCTGCCTACAAACGCAAAAGAACAACGAAAGTTATCCAACGACCCTCCAAAAGCGAAAAAAAATAACGAAAAACCGGAGAAAATTAGAGGAACCCCACCAACTGCCGCATTCCACTAATCGAAACACACAGAGCGAATCAGTGGACACAACACAAAGATCACATCACGCTGCTCGAAATACCCGCTCAATTTGGCGAGCAGCTTTGTCGTCCATCTTCTATTGCGAAATCCGATTGCCTCATGCAAAACTCTGCCAATCTGCCACTCTTCGAATCATCGAGGTGTCCCACAGAGTACAAATAGAAACCGCACCTATCTGGGTGATGAAATCGAGACAACGACTAGGGAGACAGCACAAGCACACAGTTTCACAGTCTGCCGGAAGGAAATCGTGCACCTTAAAGGACGTTGTCGCTGGGGCGCAGTCCTCGATCTCGAGCGCACCTTCTCCTACAAAGGAATCGATCGCGACTGCAGTGCAACAGTATGACTCAGCATTCATCGATGCCGGCTTTACTGGTCTTCAGCGTTGGTGAAGAACTACCTGCACTTCCCGCGATGCGGACCCTACGTATGTCTATCCGATATCGAGGACGAGAAACTGCAAGCAAGGTAGCCAATGGAAAATGAAGGATCAAGTGACAAAGGAACGCAATTTGAGTAAGAACTGTTCAAATCAAAGGCCTTGAAAACACCCCATAATAATTTCAAAGGAACATCTAAGGCCCTGTTCATACTTCGTGACGGGAGTGACTGGGTCGCTAGTGCAATACATACGGATCGATTGATGCTGAGTGCTCGCCCAGCAATAGTCGATACGTATGATTTGCCTGGGCGACCATCGCTCCCGTCGCCAAGTATGAACAGGCCCTCAGCTTGCTGCCACCGGGGTCAGGCTACAAGTTATGGAACAGGCATATTGTAAGATACAGGCTGCAGGCTGAATTGTGGTACTGGATCTCCATCTTGCGATTTCCTGTCACTTGCCCAACAACGAGGAAATGGCGCTGTGATTTGATTCTGGTGGAAGGCCAAAAGTGCAGTTCTAGTTTGAAGGTCCGAGCAGCGTTTTGCCGCGCAAGTCCCACCTGGATTCGCTCAACAGTCAGTGGGGCTTCATGGTGTGAGGGAGCTTCAGGCGACATGTCAAAGGAAGTCAATTGCCCCAGTTCTGCCTGGTTCCTAAACTAGGATTTCGGATGGGTTCACGAAATCCACCCCTACTCGGTCGGAAATGGCTCGCTTTAGAATGGGTTTCCACTTCACACAATGCTTCAAGCACGCGAGGGTGGTCAGAAAAAATCTACTTTGTGAGTAGGGAAGAAGCGTGCGAGAGCATCCCGCCACTTGGTAGCGACAAGGATGCTGGATACTCCCCATTCCTGGAGGTGCACATGGATAGTTCGCTGATGGAAGGTGCACTCGACCTCGGGAAATGGTGCCCCGAACAGGGACTCTTTCACACAAGAGTAAGTGAACATCGTCCGCTAGTTCCTTTCGCTGAACGTCCCTTGAGAGAAAACCGGGGCAAACAGAAAAAGTATTGTAAATACTAAAAGACCAGTGCTCGTGAAAGAGCGCCTCAGGCCCTTTGCAAGAGGAACTAACAAGAAGCCCTCTTGAAGGCCCTTTGCAAGAGGAACTAACAAGAAGCCCTCTTGGAGGAGCGTTCGAGCGTGCGCCGAGAAACTCGATACAGCTGAAGACACTCGCAGCAGCAGATTGGAATCTATAATTCACTACTTTGGTCAAACGTCCGCATGTGCGTCGGACCGGAAATTAACCCCGAATGGAGATGTTTGTGGTGCTGATTCGGCGTTGTAGCGAACCCATTCTGTAATTCTTTCATTTCACAGTGAATTCTAGGTCATCTCTGCGGTTTGATCTAAGAGCTCGTTAAGGGGAAGCGTGGAGACAAGTCGGAGGAGGTGACGGCTCTCGATGGCATTCGACTGAATGTCCTTCGTTCGAATTTCTCGCCTAGCGAACCAAGCCTGCAATCCCATCGGGATCGGTGAATTGGTACCAGATTTGCCTGCGAAGGATAAAACACTGACCAATTTATCGGCTGGCCACCGAAAAATGTTGCATAGACACAGCATGCATTCAAATTGCCTCCAAGACATTTCGTAGAATTCGTGGCGCCTCCCAAAAGAGATTGAGTAACGCCGTCCTTTATCCTTCGCGGAAGTAGAGCGGGCGACAAACAGTTCTGTTGCGAATGTCATGTACGCAACTCTCCTCCTTCCCAGAACATTTACCCTCAGGAGCAGAAGAAGCACTGGATACATTCCAGGAAAAGCGAGAAAGGTCTGAGTTAACGAACTCTTTCGGGGATGCGCAACGCATTCCTGTACTGGGGTGTGGAGGCACCTCGAATGCGTCCTAGGTCTATACAATGACTTGCCTTGTCAGCCGATGAGTGAGTCGATGTTTCAACCACCAGACAAAGTCTGGCATTAACCTGCCGACCTCGTGGGAATGGCAGGCTTGATTGGCCTGTACAGGATTCGAGCCATGATAAACCGGGATGAATCGATACGGGATGCAGCAGAAGGCAGCACCTCCTCTGACTGCGCTACAGACGCCCCATCGTGTCACGTCGATCAAACTTCCTTCTTTCAAATACTCCGTCTCTCCACAAATTCAGTTACGCTCGAACCGAACCGAAGCGACACGAACGAGACTCCACCCATCTACGGCCGCGAAACGCTATGGCATATGTCTGACGCACTTGGTTGGCTTATTCGTTAACAATTTTTATTTATTTGTTCAGACTAGGCCTTAGTGAAGAGCGGGGGCTTCGTAGTAATGTGACACCCTCGATATCTATGATTGGATACGTAACGAACAACGACAAATAGCAAAGGGTACAGTGCCTAACTTAAAGTCGGAGATCAGTTTCAAATTCCTAGCCGGCAAGCACCTTGCTAGTCTAAAAGTGGAATACTCTGGGACAGTCATAAAATCTATCTAAGGGCGATCAGTATGAGAGCGTGGAGGCGAAGCACTCCCAGCGAGGGGGGCGAGAAGGCTGTCGACGTAACCTGAGTAAACAGAGTAAACAAAAACGTCAGAGAGAAACTGACACGACCAAAGTCAAATAGCGTCGCCGTAAAGAGGAAAAAATAAAAGGAGAAGGACTGGTATAAACGTCGGTATTAATCAACCGGCGCGTGTAGCGCAGTCGGAGAAGGTGCCAACTGTCGCGCACACCCAATACCAGGTCCCTGGTCCGGATGTTCTGCGCAGGCCAACCAAGTCTTCTATTCCTCCGGAGTCGGTTACCAGACTTGTCTGGAAAGGATAAAGCGCTGAATTGTTCATCAGCTGACCGCAGCAACTGATTGTATGGGCCAGATACGCATTTAAATCGCTTCCACTACATCCTGTAGAAAAAGAGTGCGTGGCGCATCCAAAAAGCGATGAGTAACGCCATCATTTATCCTTTTATTCTCTGCTAATGAACCCCTTTCAGAATCACACATTTCACTCTTTTGGGTACTAGAAGGTAGCTCGAATGGATATTTGGTCTAAACAATGACCATTGGCGACCAGCAGATGGACAAGTCAGTGTTTCACCTATCAGATCCGGTATCAATTCGCTGACTCCGGAAAGATGGTAGGCTTTCTTCTCCTGGACAGGATTCGGAACGAATCGATTCGAGGTGCACGCGAGGGACGATGTTCCGACTAAGTCACTCGTGCTTTTGAGAACGATGTAAAATATGGCCAAACGAGGCACAGCGGAATGCTTCCTGCTTTAACTGTTTTGCCTGTCATGATAGCATGTGACAATGAACTTCTGAAACTCCTACTATATACATGGGATACCCATACCCGAGCTTCTTGACTAATATGGTAACATGAACCGAAGTGCTTTAACAATATCTCAGTCATTTAACGCAGAACATCATTACACTCATCTTCCTTAACACATCCAATTGCTGGATGGAATTGCTAAACAGGTAACGTTCGAAGCAAAACTGTAGGTCAGGACCGCGACTGCTGTTTCTCCAGAACTTTTATGAGAGCACTTGACCCCTTAGGTGGTAGTCAAGCACTGATGCCTCCTTCATTTAGTGCCAAAGTTCAACTAACGCGTTCCCTGAAACTACCACCAGTCACGAAATGATCTAAAAAGCCTTCAATTTGAAGTACACTCATAATGCCTAGCCATTCGTTCTCAAGAGAAGAAAAAAGCTCCAGCGCTCCGTGCATCGAAATGACTGCGATACTGACGAGCAGAGTCAGCAAGCCTTATCTTACGGCTAACCATCTTCTGGAGAACTAACTGAACACAAGTAGTGGCACAACACCGGCAGGTCGCCCCATTGTGAAGCGGTTGCCCACAACGAGGGTTCATTTCAGTCATTGACTATCATACAGATACCTCCATCTCGCTAAAAACATGTGCAATGAACCAAAAAACATGGTAATCGATGAGCGGAAGAATCGTCTGACGGTCGCCGGGAAAGGCAGAAATTCCACCCGTTAGTGGCGAAAATAGCCACGCCGCTGACTCATGCGACTTCGACAGGTGTGCGCTCGATGTCAACGCAATACACGCTCAATCACAGCGAGATCTCCAGCACTTGAGAGCTGGACCTAATTTGTCGACGGTGACCTCGACCTCGACCTCGCACGTACTTGAGACGGAATCGTAGAAGCACCTCAAGACCTTAAATCTGCCCGACTGCTTGAATTTGCCATGCCTGGTGGCAGGCAGTAGACAATCCGAGCTGTACTCGTTACCAGTCAAATCCGGCACCTATTATACACCCGACCACACTACTCATTGTTAGTAGTCTCTGCACCTTAAAGGAACGCCTGAAGTTGTTCAACATGCGGTCTGTAACGACACCGCTTCTGACGTTTTCGAGATCGAACTGAGTGTGTGAGGCCTCTCCTACAACTCCTAGATGTACAAAGCACAATCTTCGTAGATAGGCGAGTAGTTCAGAGGTGAATTCAGGTACAAATCAAGATGTAAAACGTACTTTTCGAATTAAACTGAAAAAGTCGAGGATTTTGATGCTACCACCAGTCACTGTGGATGAGATAACTTTCACAGCTGCAAAGTATGACAGCTACTTCAAAACAAGACTACGCTTCAAGCGCCTAATTTGCCGATTCCGATGGAATGGAAGCATTCGCTGACTATGGCAGGAATCGAGCCTGAAATCGATTCGGGGTGCACACGAAAAGTAAGGCTTCCCGTCGGCTGCGCATCGCGCGCGCCAGCTCAAATAATTTCATGTTGGACTAGCGAATGGATCCCTAAGTGTGGGACCGTCTACAGCAGATTCCATAATCCAAAATGCACGAGAAAAACATAGGTGGAGTCACTGTGATGGGAATTCTTACGAAGCTACGCCGGAAATCCTGAGAGGAAATGGTTTCAGACGAGAATGACTTCGACGACGGGTTCCAAGAATCCACCAGCTTCGGGGAGTCAACATTGTTCTATGCTGGTGGGGATCTTGTGTTCGATCAAACAGCGCCGGTAGTGTTATGGCGTAGAGCATTCCCGCCCGGTCAGCAGGAGTCCCGCCTGGCGCCAGAGCTTTGTACGCAACAAAACATCGTTCTAGCAAATGCTGATACAGTTCTTATATGGCTTCTTCCTCAGCCCACGCTTCGCGTTGACTGCGCCAGTTTTTGGGCGTCTAAATTTGAGACTCGACGTAAGCATCAATTTCCACCTAATTAAGAGGCCTAGGAGAGCAATCACGAAGACGAAGACCTCGCTCAAACCACAAGGCCACTTCAGGTTTGGTTCACAGCTGGGTCACATTCTATTCGACCCGTCTGCCTCGTCTGTTGAGTGGTTCCGCAAGTTATTGCACAAGACACTTTTTTACTTATGCCTACAAAAAAC
The DNA here is from genome assembly GCA_947359475.1 of Heligmosomoides polygyrus bakeri. Taxonomy (NCBI): domain Eukaryota; kingdom Metazoa; phylum Nematoda; class Chromadorea; order Rhabditida; family Heligmosomidae; genus Heligmosomoides; species Heligmosomoides polygyrus. The sequence continues at coordinate 34,931,866 of OX375868.1, forward strand.
CCTAACAACCTGTGGCAGGAGTACAATCCGCGATGTATTCCAAAAGAACTGATCAGCGTCTACCTCACCTATAATGTTTATGCTTTATTTATTTATTTATTATTAATACATCCATAAGGATGTGCCAACAATGATCGTAATAAAGCAGCGGAAACATTGCCAAAAAAAAAAACAGGAATAGGGAAAAAACTCAGAACTCAAGTTATAGATAGCGAAAGCACTAAAAAGAAACCTCTTTTGGAATGCGCCACATGCCACCCAACTTCTATGGCATGTCGCGGAACACTGAAGATGAGTCTATCTCCAAATCTACCAACGTCGGACCGCTAGGAGACTTAGGTCAACGATACGTATTGCACTTGGGAACTGTGCCTCCTAGCAACTGCTTCACCCGGGCTCTGAATTGACCTAGCCTACTCCTCATGTCCTCGCTCAACTATCGGATATGCATGTTGTTGCGAATTCCCTTTGCAACGGCTGATAATGCCGTAATGAACACTCCATATGCGTGCCGGAGCGAGGGAAAAAGCGCGTATTGTTTTTGCCGTCGCATCGCAGTAATTAGAGCTGAACACGCATACTTACAATCGCTAATTGCGTTCTACTTCCTCCACATCTCACCCCAATAGCTGCCGTCGCTGCTCTTCTCTCCAATCGACCTCAGAGGCAAGTGCACTGAATTGCGTGCTTTCAACTTCAAGGAAAACAACAGGATAATGTACAGCCACGTCAGCTTAACCCAAGGAGGACCGTTTGAGAAGTGTGAATTCAGAGAGCCACTAGTCGCAGCAAAGAGGAGAAAGGTTCGAACCTGCTACCAGTATGGAATGAAAAGTGCTACTCGCCACTCCGACAACAAACGGGTTGGACAATCTAAAATGCATTACAGCAGATGTTCCAAGCGAACATACTGCTTCACGAAGAAACTACAATGCATTAGAAGCCTGCGTGCTTGAAGAGATCGACCAACACTTTCGAGAAATACGAGGAAGAATACCGATATTACTCAGCTTTAGTGGGTCCCCTCACAGTGAGCCTAGCATTACGTTCCTGCATGGATCTGATATAAACAATGACTTTCGGATGCCAACCAGTGGACAATTCGGTGTCTGGTCGCACCTTTCGCGAACAGTTGTTGTACCGATCCAACGAGCAGACATGGATCGATGAGTTGTTAGGCCAGACACAAAGTGAGGCAAAGTGAGATCGATTCGTCAGTAGCGGGTTGTTGGAGCTCATGTTAGCTCTTGTGCAATATGCTACCCAAATAAAAGAAACCGCACAACCAGCCGTCACATGGTGATCAATGCGAAGGCTTACAGGAAAGTAGAGGAGTAGATGCCCTGTTTAGGTACATGCAGGGAATCCGGCTCGTGCGCAAAAAGTAAAAGCTTTTGGCTGTGTTCCACAGACTGGGAAACGGAAGCAACTTCAGCATGAAACCAATTCTGGCACAGCTGTGACAGATGGTGTACATCCTAAGGTTCTTTGTATGCTCATTAGTTTGTTTCCCCATAAGAAAACGTGCTTATGCCAAGTCATGAGTGGTCGCGTATAGCTAACGGATGGCACAGTTTAAGTAGCGGTGGAAGAAGGAGCTGTTTCAACATGAGTCGACATTGGGGGCTAGACTCATCAACCGCTTACCGCCCTCGAACGGTGAAAATTCCGCCAAACCCCCTGATAGGACATTCATCAGCATCAGGTTTGGCGGTCTTTTCACCGTTAGAGGGTGGTAAGCGGTTGATGAATCTGGCCTGGGATTCCTTCAATGCCCTGATTAAGGTAGGTTTCTCCCTAAGTGATATGGTGAGATGAGTTAAAAAATAATGAAAGACAACCTACATATTAGGACTCCGGAAGCAAACGATCTACGTTGGATGTATAAATTAGGAAAAGCTTTGCATGATAACAAGTAAAAATCGGAAACATGGTGCACAAGAGGAAGATGAGGAAAATGTTTGCTCATCGTTTACCGATCACCAGAGATAGTGGTGATCGGTAAACGATGAGCAAACATTTTCCTCATCTTCCTCTTGTGCAGAACATTAAGGAAGTTTCAAAAATCATGCAAATATTCTCCTACATTCAATAATGTACACAGTACCGTCAGTTGGAAAAATTTACGCAAGGTCTTACATAAAAGGATTGGGAAAATCAGCAACAATGTCAACAACATGGGAATTGAGAGAGGCTCTACAAAAACGTGAAGACGTCGCCTTTCATAATGGAGGTCTCATCATCGTCTAGGCAGCATTCTCATCTCGTATCCGCTATAAGTGCTTTAAACACTCTTCGCAATCGGTTTTTACCGCCTTCAGCCTGGGAACACACCGGCGCACAATTCACGGTGTCTATTAGAAACGAGACATTCCTCCACCATTTAAACATTTACGAATTGGGAGCGAAAGAAAATAAGGACAAAGGGCAAAGAACGATGTTAATTAATTTCTTTTTGATGTGCGCCATGCACTCCACTTCCTCGGGATATAGTGGAGGCAATTTGAGCACTTGGTCTGGACAATGGATTGCGAGAATGGTCAGCCAATGAACAAGTCAGTGTTTTACTCTTTTCAGTCAAATCTGGCACCAATTCACCGACCACGGTTGGATGGAAGTCTTGGTTGACCTGGGCGGGAACCGGACCAAAACTTTGATGTGTCCTCCAACAGCGTTGTTGGGGTCAAAGTGAAAGAGTCGAGCAGCAAAAGTGAGGGGGCAAGGCTGAACGGGAAAACTGTTAAACATAGGCATCGTTGGAAGGAATCGTCTCTAGGCCATCATTCCATATTCTCAAGGTACGTTCGTACGTTTCAATGCTGCCCTATTAGTATCGCTCACCTTTTTCATTCTGGTCGCCTCCTTAGCCTAAAGTCGGTCGTAGCGCATGGCATTTTCTCATCTGACCCTCTCAAAACCAAGGCTCTTTTCCCACATTCTCTCACACATTTATCGTTGAGGAGTGAGCCAACCAACGGTCATAAATACTTCGACAGCTGGCTGTCAGACATTCACCGCATTGCACAGAACAAACGTCGATCAATCATGGAAAACGGGGCCACGTGAGATGGAATCGCTATTCATCCTTTCTCTTCACCTATTGACATGGCGGAATGTTTCGCAGAGAAACGCGGTTCTTACGCCTGGATGGAAAGCGGATTAGTCAGGGTGTTTTGACACACGACGCACATCACACCAAATCCGAAGGGTGAATCATCAGCACGAAGCGAAAATCCACTGACTGGTGCTGTTCTAATTCTTGAAGGAAGGCATTTCTCTATACTTCAGTCCACAGCCGCGTTGTGCTAGTTTACAGCTTGATCTCAGCTTAGAATCTACAGAAGAGGTTCTTCCAGAAATACTGAAAATTAAAATTAACGGTACTTGTTGGGGCGTTGCCCAGAACGAGTATTTCGGTTGGGTTACAGCAAGGAAAGAAACTCCGGAATATGGCCAACCCCACACAGGCGCACTGGGTCAGCTACATCCAGATGAATTCCTTGTACGCGCACGGGGTAACATCCTACTAAGCATTTTACTTCGGGCCGCTTTTGGAAGAATAAAATAAATCAGGAATTGAGGCTAATGATCTACAGCTTGTAGACAGACATAAGTTCCTAAGGAGACTCCGGCAGTATGTGGCTCGTATTGCTGCTAGCTTGTATTTTGTGTGGAACCTCGACGAAACCAAGGTCAGAAACCAAATCAAAGTGACCTCCTATAGAAGCAGTACGTCGTGTTGCCCTACTGTTTCATTGTTTCATCAGACACGTTCTAAGCAAGAAGAGGAAGTCCCCTTCCCGAGGTAACACAGATTTATTGCTGTTCAGCGACAGCCGATGCGAAGAACAGCTAGGTTGATAGGAGAAATCTTCCTTCTCGTGGTGATTGTTGTTATCTTCCTGAGTCTCAGATGTCAATACAGAACTCTCCCTCATCTCGTTTACCTGAGAGTGAAAGCTCTCAAGCTTATAGCTCGGTAAACCGCTGACATTTCGCAGGTCTCCTTATGCTTGTCGCTTTTCATCTGTCACCTGTACACTTGCTAATGTGAGGTCGCTGGTCAGGAATGCCGATTCTGTCGCAGCTACTCTATGCAAGCACGACTATGATCTGGCTTTTTTTTACAGAGTCCTGGTTATGTTCAAAAATTGAACTCGATCCACTCCTAGGAGTTGCTAGTAGTCAATATGTTGGAATTCGTTGCGATAGAATGCAAAAGAAGGGCGGCGGCGTCACTCTATTAATAAAAAAACATTATTCAGCTCATGTCGTCTATAAGGAATCCGTCTGCAACTCCTATGAGCTCTTAGTATGTAACGTCGCTATAGATACAAAATGCATTAGAACTATACTTGTGTATAGAGCCCCAGACTGTTGTACAAGTGACACCAACCAATTAATTAAGGCCTTGAGTGATTTTGCAAGCTCAGAGTATCCATGTATTCTCCTAGGCGATTTCAATCTTCCTGACTTAATCAAGACCACGAAAGACGGCTGCTCTAAAAAATCTCAGGACTTTCTTGACTTTCTAGATAACCATAAATTTAAACAGCTGGTTAAGTCTCCTACTAGAGTCAATACTTTTCTGGATCTTGTTTTCTGTAATGACGATTCCTTAGTGAAAAATACAAGAGTGTCAGCTCCCATTGGGAACAGCGACCATTCGGCCATCGACTTTGAATTAAACCTTACTTCTTTATCGGAAGCTATAGAGTGGAAACGAGACTTCAAGAACGCAAATTACTCGAATATCCAGAAGCACCTTAATGATGTTGACTGGATAGGCTCCTTCGGCTCATGTGCCTCTGTGGATGCGGCGTATGAAGTCTTTATTGCTGTGTTACATCACACTATAGATCTTTTTGTACCCTGGCGTAAATGTAACGTAGGCCAGAGGTTTCTGCCGGACTACCTAAGAAGAAAACTCAATTTCCGTAGCACGGTTTGGAGGTACGCCGTGACCAAGGATTGTGCTGACAACTGGGATCGCTATAAGAAAGTTAATGAAAAAACGGAAAACGCCATGCATAAATATTTCGCTCATTTAGAAAGGAAGGTTGTTGAATCCAAAGATCGGTCCAAGTTTTTCAGGTATATTTGTTCGCGGTCGGGTAGAAACAAACCCGTGCCATCACTGATTTCCGAAGATGGCACGGCTGCTATAATCGACGTAGAAAAGGCTGAACTTCTCGCCAAATCCTTTAGTAAAGCGTTCAACAAGCATGTAACTGGTTCATCACCTGTCTGTTCCGCCGCACAACAGTTTCCCGGAATGACCTGTGGTGTTTGGTTTTACAAGGAAGAAATCGTGGAACTGATTCAGAGCTGGCCATCATCCTATTCTCTCACTCCAGACTTCATTCCTCTGTCCTTTGTTAAAAACATAGCTGCATGGCTAGGTTATCCTCTTGAGTATATTTTCAATTTAAGCATGATGAGGGGAGAGGTACCTTCCCGGTGGAGGCATGCTCTGGTCATTCCTATACCAAAGAAAACATTGTCAAATGATCCAAACAACTACCGTCCAGTCAGTATTACATCGATTTTTGCTCGTGTTTTTGAAAAAATTGTGAGGAAGCGCATCTTAGCGCATATTGAGGAGCACGACATCATTTCACCTAATCAATTTGGTTTCTTAAAAGGACGATCCGCAGAACTTGCGGTACTCTCATCTCTGAATGACTGGAGTAGGGCTATCGAGTGTCAACAAAAAGTAGATGTCGTTTATTTTGACTTCAGAAAGGCATTCGATAAGGTTCCTCATGGGAAATTAATTGATAAGCTGAAGTTGGTTGGGATTCACCCAACAATAGTTACGTGGATAAGCGGTTTCCTTTCGAATAGATCGTATCAGGTTCGTGTTGGAAAGGCTTTCTCTTCGGTCCATCAAACTAGCAGCGGTCTGCCTCAGGGTGGAGTGCTGTCACCCATACTATTTCTCATTTATACTTTTGAAATTCCTTCCAACATTGCCTCACTGGATGTTAAATGCAAAATTTATGCGGACGACATAAAGATATACAAAGTCATTAAATCTTCTACCGATTCCGCAAGACTTCAGGCAGCTATTGATTATATCAGCAAATGGTCAACTCACTGGGAGCTACCTCTTTCCGTTGAAAAAACATTTGTTTTACCTATTGCGCGCCGCACCAATTCCTACACTCCCAGTTATCATATAAATGGCAACATACTATCTACTGCCGCCGTTGCACGAGATCTAGGTTTCCTCATTAATACTTCACTTGACTTCTCTGATCATATAAAAATGATAGTAAACAAGGCAATGGGCAGAACGTACAACTTATTTAAAACGCTAAAATCAAGGAACCCAAAAGTCCTGTTACGTGCCTACAAAACATACATTCGATCAGTAGTTGAAAATGGTACCAGTGTTTTCAATCCCACAAAAAAGAAGGATATCGATCTTCTGGAGAGCGTCCAAAACAACTTCACACGAAAAATGGTTATTAGATGCTTCAATCTCGATTACTCCTTAATTCCTAACGGCGCAGACAGAGCTCGACAGATGGGCCTGTCTTCTCTCAGGAGGAGAAGAACTAAAAACGATATTATTATGTTGTTCAAAATTCTCAAGGGCATAGCAAGAGTTGACATCGCGGACTTCTTCCGTTTCGCACCTAGCGATACAATTACCAGGCAAGGAGGGCTAAGACTCTCCGACTCTGTAGCAAAAAGTCGGATCAGAGCGAGCTTCTTTTCCCATAGAACTCTGCGTTTGTTCCGTCCCTTCATTAGGGAGGGAGCGCTACAGATGTCCATAAGCCATTTTAAGAGGCATCTTGACCGTCGATTACAATCTTCTTAAGTTTCAATTCCCAATCTCAGTCTATAACCTTTCTTCGTTTCATTCCGATTTCTTTCTACTGGTCGTCTACTCAGTGCTGTTTTATTCTGCTTTCTATTTTCATGGTTCTTTTTCTTTTCAAAAATATGCCAATATTGCCCAATCAGGGCTTTCATCTGTGCTTGTTTCCTAATTAGTTGATTTCCTTTGTGTTATTTCACACGTGAACGTTTTATGTTGTTTGTTCACGTCCTAATAAAGTAAAGTAAAGTAAAGGTTAACGAGGGGCGGAACGGCATGCGACAAGGGGAGCGGCACCGAGAGTCCGTCGTAGGCGTGTGAAGCAGAAGCCGAGCTGGACGAGAAGCCAACGACGGGCCGAAGCCGGGCAGCGGCTGCGGCCGCCGGCGACGACGACGGTGGCTGCGTCTGACTGGCGGCGGCGGCGCTGGCCGCCGCAGCCTCCAGGAAGAATAATCGATGCCAACGCGGTTAGACACCAGCAGCACGCACTCGCTGCCCACTTCCCCGTCGCAGAACTGGCCCACAGGGCCGGAGGCACCTGCCGCACCTCGGCGACAGATGGGGACGACGGACCCGGCTAGGCATTGTTTCGATGACGCACGAGGCGGCCGGAGCGGTGACGTCGCCAGGGCACACCGGAATAGACTTCCCCATAACGAATCGCGACAGCGGAAATATGGCGAAAACCCACTGGAAAAAGGAGCATTCAAAAACGAAAGATAAGGTACGGGCTAACCCATTAATGCGTTTCCAGTATAGGATCTATATCCGACATGGGTTGCGTGTGGCTCTGTTGGCAGCGGATGGAGATTTCGTACACGTGACGAATCGATTCTATGCCCAGCTGATAGTTAAGAATAAGGATCAAGGACAACGTTAATCAATTCATTTCAGGTTACGGCACCACTGAACATACTTCTACGGGGTGCCAGCGAATTGTAGCCAAAGCATGTGCTGTGGTTCATCAGCTCTTCAGGACCCTCACAGTTTGCATCCCCACTATTCATCCTAGAGCATGTAGGACTTTCATAAGATCCTCGGTTGATTATGACATTGTTATACCTGATCCTCAGAAAAATTATTGAAAAGCTGAGGAAATTGGAGAACAGTTTTACGGAAGAGCTTTTTTATAAGGCTGTTTGGGTTCATGTATGATAGCTTACCTCGATCAGACGTTAGAACTAAAAAGATAACAGACGACGTTACCCAACCCTCTTTGTTTCTTTTGAGATGCGCCAGGCATTCCACTTCTACGGGATGTTGTGGAAGCGATTTGAATGCGTATTTGGCCATACAATGACTTGCGGTGGCCAGCCGATGAACAAGTCAGCGCTTTACCTTTCCCAGACTAGTCCGGTACTTCACCGACTTGGAAAGGATGAAGGGCTTGTTGCCAAGGGAAATCCGAACTAAGAATCTGGAATTGGATGCACGCGACAGCTGGCGCCTCCTCCGACAGCACTACCACGCACCCCGGTTGATTGGTTTCACAAAAAAATCTCTCGGCTCTCCGAACTGGATGAAATAGTCCTGGCTTGGAGCTTTTTTGGGAGGATGAAACACTAGATTCTAAAGGTGGGGGGGGGGAGAGCTCACCTAAGTCACTCCAGGCCAGAAATAAGATTGTAACGTCTCCATGGAATCACGTAGGTGAAGAAAGTTCGACACAACCCCAGCAATCTTGATTAATGTAGCTCTTTTTCGTCTAGCTCTCGCATGCAGTAGCAACTGTGGTCGACGTGTTGCATATGTTCGGAAACCTTGTGGTTGAACTTTTCGACATGCCTCCAGTCTCTAGCACATAGCAATTCAGGAGACGCTGAACTCTACATTCAACGTTAGGGGTCTGGACCTTTTGTTTTTCTGGTACTTTGACCAAATTCCTTACCCAAATCAGTCCTCGAACGACATAAACACGCCGTGCAACCTTTGGCAGATGGTGACATGGTCATTTTCGATGAAACTTCGATGTTGAGGTAGACACACCAAGATGGAAATGGCGAAGAAGATCAAATTAGATGGGCATTTTCTGAGATGTTCTTTACTTCAAGCGAAACAAGTCGACGATAGTTTGTAATTAAAACTTATCTCAGGAACCCTACGATGTGAGGAATTAAGGGCACAGAACAAGGTTGCAAACCGACTCTTAGGAATGTCCGTGAAAAGCAATGCGACCTGCCCAAGTGCGGATTTCGATGCCGTCGATCTGCATAAAATGAGTAACATGCCCACCATGCAATGTCGCTAGTTTTCTGAAGGTCACCTGAGTCCTCCAAACCTACGGACGGATAATGGAACATGAATTTTGTGCCAATCGCTTCTGCTCATTACTGCGTGCATACTTGGAATCCTATTCTCCACTACTAGTGCACTTTTCTGTAAGCGCTTGTTTTTGAACCCCTGCCCCAAGTCGTAAAGAAGTACCGCCTCAATCTTCTAGACTGTCGGAGCACTTCGGAGCTTTCCCGACAACTCAATATGTTTAGTTTTGATGGATAGAAGTGTTGAAGGGCTGTCCCGCACGTGCAGCACATTCGAGCGGAAACCTGGCCCTCGCCTGCACCCTGAATCGAATCTAGGTTCAGCCCGCGCTCAAGCCGATCAAGTTTCCCATTCCTCACGTGTCGGTGGTTTGCCAACAGACTTCTTTGGGAAGAAAAAACGCTGACTCACCGATAGGGTGGCAATCGCAGACCAATGCATGGGAGGAATGCGGATTCACGCTCCCTCCACATTATCCCGTAAGGACAGGATGTGTGGTGCATTTCAAAAGCGTTTTTTACTGCCGACCTTCATCCTCGCGTCCTTTGTTTGCCCGTTTTAAGGTACTATTGGATGGGACAGCCTAAAAGCTTTCGTTTCTCAGACCTCGAATACCATTAGAACACTTATAAGTTCCCTGGTATTAGGCATTACTGCGAAATATTGGACTAGTGGCAAAAAAGAAATTTCCCACATTCCAAGTGTGCTGTCAAACCGTCCATCAGATTACATCAGTTCGCGCCATGTCAGTGTTTATGGTAATGCTCCATAAGAAGCTGGAAAAAAAGGAAAGGAAAAAATTCCGATGCAACAACATTGCGATCCTTACAGCTTACGACAGCTTTTAACCTTTTTCCCTCACGCGTTCTGCTCCTGAATGCTCTTGACAATTCTAATGTTAAGTACAACGTAGGAAATTTGTGGCTGCACAAAAAGGGGGTAACTCCACGAGCACAACTGCCCTGAAAATATCGTTTCCCACGAAGCAACATTAAACTTCCATGGCTAGATGGCGTCCATGTGATGACAGTGTGGCAACGCATCGATGAGGTCGTCGGCTACGTTGACGTGAAGAAATATGCACACTCCTTGAGGATTTCTATAGCGTACGTATGTACAAGCAGACCGTTCCACTCACCCATCCTTAAGCAGTCCTCACGGTTCGAGCACGAGCAAGGTGCAGTAATCGGAGGGTATGCCAGCGCAGACCGTAATCCGCAAAATAGAGCCGGGGCTAAGGCAGGCTCACACCTGGTATGGTGCTGCCTTGATCGTTTTCTTGATCAATTGTGATGCGGCGTCGACGGATGGCCTCACTTGAACCACCCCCACGCAAGGGTGAACTGCGCTATGGGTAGGACCCTACCTACATCAAAGCGCCCGAGGAATGTCGTCTTATCCACCTTCAATCCTCGCGGGAAACAGGCTTAACCCCAAGTGAACGTAGCCCACTATATTAATCCGGTTTCAGAAGAGAGGCACTCTGGATCCTAGAGAGGAAAAGCAACTATATGTCAAATCCAAAGCCAAATCTAAGTGAGAAATGCTACTTCGGATCTAGCCGAAACTTCCGCCAGCACACGTCAGTCATGCCTAGAAGTTCCGCCAACGAAAGCCCTTGATATGGCTATAATGTCAACATCCAGAGTAGAGCCTAGCTCACACTGCCGTCTGCCAACCCAGCGCTGATCATTCGGAAAAGATCCGTCCAATTCAGCGTTGCCCCTAACAGAAAATGCTGCCAACTCAGCACCAGGTTCTACGAATGTTTTGGCAGCTTCTATTAAAGAACGCCGCTAGTAATGCACAGATACATATATTATTCGCATTTAAAAAGCCCTGTGGGTATGAGCATTCATGAACGATTTATTGGTTTCTCGGCTTGCCTAGGGTATTATAATAAAGAGCTGCTTCTGAAGGGAGATGACTAAACTAATCACTGATTTTTTTTGCACCTGGTTTTCACTGCCTTAAAAGATTAAATTTATTTCAAAAAGTCTGCCCTTGTTATGAATAACGTTTATTTTGTGCTGCAATCGTCCGATCAAAAAGCGCTCGCCATATGAACCAATTTTTCAAGTAAAATTCCGTGTAAGTGTTGGATCATGCATGTTCGTTGATTGCAGCTTTGAATGGCCACAGCTGTATATGTACAGATATAGCAACATGGTAAATGAGTTCATTAGTGGCTGCAGATGCCTGGGTTGATTTTTTGGCAGCGGCTGAATTAAATCGGCATCCTGGGTTTTCGCCGAACCGTTATATGTATCAACCTCATACAGTCCCTGTGTAACAGCACCACCTACATTTTTCACTGAGATCTCAGCTTTGTCTAAGAACGCTCTCGTGACGCTGATGGGGTATTGATTGATGCGAGACGATGTCTTTTCAAGGAAGAAAACTATTTCAGTTTACAATTTCTTCGGTTCGACATGCTTATAACATACATCTCCAAGATCTGCTAGAATTTGTGGCGACGTCACTGACGGACTAGAGCTGGTGAGGCAGGTGGAAATCCGTTCAACACAGTGACCAGATTACCATGTCGGCTGCAACTCAGGGTTGCTAGTCACACGTCGTTAACGAAGAGCGTCAAAGAATACCAGTAAAGCATAGAAACGCTAACAACCCCAAATTATGGAAAGAAATTCACCTCCCGGCTCCTTGTATCTTAGGCACAAAGGAACGTACTCTTTCTATGTAATTTGTGGGGTACACAAGCATTCACAGCATGGAAAGCATTTCACAAACATTCACTGGAAGTTTCATAAAAGCATCGCAGCGACACAGCACCCATGTCAGGTCCTAAAGGTCCGCAAAGGTTTTCTCACCAATACAGCTGTTTCCAGTTCGTGACCGACAATACCGCTCGCGCCGCACGGTCAAAAGTGGGCGAAAAAACGCCAACATGGCGTCGCAAAGCGTCGCACGCTCATAACTCCTTCAGTTTTAGGTTTCTTGAATAAAGGTTGATACCATTCGATTCGCCTCTTCGAGATCTACACAAGCGTGTGTAAAACTTTACCGGAACTCCCGTATTTTCGACGTGGGTGGTCCAAAATTGGCTGGACGGGAGCAGCTTATTTCCCAGGATATGCGTGCTTTCGGAGTATCTCAAAGACGGCGTACGTCGCCAGTGCTCTGTCATGCAAGAAATGCCCTGAGAGTGCGCCGTGCACAATGCACACAGAACCTAACCTATCAATCGAGTGGGCAAGCGCATGTCCCCTGCGCTTCTATCTTCTCTCACTGGGAACTGCGACGTTTTCAAGACTATTTCGAGCCGTGGTGAATGTTATCAGAAATTCCCCGCCACCGCACTCAGGATTAGCTCCAATCTGTCCCAGCAAAACTTTGGTGTGCGCCATGAACATGCATAGAGAATAGAACCTTTTAATCGAGGGGGGGGGACAGCTTGTAGACTGAGCGTTTGGGGAGTTTTATCAGAAATTTCTTGCCGCCCTACTCAGGAATTGCTTCAAGGCTGTTCAGCAAGCCTTTGGAGTGCGCCATGAACAATGCATACAGAATCGAACCTTTCAATCGAGGGGGGGGGGGGCGACCGCTCGCAAATTGCACACGCGGGCGTGTTTCGGAGCACAATAGCTCTGTCAGGTTGGAACCTTTAAGGTTGCGGCTTGTAGGCCTTGTAGGCAGTCGAACGGTCTGCTAGAACGCCAAAGCAGAATGGTTCAGCATAGGAGGGGGCAATGTTATAGGGGTGCGAAAATGCAGGTGAGGCTTGTGTAAAGCATTTTTTTCCGAATTCCGTGGACCACTGCGAGAAGATGCCACAAGGTAACGGCCTTAAAATACGTACGCGAACAGAGCGCTTAAGGTACTTTACGACGACGTGCTCATAGCTCCTCAGCTGCCCAAACTGCCTAGCCTCAGTTGCCGTTTTAGAGCGGCGAAACCTAGCGGTTAGAGTTTCTTGCGCTCCTATTCGCCCAGATTTGAGTCTTCGACACTCGCAATGGCACCGTTCCGTTCAGCATGGAAAGCGCTATCGAGCGGTATCAATTTCGACCGATTTTGGAAACATCAATTTTTGACTGTTTCGCATCGAGGACGAGGCCGTGGCGGAAGGACGATGACGCCATCGAAAAATCGATGTCTTCGAGTTGGGCCACGCTTGACACCATTCGATAGAGCTTTTCATGCTGAATTGAATGGTTTCATTTGTAGTGGGAAAAACGGTAATCTGGGCGGGTAATAGCGCGGAGAGCGTCAGCCGTTGTTGAGCTAAACTGCACGCGCGGACGTGTTCGGAGCACAATAACTCTGTCAATTTTGAATCGTTTCGGATGCAACTTGTGGGTCTTGTAGGCAGTCGAACGTTCTGCTAGTACGCCAAAGCAGAATGGCTTAGCATAGGAGGGGGCAATGTTATAGGGGTGCGAAAATGCAGGTGAGGCTTGCGTGACGCATTTTTTTCCGATTTCGTGGACCACTGCGAGAAGACGCGGGGAGCTAACGGCGTCAGAATGCGAACGCGAACAGAGCGCTTAAGGTACTTTACGGTGACTGGATCAGAACTTCTTACCTGCCTAAACTGCCTTAGCCCCATCTGCCGTTTTAGGGCAGCGAACATAAGGCCCCCACAGAGTTCTGCGGCAACGCCGCTCGCCGCTATGGTTAGGATAGGGCAGGGACGCCGCCGGCGGCGAGCTCTGCGTCTCTGCCCTATGGTTAAGCATAGGGCAGCGGCGCTGCCGCACAACTCTGTGGGGGCCTTTAGCGGTTGAAGTTTCCTGCCCTCTTACTCGCCCATATTTGGTTTTTCGGCACTCCCAATAACACCTTTCTGTTCTGCATGAACATCTCTATCGAATGCTATCAATTTCGACCGATTTAGGTAATATCGATTTTTTGACAATATCCCATCGAGGACGTGGGCGCGCTAG
>OX375868.1:34946069-35257894 GCA_947359475.1 Heligmosomoides polygyrus bakeri
CCGTTTTTGAAAATTCCGTCGACTTCGGGAGGTTTTGGATTTTCTTCTGGATAATTGAGGATGGTCGGGTCAGGATCATCGATTTTGCTCAAAATTTGTGTAGGGTCGGGGACTTATTCGGGGTGCCGAACACGATGCCGAAGTACATTTGGACGATTATGGCAGGAGACCGCTCATACCGATAACTGAGAGGGTGATCGGTGATCCTGACCGGACCACCCTCAAACGGGAAGTAACCTGCTGAAGTCGACGGAATTTTCAAAAACGGACGTCGCATTCATAATCAGTGCCCTAAATAACCCCTAGACGATTTTGAACGAAGTTTGCACGAGGAAATTTGGCCAATTTCGAAAATACCGGTTTTCGATGACGTCATCGTCCGCGCAGCTCGGCCTGGGGCGCCCACGTCCTTGATACTGCCAAAAAACCGATTTTTTTGAAATTGGTCGAGAGTGACACCGTTCGATAGAGCTTCTCGTTGTGAACAAAACGGTGTTACTGGGAGTGTCGGAAACCCAAATATGGGCGAGTATGAGGGCAGGAAACTTCAACCGCTAAGTCCGCCGCCCTAAAACGACAGATGGTGCTAAGGCAGTTCAGGCAGATGAGAAGTTCTGAGCCCGTCACCGTAAAGTTCCTTAAGTGCTCTGTTAGCACATGCATTTTGAGGCCGTTAGCTCGCCGGGTCTTCTCGTAGTGGTCCACCGAAATCGGGAAAAAATGCGTCACGCAAGCCTCACCTGCATATTCGCGCCGCTGTTACTTCGTTCATTCACATGTTATATCGCTGTTCTTTAGCACACGACTAGAACGTTTTACTGGCTACAAAATGTTCAAGTTGCAGCCAGATCGATTCGATCTCGACAGAGTTACTGCGCTCCGAACACGCCATTGCGTCCTATTTGGCACAACAACGGTCGATGTTCTCCGCGCTCTTATTCGCCCAGATCACAGTTCTCGATGCTCATAGTATCACCATTGAAATCAGCAGGAAATGCTCTATCGAATGGTGTCAAGCTTGTCCAATTTCGAAAACATCGATTTTCGGTGACGTCATCGTCCGTCTGCGCCGGCCTTGGAGCGGTCTCGTCCTCGATGCGAAATTCTCAAAAAATCGATGTTTCCAAAATCGGTCGACATTGATACCATTCGATAGCGCTTTTCAAGCAGAACAGAACACTGCCATTGCGAGTGTCGAAGACTCAAATCTGGGCGTGCAAGAACTTAAGAAACTCTAACCGCTATCTTTCGCCATCTAAATTGGCAGATGGGGCTAAGGCACTTCAGGAAGCTAGGGAGTTGTGAGCATGTCGTCGTAAAACACATTAATTGTCCTGCTTGCTTACGTGTTTGTAAGCCGTTATGTCTCCGCGTCTTCCTGCAAAGGTCCACTGAAATCCGAAAAAATCGTGTCACACAAGGCTACCCTGCATATTCGCGCCCCTGTAACTTTACATAGTCATAAGCTACACCGTTCCACTTTAGTGTTCTACTACATCCTTTTACTGCCTACAAGACTCATAAGTTGCAGCCGAAACAATTCGGACTTGACAGAGTTATTGCGCTCCGAACACGGCCGCGCGTGCAATTTGCAAGCGGTCGCTCCCACTCGATTGATAGGTTTGATCCTATATGCATTGTGCAAGGCGCACTTCAAAGGCTCGCTCGACAGCCTTAGAGCAATTCCCGAGTTGGGCAGCTGCAAATTTGTGATGAAACTTCCCAAACGCTCACTCTACAAGCTGCCCCCCTCGATTGATAGGTTCGATCCTATATGCATTGTGCAAAGCGCACTCCAAAGGCTCGCTGGACAATATTAGAACAATTCCTGAGTTGGGCAGCTGCAAATTTGTGATAAAACTCCTCAAACGCTCACTCTACAAGCTGTCGCTCGATCGCTCTACAGGTTGTCGCCGAGGAACATGTCCGGTTCTGTAGGTCCGATTCTGTATGCATTGTTCGCGGCGCACTCCAAATGCAATCTGGACATTCTTAGAGCAGTTCCTGATTAGGGCGTCTGGAAATTTCCGATAAAACTCCCCAAACGCTCGCTCTACAAGTTGTCGCGCCGCGCCTACTCGATTGATTCTGTCGGGCCTATATGCATGTTCAACTCTACTGAGATTTATATACCAAAAGATAGAGCCTAAGCTGCTGAGTTCAAATATATGTTTATCTTTACAATTATTTGATTTCTAAAGAAGTTATTCAAAAAGGCCGCGCCGGCCTATGTTGGCCGGCGCGGCTTTTTCGGCCAATGACCAAAAGACATGTCCGGTACTGTAGGTGCATCTGCGCTATCCCCACTGCTCTTTGTGGTCGAAATGGATACGATCTCACGAGATCTCCAGATGGCGGCACCTTGGACGCTGCTCTATGCTGACGACGTCATGCTTGCATGTGAAGATAAAACCGACCTCGAGCGACAGGCAAAGGCGTGGTGCGATCGCTTTGCATTGTTCGGCCTCAAGCTAAACGTCAAAAAGACAGAGTACGTGACGACGGATGTGGATGAGCACGGATCTATTAAGATCAATGATACTGAGCTCTCACGAGTTACATCGTTCAAGTATCTCGGATCAATGATCACATCCGATGGCAGCCTAAAGTTGGAGGTGTACACACGTGTGAGTGCAGCCTGGTCCAAATGGCGCTCGTTGACTGGGGTGCTTTGCGACAGGACAATGCCTGAGCACCTCAAATCGGAGGTTTATAGAACAGTCGTCCGCCCAGTAGCGACGTACGGTGCTGAGTGCTGGCCCGTGACGAAGGAAATTGAGGGCAGCCTCAGTGTAATGGAGACGAAAATGCTACGGTGGACGGCTGGAGTTACGCGTTTGGACCGCGTTCGCAACGACGCCATACGAGAGAGGTTCGGTGTCGCCCCGATAGAGAAGCTGCGCGAAGCTTGTCTTCGATGATACGGCCACGTCCTTCGCGCTAATGACGACACCATCCGGAAGATAGGCCTGAACCTTGAGGTCCCTGGAAAGGGGATGCCCGAAGCAATGTTGGCTAGATACGTTGCATTTGGTCTTAAGATGGCTGGTGTGCACCCTGGTCAAGCATTTGATCGGGAGAATTTGTCCGCTAATCGCACAAAAAAAAAACACTTAGTGCTCCTAATTATAAGCGGTTCATGATGGGTCGGTGAATTTCATGCATGACTGTGATATATGGTAATCGGCATGATCGAGCAAGTGGAGACACCACTGTAGAAGCAAAGCTAGGAAATTGAGGTGTATGAGGATGTCGATGTCGTTTATGCAGCCGACGTGCTCCCTCCCAGGAGTTCTAGAGGAAATTAGCCATTACAAAGCTCCATATAAGTGGAATGTCTGCCCTCTGTGACACACCTTCCGACTAGGGCGCAGATTTCCCTCACCTCGCCTTTCTATTGAGTTTCGTTTTTACTGCTAATTCACTTAGTCGAACAGAATTCCGGCGGCAGTCAACAGAAGCCGCTCCAAGCGCACACTTCGTAATGACGTAACGACCAGGGGTGTGCGGCGAGTTTGACTACATAAATTTCCGCGTCAATAATTTAACGGATTATTTTATCCCCGTAAAACCGTGCTCTGGTCATCAGGTAGCAGCAATGCAAAAAAAGACCAAACCCGATCCCGAACCGGAACTCCATGTCTAAGTGACCACAATGGGTGTGATGGTGCATGAAGAAAAAACTCATTAGCGATGTGATCTATCTAACGCACCCTTGGCACGGTTGGCCAAATACAGGAATTGCATCACTTGCTCTATTCTGTGCACAAAGGCAGAATTACCAACGAGCATCAAAGTTAAATTATTTGAAGGAAAAATCTTATTCCTTATAGTATGCAATGTAAAAGACGCATTAGCCTCTGGATTCTTCGCCTGCCATTACCACTTCGAAACTGTGAGCGGTCAAGAGTGGGTAGACTGAAGCCATAAGCTCAAAGACATAACAGGAAGGGAAGCAGGTTGAGACAGCGATAGATCCCTAATTCCAAAGTTGTAGGAAAGGCTCACTTCTAATTCTGAGGGCGGTGGGAGCTTTTGGCGAGGTCGGCAGGAAGCGCTGTTCCGACTGATTTTAGATTCGATTCACGTCCAGGCCAACCACGTAAGTAATCTTTACGGAAATAGTGGCTAAAGGTAAGGCTTGAAAAGGTTAATATAATGACAGTTATCGGCTGTTGTGCAGGCGAATTTCGCGATCAGATTCCTTCTACTAGACCACGTAGACCTGTCGCCTCCCAAAGAGGGATTCCTTAACCCTGCCACTTACCCACTTTGTAGGTCAGTGAACGTATAGAACCGCAACACAACGATTTCTCCACAGAATATCTTCCGTTAAACTCAAAGTTCACGTATTGTGGTTTGCCCCGAATTCCGCAGCCAACGGCGGAAAAGTCAATAAACCTGTTAGGAGTGGTCGGAAAGCACACAACTATGACTATAGTGTCGATGTTGGCACACAGTGATGTGCACCTCAAAGAATGTGCCCCAGAGAAACAGCTCTTGTCGGTCAGCAGTCCGAGCAAAGAGCTGCTAAGTAGGTAACAGTACATAGTATCACGTAACCAATCAACAGCGTCGTAGCACTGTTTTCCCGAGAAGGATACTCCATTGCTCCTCAGCCAACAAATCCGCAGATTACTATGTATGAAAAAACGAAGTCAAGGCGCGCCATGGATACCACGCAAAGGTAGAACAAGCCGCGCACTCTTTAGAGGACTGAGCTGTGCACGTTGCTAGAGGTAATGATGGTTCATGTGTTTTCGGAGAGAGATGATAAGCGACTGATTAGGAAAGGATGTTGGAGGAGCATCCTTATATACCCAGACAAGTTACCGCTTCCTGTTGTCGTAATGGACCCATTTTCCATCCGCAGTTATAATACGGCTTACAATAGGCTCATTTTTAAGGCGAACTAGCAGGTTGGAGCAGATGTCAAAATTTCCGCCAGATGCTGCTCATCGTTCAACTCATGAGGCACCCACTTCGGTATCTTCTTCACCTTGTCGATTCTCGCCGAATGACTTGCTACCGTACTATGATGTACGATGAGGTCCTTTGCTAACGTACGAGTATTCGTCTCCGCATTTGCCTTGACGGCTCTCCTCGAAACTTCGTCGTCAAACGACGACCTCCGAGATCATGATCGCCAGAAGCTGATTTTTCGAAGCAGAGCCTCACCGTTCGTTCGCCAGGACATCCGCCCCAAAAGCGCTGCTAAGGTTGCGGGATGCCTCTGCCGCAGAACGTCCCAATTTAAATTCGTGAAGCTTGATGACCGATACTCGCGTCGTTTCATGCTTCTTTGGAGCATTGGGAAAGGCCGGCTAGAAAAATCAGAGCAAAATCCACATATGATTTTTGAAAGAGCAGATAAAAATCTACCGAACGGTATGTGTGGCTTTCCCTGAGACGGAATGATTTAGGGTGAGAAAATTATTTATTTATACCTAACTCGAAACGGAGATTAATTTTGCGACAGCCTAATATAACGAAAATAACAGAGTTTAGTCCCCTAAAAAGGGAACTGGAAAGGTCGTGCATTTGAGAGCTCATAGAACAGTTGCTGTCGTTAGAAACTACTGACTATTTAGCACAAGAGTAATCAAGACAAGAGAATGCCGGAGCAACAGATTGCTTGGACCACATCTGCTGAAGAATGTAGCCTAGTTCGTGTTTTAAACGGCAAGTCATCCATGTCATTACGTTAATAAAGAGAATACCTGAACATCACTGCCAGATATGTTGTGAATGTTGCGGCAAGTCGCCGCGTACAGTGAATCTACCGTAAATGCTCTGGGCGGAGTTATCATCCGTGTATGGAAGTCACACCGTAATCGACATGACAACATGCGCATGCCTGCCGGTAAAAGCTCGCGAGGAATTGTTGCCCCAGAAGGCTTGAAGAAGAGCTTCGGCGCGTTACGTGGCCATTATGGTGAGCGATTTTTTGCTGGTGCCGGCACGTGCGCACACATTTTGGAGCTCGACTGACATATTGATGCGGCCAAGTGCACTCAGACGACGTAGAGCGACGCGTTAATTGCTTCCACAGTCGTTATCTTTACTGGCTTCGTACGGGGCTCTGGTGAAGATGGAAAGCGGACCACCTCCCCACGATGAGAAGTGCGACGAAGGAGGGGCCGAGAGCGACCTCGGAAGACGTGGGCCGCCGAGGGCAGTAATGAGAGCGGTTCATAACGCTTCAGTGTGCGATTCGGAGGGGGAAATGCGGCCGCGCGCGCGGCGGCGATCGATGCGGTGCGACGTCGCTGCGCGACCGCTGCAGCCAAGCGCGATCGATGAGTCGCCGCGTGCGACCGTTGCACCTGCAGGTGGCGATCGCCGCCGTCGCCGGCGCAGCCGAGGAGGACCCACCCGGCGGCCGTGTTTCCAAGGAAGTGAAGTCCGGGAGGTCGCCGACGCCCTCGTTCCACACGATGCTCGTCTCGATGGGGGGCCCCCGAGCTACTCGGGACGACGAGGCTGTCGCCTGTGCCCAGCTGGTAGCCGACTGCTGCCGTCGCCAACCTTCGAGGGCGATCGGGATGGAGATGGTGGCTGCTACGGGCAAGGGACATACTGCTAAGGGGGATTTTGCACTTCCATTCTTCTGTTATGTCCTATTGAATTCCAACTGACCATCAATCACGGTGCTAGGAGAACTATCGTTTTCCACGTCTAATGCATCCCACACAGACAGGAAGGCTTAATCGCTTTGCATTTAGACTGACAGCTTGATGTTGTTGTTAGCAAAACAACGGGAGATGTGGAGGTACTGCAGCTGTATGCTACAAAACGCCTCAAATCAGTCAACTCGACTTACACCACCAAAGGGAATCTATTCAAGTGGCACATGAAGCATGCGATTTAGGTTCCCTTGTGAGGGAAGACCTAACTTTTGATCAGCATTGCGATCGAATAGCAGCCAGGGCCACAAGAGTTATGCTTAATTTGTTCAGAGCCCTATCCACCGCTAGGGCATCGATTTTCCTACAAGTATACAAGACGTATGTCAGGCCAATACTACGTAGACTATGGAACGGTTTTACCTTTAATCCTCAGAAACGTGCTGTGACTCTTAAGCTTGACAGAGTTCAAAAAAAAACTTTCGCAAACTCAAGACTAGGACGACTGGTTTCACTTATGAGTCTACCAGCGTCGGTCGCCGGCTCCGCCGGCGCCGACGCTGGAGTGTACGGGCCACGCCAGGCTAGCCGGTTTCGCCGGCATACCATCCGCGGGCCACGGCGGTTAGCCGGCTCCACCGGCGTCGGGTATGGCGTCGGGTAGGGGCGTAGCCCAAACCTAGCTAGGGTTGTAAGCTGTCACAACGATGTCTTGTTGCGATCAAAACTTCTAGCGCCAGGCGGGACTCGAACCCGCACATCCCTCTGACCGGAATGCTCTACGCCATTACACCACCGGCGCCGTTTGATCGAACGCAACATCCACACCTCGTGGGACCGATCAGCACCCACCCGTATCCGGGATGCTTCCTCACCCAGCGTCGGTCGCCTGCTCCGCCGGCGTCGGGTATGGCGGGCCACGCTAGGGACGTAGCCCAAACCTAGCTAGTGTTGCTTGCCGGCTCCGCCATCAACCAACGCTGGGTAAGGAAGCAACCCTAGCGTCGAGCTCGTTGAAACGTGCACGTACTCCAGATTGATTCCTAACTTGGTACCACTCACATCCCAGTACAGCACTCATAAGAATGTCTTCTTCGTCTAGCTTTCGGTTCACAGCCTATTGCAACTCATCAAGCCTAATGAAATGTCTGACATTTCTGTCCAGTCGCCGTGCTTTCAGCCACGAGGTGTGATGTGAATAGAAATGGTGGCTTAAGACAAAATTGCTATACGCTTCTGTACACAGTATAGTACGGAAACTGGTCAAATTACTGTTGAAAATTGACGATCCTGAGGCAAGACTTGGTTAAGAACGTAGCCGTACCGAGCGTAGGTCCCAGCAACTTTCTTCGTTAGCCTGTCTTGGCCCACTGCTGAAAATTGGAGAACCTGGGCAGGTAGAAAAAGCGTAGTAACCCAAGTAAATACGCCCGCACCATTGGCCACTGATTTTGAGGGAGCGTACGGGAAGAAATATATACGAGAGCCTGGTGTGGTTAAGAACTGAGGGGTGGGACGGGAACTTGATTTCCGCTGTTGACGAACCACTACAGGCAGTGGCTCATGCCTTCCTCCTTTATGTATGGTAGGATTTTCTGTCTCTGATTTTCCTATCTCCAGTGCGTCAGAGAGAAATTCAGTATCACGTTCAAAAGATCGATGATATTGATCGATATTGACTGTCTGATCAAAACTCCCAATCAGCTGTGGGGCGCTTCCGTCGGCTAACACAGTCAGGCAACTCCCACAGAGATCTCTATCTATAATCATAATCAGTTGCGCATGCTTCAGCCATAAAGTTGGCCTCGTTCTGATCTTAATATTTGACACAGCCCAATCTTCCAATAATTGTCTCCGCTCCGTCTCACAACACTATTATAAATTTTTGCCATAGTCAGAAGTACTAAAAATAATTTCGTGAATAATGCATAGTTCCATTAAATATTGAATCACTTGCACGCTGCTAGGTTCTGCTATCGGGGTAATAAGCATACAACTCAAACGCTACGACAGAACTGTTCACGTCGAATTGGACACTCTTCCAAGACGTTGCGAATTTTATTCGATTGATTGCAGAAGAAGATGAACAACGAATACAACAGTGAGGAACGCAATATCCCCACTTTGGTGGTTCATGTAAGTGCGATAAATAGGAAGCGTGAGTGGGCGGGTGAAGCTGATGCATGCGCTCAACCCAACGAACTTCGAATGGGAGAATCTTACTTACAGCCCACAGCTAAGAAGCAAGCATACAGGGCAATGAAAGATGAGATCGCGCCATGTACTCCAAAAGTTTATCGTAGCTTTTATTTGATTGTTAGTGTAAATGCCACTTACATGAACCACCAAAGTGGGGATGTGGGTTCCTCACTGTTGTATTTTTTGTTCAACCTCTGCAATCAATCGAATAAAAATGGCAACGTATTAGAAGAGTGCCCAAGGGATAAATAGGAAGCATGGGTGGGCGGGAGAAATAGATGCATGCGCTCAATTCAACGAACTTCGAGGGGAGAATCTTAATTACAGCCCACAGCTAGGAAGCAAACATACAGCGCAATAAAAGACGAGATCGCGCCGTGCACTCCAAAAGTTCACCGCAGATTTTATTCGATTAACAGCTTTTATTTGATTGAGAGTGTAAATGCCACTTACATGAACCACCAAACTGGGGATCCAAGCGATAAGTAGGAAGCATGAGTGGGCGGGAGACACGGATGCATGTGCTCAACACAACGAACTTAGGATAGTATAGGAAAATCCCGAACACAGCGGAGGTAGGAAGGAATGAGCTGTGACCTCGGCCGGAGTACACAAGCGGCAGAGCCGTACCCCGCAGCAACACAACTGCAGCAGCACCGCAGGATACTGCAGGTGCACTAATTGAACGGTAGCGAGGACAGGAGCCTTCAAGGGGCCAGTTCGAGGCAGTAGCCACCCAACACGTGCGCGGACAAAGCCGCGGCGCCGGCCTATTTCGCAACGCCTCACGTGCCCTCCTCGGCAGCGGCGAATGCTCACCTCCCGGCGCTCCCCTTCGGAGAGAAAAGTCGTGCCGCAAACTTGGGTGATTAAACCATCGAGCCCGCGAAGTTTACGAAGTTCCGAAGAATTACGAACAGACAAAAAACCCTCCTCTATTATATATGATGGGATTTCGGGTAGTGCGGAAAGGAACGCAAACTTTAGTCTTCACTCTCTAGCTAGGAAAAGGCGAAGGTTTGACATAATAATGGTGTCACGGTATAGTGGCGACCGCCTCTATAAGGCATGCCCCTACATGGGTTGGAAGGTTGGCAGTCTCCCTAACTGCATTCTTGCTAGATGGTTGTTGTATATAATACAGACCAATAATAAATATTTGTAAATCCTCACTCCCAGGCAGGAGCATGACAATGGTCCACAAAAGCCTTCATGGTATTACTAGTATTAGATCTGAGTTACTTTTCAAAGTTGCTCATTCCAGCACTAGAAGTAGGAATCTCAAGCTGGTATTACCTCAGGTTAGGAAGAACGTAGGGCGTTCTTTCTTTGTGTGTAGGGCAGGTGCGCGTGGAGCGCAGTCGGAGGAGGCGCCGGCTGTCGCCTGCACCCGATACCAGGTTCCTGGTTCGGATTTCCCGCCCAGGCCAACCAAGCCTTCCATCCCTTCGGGGTCGGTGAATTGGTACTAGACTTGTCTGGGGAGGATAAAGCACTGACTTGTACATCGGCTGGCCACCACAAGTCATTGCATGGGAATTGCGCATTCAACACGCCTCCACGACATCCCATAGAAGTAGAATGCGTGGCGCATCCCAAAGAGGATTGAATAACGCAGTGCAAGTACAAGTCAGTGCTTTTTTATTTTTATAGGGCAGGTGCGAAATATGCTAAACTCAGCAAACGAACGGTTCTTCCAGCTAAACTGAGCTCATTTATTAGGTTGTAACGAATTAAATGGCACTGGCTCGCGCCATTTTTTGGCGCGTCTTTACGCGTTTGATCGAGAACAAACCGTAACATGTGGCATATCATTTAGAAGCGCAAACTTTGCTCTACCGGTGAGTACCAAATTTTCTATGTAAAAGTGGGAAAACTTTAGAGTTTTATTGACTTTTGCAGATGGACAAAAGGGTAATCCGAGGCATTTACTTGTATGAATTCAAGCTGGGCACTACAGCTAAGGAGGTGGACGAGAAGATCAACGCCGCATTCGGTCAAGGATGTTCCACAATTCGTATCGTTGGTATCAGAAGTTCCGGAATGAGATGAGAGCTTGGAAGAACATGAAGGTCGCGGGAGGCATAGTGATGTTGATGAGGACAAGCTGAGAGATGTGGTAGAGGAGGGTCCACACAAAGGTACCAGGGAGATAGTGAAGGTTCTTGGCGTCAGTCACAACACAGCTGCCCGGCATCTGAAGGAAATAGGCAAGACCAAAAAGCTGGAAAGATGGGTGCCTCACGAGCTGTCTGAGGAGCAAAGAAACCGACGATATGAGATCTCGTCCGCACTGCTTCTACGGAACGAAACGGACCCATTCCTTGATCGCATCGTAACCTGTGACGAGAAATGGATAATGTACGACAACAGGCGACGATCGGCACAGTGGGTGGACAGCGATGAGAGCCCCAAGGTTTTTGCGAAGCCGGAATTGCACCAAAAGAAAGTAATGGTGACAGTATGGTGGTGTTCGCTGGGAATTATTCACCACAGCTTCCTCCCTCCCGGTGAATCCATCACGGCAGAGAAGTACTGCATTGAAATTGAAGAAATGATGAAAAAGTTGAAGGATATCCGGCCGGCCTTGGTAAACCGAAGGCGAGTTCTCCTTCTGCACGACAATGCTCGCCCCCATGTAGCACAAATGACGTTGCAGAAATTGAATGAGCTGAGCGTTGAAACTCTACCACATCCTCCGTTTTCTCCCGACCTCTCCCCAACAGACTACCATTTCTTCAAGCATCTTGGCGACTTCTTGGTAGGGAAAATATTCAAGTACCAA
The DNA here is from genome assembly GCA_947359475.1 of Heligmosomoides polygyrus bakeri. NCBI lineage: Eukaryota > Metazoa > Nematoda > Chromadorea > Rhabditida > Heligmosomidae > Heligmosomoides > Heligmosomoides polygyrus. Next base: position 34,957,680 of record OX375868.1, read on the forward strand.
CAGGATGCCGAAAGTGCCTTCGAAGATTTCGCCAATTCCAGAACTTCTGATTTTTATGCTACTGGGATAAAAAAGCTTGTGTCACGTTGGCAAAGATGAGTAGAATCAGAGGGTTTTTATTTCGATTAATAAACTTGCCTACAAGCCGAGATATTAACTGCTTAAATTTACAGTGGTTCAGTGCCATTTATTTCGTTACAACCTAATAGAAGGTTATCATATAGCACTGTGAAGTTGTCAGCTGTGGACTAGCTTGCTTAACCTAGGTGCTGTTTTCATGTTGTTTTATAGTTCTTGATCGACGAATATTTTTTGTTTGTTTATTTCTCTTAGGTTGCTTTCCTTGTTTTCGTTCTTTCATTGCAGGATGCCTAACTTTCGCAAGGAAGATGGTTTTCTTTTCTCGGTATTGTTTGATCTAGACGTTTGTTTCGCATGGGTAATCCATGTAATAAACACACAACTGGGTAAGAAAAAAATTGCCGCCGTTTTAGAGAGCTTCAGACTACTGGAGCTCCCTTCAATTTTATTTAGCTGAATTGACAGTGTCCAGGACGATTGCGCCCAATGTGCAAGGTGGTCTGTAAGTCCAGACAGAACAGAATTAGGCGACCTTACTAGGAGTCTTTCTTCAATAAAAACCACATACTAAGTGTTATGTAGTATATCTTTACAGCTATGTTCATACACATCACCTGTATCACCTGTCGTCCCGTTGATCATCGACTTGCTCGAGCGGGCGCCAGCAGCGTCTCCATTCGTCCCTGTCGCGTGCCAGAGTGGTCCAATGGATCCTCCTCGCTCGAGGGACACGAAGAGCGTCATATCGGTCGTTCAGGGCTTTCACGAAGAAGTACGACCAACGCGTTAGTGGGCGTCCCGGTGTTCTCCTGACATCCCGCGGAATCCAGTTGGTAACGGCTCTCGTCCAGCGGGTGTCTGCGAAGCGCATTACGTGGTCGGCACACCTAATTTTCGACAACTTGGCCCACGCGACAGCGTCTCTGATCATTGAACGTCGGCGAAGCTCGGAACTCCGAAGGCCTTCTCTCACTTGCGTGAGTCTTGTCACTCCGAGCACCGTTCTCTCGATTCCACGCTGCGCGACGCTGATCGCGTGTTAATCCTGCTTTCGTATAGTCCAGGTCTCTGAGGCGTATGTTAGGGCAGGAAGAACGGTAGAGTCGAATAGGTGGGCACGGAGTCGGACGTTCTTCGTCTTCTTCGCGACTTCTTCGACGCTCTTGAAAGCTCCCCAAGCCGCTCGTTTCCTCCTGCTCAGCTCCGGCGCTAAGTCGTTGGCCATATTGACTTCGCGACCCAGATACACGTAGCTGGGGCATTCGGAGATGTTCGTTCCGTTGAGCGAGAATGGGGCATCAGAAACTTGTCCGTTCCTCATGAACATCGTCTTCGTAAGATTCAGCTGCAGTCCAACATTCCTACATACACGATCGAAGCAAGAAATAGTCGCGAAAAAAGAAGCTGTGGAATCGCAAAGCTTTCTCTCTGAAGTTTTGATCCCGAGGGTAAGGGTTATGGTAGGTTGGAAGCAGATTAGATTAGGGGCTGTTAGAAGCCGTTAAATCGAAACCGGATAATCGCTGGTCGCCGCTGAGTGAAGATGGAGCAGAAGGCAATACACTGTACCTCGTGATCTGAACGATGAACAGCACTTGATTCGCTTTAATGCTCGTTCTAATCTTCTATCTCCGCACCAAAAAAAAACAAACGAACGGCTTCGATACTTATCTGTGGATGGAAACCGTTTGTTGCGCGATAGTGGAAACGGAAGTATGCATGTGTGGATCTTTCTCTTCTCTTCTTTCAGCCTTACTAAGCCATAGAATTCTAAAAAACAAAATCTTACAAAGACCATGCTTAATCAAGACGACGAGAGAAACCCCGAAAAACGGTTGGCTCCCCTATCTGAATGTACATGTTAAATTATCCGGTGGCATGATCCGAGTGAAGTGGTACTGCAAAGAAAGTTCTAAGAACATCTTGGTCCATGCATCATCTGCGCATCCTAACGCAGCCAAACGCGCGGTGGTGAAGAATATGTAGAGAACTGCGAACGATGTATGCACTGGTGCTGAAGAACGACGTGAGTCTGTGCAACTAGCATGTCAAATAGCTGAGCAGAATGGATACACGGTACCACATCAACACAGGGGATCCCATTCTGATCGGCGAGCTGTACCACGCCGAGATAAAGTACCTTTGTGTGTCCCTTTCTTTCCGTTAACGTCACTTCCGCTCTACAACGAAGCATAAGACGGGCCCAGTTGGAGGATGATGTTGTCTTAGTTAACATTCCAAGCGACAGCATCAGACGCCAGCTGGTTCGAAATATGCTTTACGATAGGGAGTGCGTAACGGAAAACTGTGTTGTATGTCCTTACGGGAAAGTAGGGGATTGCGCCAAAGTTGGCGTTAGCTATGAGCTTGAATGCCGGACATGCAGCCAGACATACATTGGGGAAACCGGAAGGGTATTGCTATTCGTGTTAATGAACATCTAGCGTGCAAAAGGCGGGGTATCTTAACGAATCCTCTGGGCAAGGATAAAGTGGAGGAACATGGCGGAAACGACTTTGATGTGAACGATTTTGACCATCGAGACAGATATTTCGTCTAGAAAAGCGTTGGAGACGTTCTGGATTCTTTCACGAAATCCACGAATGAACAATCGAAATGAGTGTCCTTCGGTCACCGATGACTTTCTGACGTTTATTTCGCATTGTGAGTTATGGAGCGACCGGTGGTGACAAGGATGTGGTTAAAAATGACACTGGTATACACAGTATACATAGTGCAGAATGAACAGTATACTGAGTCTCAGTCACCATCTGTCGACTAACTGCAGCGGCGTCGCTCCGCATAAGCGGTGGATCAGCGGGTGAGTTTATCGTTCATGGGTTCGGGATTTCTTGCTATGCCTCAAGACGATATCCGAAAGGCTAGAGTCTATGAGGCGTTTGGTCGGATAGATAGCAACATCCGAATCCTCAGGCCACTTTTAGGCCTCCGAAGACGACGAACGGGTCGAAACGTTAGGCCGCTCAATAAGTACTGGTCCACCTAACAACCTCGTTCGGCACAGAAGTAATCGAAACCATGCTTAATGTTTTCTTGTGCTCTGAAGGCCTCCTTCACTGCTACTCTGCAAGCTACCTATGTACACAGTGAGACTGTCACAGCAGAGCGGCGCTGCTGTGACCTCCTCTTAGAGGTGGTGTTTAAAGAGGAGCGAGAAATGAGGCCGATACCCTAATGACCACCCCTTTTGTGAGTCGTCGAAAACAAAACCAGAGAAAACTTGCGAAGAGAGCTGTCTCCTAGCCTCAACCTCTCCCTTTCGATAGATTCCCATCGGGATGTGATGGGGGGGGGGCAAAAATAATGAGGCTCTCCATGTCGTGCCCATATAAGTCGTGACTGGAGTCTGGTTTCGTGCTTCTCGTATTTGTATGTTTGTTAGCTACTTACTGAAGACCACCTGAGAAGTGAAAACTTTTGTCCTTTCCGGAAGCATGCCAAAATCCCAGTCCGACGAGTCGACCTGTACCGCGCAAATTTCACCCAATTCCCAACCCTGAGCAGCCTGGACTCAATAGTCACGCAAGATGAGAAGTACGTCTTCTACTTTAACCCTACCAAGCAGCGAGTCTGGGTGAAGCCTGGTGACCTGTTACCGACCTTCGATCGGCTGGATGTTCACGGCGAGTAGCACCTTCAGAGCTTTTGAGTCTGCGCCCATGGACCAGTATGCTGGAAGCTGTTTTCCAAAAGCACGACGATGGACTCCAAGGCCATGGTGAACGAAATAGAAGAGATGGACCGGCGGGCGACTCGAACGTATTCGGTCTCAGCGCTTCAAGAAGGTCCTCCTCTTTGACAACGCCGCACCCCATCGGGCAAAAGTGACCATGGCTTGCTCAGCTCGGCTATGTTCACATGCCTCACCCACCGTATTCGCCGGACATCTCTCTATGTGACTACCTATACTTCTTGAGCCTATAGGACTTCAGTCGGAAGGGACACAAGAACCCAAGCAGACCTCGACAACCATAACGAGCAGTGGATCAGCACCAGGCCTTAGCAGTTCTGGAACGATGGGATCAGGATGTTGGTTGATCGATGGCAGCAAGATCGTTGACCTTAATGGCGAATACACTCCTCAGCACCGTTGAGTTGTAATTGAGTTATAAAGAGATAAAGAAGTTTGTTGAATTTGTCTCATTACATTTGGCCCACCCTAATACAAAAGCATTGGCGAAAAGGCCTTGAGTCATATTTTGACAATTGCAGAAGGTTGCGTGTGAGCCGAATTATGACTTTTCGCGTTTCGAGTAATTTGCAGTGACCTTTGCAGCAAACCGATACTTACGATTAGATCAAGAACGGCAAATTTTCATAATCTATCTATCTGTCTATCTGTCTATCTATCTATCTATCTATCTATCTATCTACTCTACTCTACTCTACTCTACTCTACTCTACTCTACTCTACTCTACTCTACTCTACCACTACATAAATGAGTTAGCTGTCGGTGCCGTCTGAATGATTCTACCGACGCCTCACGGTATCCAGCGCGGAGGAACGTTGGCATTCAACGTGGGATGTTGCTGCACCAGGGGAATCTCGGGTACTCCCTGCATGACACAGCAGCAACTGCGCGCGTTTCTGGGGGTCCGGAATCAGAAGACGTGTCCCCGATGTAGGGGGACGAGATCCAAATAAATAAGTGTCATCGGCGTCGCTGGGTGAGGGTCCGAATTCAGGAGACGTGCCACCGAGTGCAACGAGCATCTCGATTCAAAAGAGTTGTCACCGACGTTGAGTCGTGTAGCGAGCGTGTGGATCCGGAAGACAACGATCTCCTGTAAGGAGAGCTGTTGGGTGGGAGAGCGGACGCAGAGCAGCCTAAGGGACAGAAGTACTGATTAGCACGAACCTAGTAAGTTGCTGGACGGTCCGGAGAGAATGTCTACGGCAAACCTACGGAAGTGGTGAGCAGCTTCTTGCAGTAAAAGTGCCCAGCAGAACCTATCTGTTGGCGGATTTTAGCTTGGACAAATATTCCGTAGGCTAACGATGTTGCGGGGTCGCGAAGCGCGCAAGTGCGAGGCACGGTGTTAGCCGTGTCGAAGCACTTGTTTTCTACAATCATTGAGTTGTTAAAAGGAGTAGAAAAAGCTCACAGAGAATTTCAGCTATACTGTTTCGAGTTCACCACTCCACAAAAGGAAACTCTTCAGCACGAGTCTTGTATAGCGCAGGACCAGGTGAAGATATTTATTTGAGTTGGATATTCCTATAGAGATGTATAGGGCTACTTTACGTATGTTTTTATGCTTTGAAGAGGGCATAAAAATAAGGCCTAAAAAATAAAAAGCTGGACTGCCCTGCGTAGCTTTGTTGATTCAACCTAAAAAAGCAGATAGACGTGAGGTGGTCGGGTGGAGTCGCCGCTTCCCCTCGACAACAGTGGTCAAAGAAGAGCAAACTATTATGTGAAGGCAAAGGACAGAGCGTTGCAATTTTCCTTCGCTTAGGAGAAGGGTTATCATTTTCAGTGTTAAATTGACTTTCGTTACAGTAACTCCACCTTACACAGTGGCCAGGCCTAAAACTTCGTGAGGAGAAGTTTCACTAGAAGCATAAGGTCTCCCGTGCAAGCGTGGATCTGGGTCTAGACTAGGCTATGGTACCGTCATATGAAAAGTACTGGAGCGAACATCCAGACGTTATTTTAGTGTAAATTAAGCCATCTCTGAATGTTTTGTAAGCGGCTACTCTATCTTCGCTATCGTCACTTTGTTGCTACTTGTTTCACTGTGCTAAAAGTATTGCTGCTACTGTGGTGGCACTGGCGGTTATGATTGCTTTCTGTCGTGGATGCTGCTCTGAAACGGGACGACAAGCGGAATGACCACTCCTAGCTGCTCTGAAACTGGACGACAAACGGAATGACCACTCCGAGTGGTGGTGTTTGTTGTGATAACTGATACGATGCTGCCTGTAATCGCCTCTAACCCGGTGATGCTCAATTCATTTGTTAGGTCGGGTGAGGCGGCAGAGCTTCTGTGGGCAGTGTTTCCCATGGACAATCCTCCGTAAGCTCTGTGCTATTCGAGCACCAGCTGAACATCATCACGTCCATTTCAGGCTGCTTCAACGGTCCTCAAACTTGTTCGTACCACCTGCTCTGGCTTCGCTGAATATACAGCCCGATGACTGTCAGCTAGTGGCAAGCTATAACAGATCTCTAGATAGGTCCGTCATAGAAACTGATTTATTCATCATCAAAGGGCAATCCTAGTAAGCGGGGATGGTCACAGGCAGCAAAGCAAAACGGACAGCTAAATAATGGCCGTCCCCTATAAGGGAGTGGAACCGCGCGGCGCTATGCGGATTTCTTCAGTGTACAGCTCACGGTAGGATTGCGCTATGCTTTCCTTGCCATAGTTTATTCCAGCTCTAATATTCTGCTGGAATACGAAACTATAGCAAAGTAAGAAGTAGGAGAAATCGTCGCCCCGACAGTGCACCCACCTAACAAACAAACGTGCCCAATCCACTGACTTCTCATGCATTACACTAGCGTGTTGCCTTAGCATAATTATTTAATTTCATTTTTTCGCTTGTGGTGCAGCAGCAACAGTGACAGATTTGACTCCGGATTGCGCTAGGGCATGAACCCGATGGAGCACGTAGTGTCTATGAGACAGCGTATGAAGAATAATAGGCTCCTTCATGGGTCCCTTAAAATCTGCCGTTGTTTAGCTGTGTCATTCCATTGAGATTGGGTGGCTTTTTCGTTTGCATTCAACACTCATAACGTTTCCTGTGGTCATGGATTGTTCTCTTAAAGAACTAAGACGTTTCATTATTCGAATACTCGGTTTTAAGGAAAGCCGATTATTCGAATAATGAATATATTCGAATTTTGGGCCTCGTCGAATATTCGAATAACGATTGTTCGAATTTTCGAATTTATTCGAATGTTTGATCGAAATTATTCGATTCGGTCCGAAGTATACGACAGATGTATTTGAACTGGAAGTCAAATTGAGCCCTAGGCTAAACGCCTGTTCTAATTTCTTCTGTAGGACCGTATCTCCAATTTTCAAATCCAAACTCTGCTAATCTTAATGAATTCGCTCGTAATAGAGGTCTACCAATGTTCATAACAAGGAAAGGTTCCGAACTCATGGTGAGCATTTGCAATGCTATTTTGACAGGATGTAGGGCCCTGTGAGCGGAGTCCAGAACCACAGTTAGTTTTTGCTGAACCCTTTTTCAAAGACCTAAAAAGAGGTGTGAAGGCGTGTGCGCAACAATCATCAACCACTATGACATCCCACAACACGGGGCAGTCGGTAGGGCTGCCGCTTCGTAGGAGTGCAGCGCCGGCCTTCTCAGTTGGAGTCGGAGCGCTGCCAATACTTTTGCACGTATTCATTTGTTGTTATTACGCTTTCTCATGATCACAGGAGTCAATTTTAGACCATCGGTGCCTACAGAGCAATAAGACTGTCTATTTGTGCCTTCATATGTGCTAGTTTTGCAACTATTCATATCTGTACCACCACCATATCATACCGTAGTTTATTCCAACTCTAATATTCTGCTGGAATACGAAACTATAGCAAAGTAAGAAGTAGGAGAAATCGTCGCCCCGACACTGCACCCACCTAACAAACAAACGTGCCCAATCCACTGACTTCTCATGCATTACACTAGCGTGTTGCCTTGGCATAATTATTTATTTTCATTTTTTCGCTTGTGGTGCAGCAGCAACAGCGACAGATTTGACTCCGGATTGCATCAATGAGACCGTAATTGCAAACAAACACGCTTATATTGAAAGTAGGTAACTAGTATAAAATATACCAGTTACCTACTTTTATATATTACATATGGTATAATATATAAAATATACCACTATATAATTGAGTTAGCTCCCTGCCCTGCAGATGATAAGGCGTATCTCACTCAGGTTGTAAACCTGGCTGAGATACGCCTCCTGGAACCACGCCTAATCTCATGGAACCTCTTGCGACGCCACCGCGTACCTCGCGCGGGCAACGTTTGCCGTTCAACATGGGATATTGCTGCATCAGAGGAAGCGCAGCCTTCTCCTGCTTGACACAACGGCGTCTGCGCGCGTTTCTGAGTCCCCGAATCCAGAAGACGGGTCCCTTCGTCGCACCTCAACCGTCTGGGGTCAGAAGAGGAGACGCCGTCGTTCTACGACGAGGCATCGCATTCAGAATTGAGCATGAGGTGCTGCTGCAGCAGAAGAAGCGCAGCCTCCTCCTGCTTGACACAACGGCGTCTGCGCGCGTTTCTGAGTCCCTGAATCCAGAAGACGGGTTCCCTTCGTCGCACCACAACCTTCTGGAGTCAGAAGGGGGGACACCGTCGTCCTACGACGAGGGATCGCATTCATAATTGAGCATGAGATACTGCTGCAGCAGAGGAAGCGCAGCCTCCTCCTGCTTTACACAACGGCGTCTGCGCGCGTTTCTGAGTCCCTGAATCCAGAAGACGGGTCCCTTCGTCGCACCTCAACCGTCTGGGGTCAGAAGAGGAGACGCCGTCGTTCTACGACGAGGCATCGCATTCAGAATTGAGCATGAGGTGCTGCTGCAGCAGAGGAAGCGCAGCCTCCTCCTGCTTGACACAACGGCGTCTGCGCGCGTTTCTGAGTCCCTGAATCCAGAAGACGGGTTCCCTTCGTCGCACCACAACCTTCTGGAGTCAGAAGGGGAGACACCGTCGTCCTACGACGAGGGATCGCATTCAGAATTGAGCATGAGGTGCTGCTGCAGCAAAAGAAGGGCAGCCTCCTCCTGCTTGACACAACGGCGTCTGCGCGCGTTTCTGAGTCCCTGAATCCAGAAGACGGGTTCCCTTCGTCGCACCACAACCTTCTGGAATCAGAAGAGGGGACACCGTCGTCCTACGACGAGGGATCGCATTCATAATTGAGCATGAGATACTGCTGCAGCAGAGGAAGCGCAGCCTCCTCCTGCTTGACACAACGGCGTCTGCGCGCGTTTCTGAGTCCCTGAATCCAGAAGACGGGTTCCCTTCGTCGCACCACAACCTTCTGGAGTCAGAAGGGGGGACACCGTCGTCCTACGACGAGGGATCGCATTCATAATTGAGCATGAGATACTGCTGCAGCAGAGGAAGCGCAGCATCCTCCTGCTTGACACAACAGCGTCTGCGCGCGTTTCTGAGTCCCTGAATCCAGAAGACGGGTTCCCTTCGTCGCACCACAACCTTCTGGAGTCAGAAGGGGGGACACCGTCGTCCTACGACGAGGGATCGCATTCAGAATTGAGCATGAGGTGCTGCTGCAGCAAAAGAAGGGCAGCCTCCTCCTGCTTGACACAACAGCGTCTGCGCGCGTTTCTGAGTCCCTGAAACCAGAAGACAGGTTCCCTTCATCGCACCACAACCTTCTGGAGTCAGAAGAGGAGACGCCGTCGTTCTACGACGAGGGATCGCATTCAGAATTGAGCATGAGGTGCTGCTGCAGCAGAGGAAGCGCAGCCTCCTCCTGCTTGACACAACGACGTCTGCGCGCGTTTCTGAGTCCCTGAATCCAGAAGACGGGTCCCTTCGTCGCACCTCAACCGTCTGGGGTCAGAAGATCGGAAAGAAAGGATGCAGAGGTCACATCGTCGTCGTACAACGACCGACCGCATGCAGAACTCAGCATTATCCCATGGTGAACGGAAAAGTTTACCCGCGCCAGGTACGCCTCTGCGTACCTCATCTGAAAATTTGACACCAGGACCCAAGTCGATACCAAACGTAGTATTCACCGAGATGCCTCAGTAAATGTCGCCTTTTTGCTGTTCTGTTAACAAAAATTGTTTTGAAGATCACACGTACTTTTTGTGTGAGAGTATTTTCTGAGAAAAAAGCGCAAACCTATAACCCCGCGAAGCGGGCAAGTGCGAGACACGCCGTTAGGCGTGTCGTAGCACTTGTATACCTATATTAGGTAACTGGTATAAAATGTTATTCAAAAAGGCTACCCCCCGTGACTTTTCTTTTGACTACAGATTGTAAGCCAGACCTATCGACAGTTCTGCGCTCCGGTGTTCGGTCGTGTCTGTCATACGCGTGGTTGGCAGCTGGTTACATTGATGTTCTCCCTGCACCCTTCTCTACAGCCACAGATTGCGCGTTCAACAGAGAAGAAGTGGTCATTCCTTGCTAGGGAGAGATTTGTTCATCACTGGATTTTCCAGGATGGTGCTGGTGCCGCTCGCGTGTGTATTACTCGTTTCACAGTTTTGTCCTATAGCTGTTGGCTAAAAGGGAAATAATAAATATAAGACTTGCAATTTAATAATATACATATAGAACTTTTTATTTCCAAAGAAATGGTATGGTGCAGATACGAACAGTTGAAAAATTAGCACATATGAAGGCGCAAATAGACAGCCTTGGTTTGTTGTAAGCATTGATGGTCTAAAATTGACTCTTGTGATCATGAGAAAGCGTAATAACAATAAGCTAATATGTGCGAAAGTACTGGCAACACTCGGACACCAACTGAGAAGCTCGGCGGTGGGCTCCTACGAGGCGGCAGCCCGACTGCGCCACCTAGACACGTGTTGTGGGGTGTCATAGTGGTTGATGATTGTTGCGCACACGTTTTCACACCCCTTTCTCTGGTTTTTAAAAAAGCGTTCAGCAAAAACTGACTGTGGATCTGGACTCCGCTCACAGGGCCCTACATTCTGTCAAAATAACATTGCAAATACCCACCATGAGTGGGAACTTTCCTTGTAAGATCTTCTCTACCGTCTCTGCGACAGTGGAGTGGCATGAATTGATACATACCCACACACTGTAGATATTCTACGACAGCTCGAAAAGCTGGAAAATTTAATTGAGATGAAGAATGGTGGTCATATGTGTCTCGGTTTCCTCTCCATGAGCTCATGAACACATTCCCATTCTCAACAGTAACATCTTCCATATAGTGAAGAGTGCATGAAGCACCTCACAGATCACAAAACCTTAAATCAGTAACATAACCAGGCGCAGATTAGCTCGGGGAGGGTGTGGGTCACACTATATGATAGCACTGCAGCGTTTTATGTTGTGCGAGCGACTGAGTGCATGGTGACCCACCCCTTCCCGAGTTAATTTGCGCCTATAGCCATATGCCATATGTTACCCAAGATTCCGACAGATCCACAAACGCCTCGAAAGAACCTCGCGGAACACTTGAAACGCCCATGACCCAAAGCCGCCCATCCAGCAACTCATCTTGTGGAAGGGCTCCAGCCGCTATAAGCTTCTTGAAGGAGATCAAGATTTGAAAATCAGGAAAAAATTCTTCGCGGCAGTGCGCTTGTAAGCATGCTAAGTCCCAGTGTTACGTCACGGCTTACCATCAGAACAAGGTACAAACTTCGCCCAAGGAAGCCAAGGTAATCGAGATCCTTTCGATTAGTCTCAATATTATCCCGCACCACTGCTCGGATCCTTCAAAATATCGTGGTAGCAGGATGTTCGAGGCGCAGTCGACAAGCGCTCCAAACTCTGCGATTACGTCACGAGTTTAAAGGAACGGCCGCGCCCCATTCGAACGCCGGGTTACGGTACCAAAAGGAGTCGCATTTTTATAATACTGTGCTCGATGTTGCAGTACAAACAGAACCTAGGAGGGTGACATCCTCCATCCAGAGGCAGTTAGAGACATTCACGTTTATTCGTTTCGTGGACTGAATGTCCACGAAACGAATAAACGTGAATGCCCATCGTAGAGTGCCAAGGAGGCACCACCGAGGTAGACCTTGGAAGTCTCCTTTGAAAAAGTCTCACCGGAGGGGTTTCTTTCAGCAAAAGGTGGTGGTGCCTCACGACCTTCTAAGAAATGTATGCAGGTCACTGGTTTGATGGCGATCCCCACTACAGTACTGAACGCTGTGAATTAATGGTGCAAAGGAAGAAGCTACTCATGGATGAATGTACTTTGGAGGACGTGCGAATTATGCGCATGGATAGGACGCGAAGTGGATAGGACGCCACCGCAGTAAGGGAGATAGCAGCACTGAATCTGAGGGAATTGGAAGACCAACTGTGAGGAGGTATGGGCACATCCATGGAGGGCCATAAGGCCAGTGGCCAGTTGACGTCTGAGTTCGGGGTACCCAGGAGGCGAGCGCGAAGAGCACAAGAGAGGGTGAGAGCACTTCACTAGGAGTCAACGAAATCAGTGCTAGAGAAGGAAATTTCCATGGTGAGAAGAAAATCGACGACGACCATGAGCAGCGGACACTGCAATGGTTTTTGTCCGAGATTTGTGAAGTACGTTGAGGAACGTCAGAATGCCAGAATACGTTCCGATGCCCTCGATCCATTCGCGTAGCAGAAGATGCCGCACGATTCCACTCGATTTCACAGCTTTCATCTCTATTACCTCCCCCCCCCTCAGGCCAGCATACATTGGATCCGAATAAATCATTTTCGGATATCGGATTCGGATATTCTGATCCGAATCATCCATAAATCCGGGCCCCGCAAAATCACCGTTATCCGAATCATCCAAGTATCCGGAGATTTTCGATCGGATCCAATGTATGTCTACAGGCCAACAACCAGGCAATTCTGGACGTAGCTGAATTCCCGCCACCACTGTCTTGCCTGGGAATCATGCTGACTTCATAATCGATTCACCAGCTCATGGTGTGACAATCAAATCATCTTTTGAACGCAACTTTGATGGCGATGGTGTGGCGCCTGCCAAAAAGACTGGCTAATGCCGCCCTTATCGATACACATCTACCATTGTATCAGCCTCAGGCCAGGAATTTTAGGACTCGTTTTACATACTCCGTGTCATGGTCGAATAAAGCTTCCATCACGGGACCGGTTCTGCAGAGCACAACGTCAGACGACAGGCTGCTTCTTTCGATTCGAGAGTACGTGGACCACTTGCCTTAGTTTTTCGAGTATTTCGATTGTTCTCCGCAACTGTATTCCACTATGCCTTTACGCGATATTGGAATGAAAGAGAGATGACGGTCGTCTCTCGAGAGCCCTCGACATTTTTGCTACAGGTCTGAAGCAGAGTTCGGTCAATTTTTTGCTAGTGTTACGGATTACTCTTTCACACAGTTGCTTTCACTGCGGTGTAACATAAAAGTCCTGCGGGAAGGCAGTTAGGTGCAGTTTTCTTTCGGAAAAATCTTTAATGTCTCTTCATAGACCAGGTATTATAATAATTCTAAACGAAAATTTTTGTCAATTTGTAATTGTAAATTCGAACCATCCTAACCGTGTCATTGTAGACCACTGCTGCCAAGGAAACCGTTGCTAGATTGGGCATATCTCTACCACACAGAGCAAAGAGGAAAAAAATGTTAATAGGAAATGTACTCTATTTGTGGATAACTGGGCCATGTGAGCTCATGAACTGATTGAAGGCATGTTAGACATTCCCTAGAGCACGAGTGGACTTCTCTTCTTGACGAAAAGCTCAAAGAAATTCGCAAAGATAACCACTACATCTAGAGGTTACATAGAATGAACTAGAACATTAAAGCTACCCCTTCCTCAGTTTTTGTGCGGCTAACTTTCTGATGCCAGATTCATCAATCGCTTACCGCCCTTTAACGATGAAAGTGTCGCCAAACCTGAAGCCGGATTCATCAACGACTTACAGCAATTCAACAGAGAAAATTACAGCCGCGTTATCTGAGTTTTCCGCTGTGAATTCTCTGTTAAAGATGTGTAAGTCGTTGATGAATTCGACCCTTGATGCTGATGAATGCCACATCAAGGGGTTGCGCGGTATTTTCACCGTTAGAGAACGGTAAGCGGCTGGTGAATCTGGCACCTGGTGCGCTTTTAGCCACAGTAGAAAATGAGGGAACTACCAAGGCGGAACGACGAACGAGCAGCACATTTTGGCGTTGTGTCCTCAAATCGTCAGCGCTAAGCTCTGCTCTAATCCTAATTCGCGTATATCTTGATGTGCCACAGCAGGAATACATCGTCAAACAGAAAAAAATCCTCCATGGAGAAATTCTCGTTTGCGATGATTTGAGGAGAGGCATCTCTAGCTGACTTTTTCTGTCATCCCACTAATGATCTGTAATTTACGACGTTCCAATGCCATTGTTTAACTAAATTTGCAAGCAAAGAGAGAAACTATAGGTCTCCACTGGTTTCGTCATCGCAGTATTCTACCCTAGGAGCGAAACTCTGCCACGATGCTTGCTAATCTTCGTCTATCGTTATACTACATAGTTTGAGTGCTCATGTTGGGACAACCAACGACCAGTCCACTGTTTAAGGCCAATTGATGAAAGCTCACAAGCGATCTACGACGTGCAGAGCTTATTCAAGCCTAAAAAACAAGGTATTTTTCAGTTCCCATTTTAAAGCCTTGAAATTTTAAAAATTTACTGTACGTTTTCAAAGATACTGTGCTTTGCGATGGGCCATGTGGCCGTAGATATCCTCCAGAATCAATGCTACTACTTGGAAGGTGTGGTCACTACCTCTGTAAGACTTGCTCAGGACTCGTCTACAACGAAGATGGCAAGTATCTAAGTTTATTCCATCTCCTAAAGCAAAACGCAAAAACGGGCTGGTCTCAATATCAAGCATAGCATTCAATATAACAACAAGTAGCGCAGAAACGAAGTCTGTCAGCTTTAATCATGTTGGTCGACAATGGGAGAAAGCGCTCACAGGTCTCTGTGTTCCCCACGATCTCACCAAAACCCGATCTTGATTGTCGCTATTATGTTAACAAAATACGTGTCGTAATCTACTACCGACATTAGTGTGACTCAGGATAAGCACTTGAAAAAGGATTAAAGTTTGGCGCATTGAAACTGGCTACACTACATCGGGTCCTCTGATCATTTTCTATAAATGTGGTCCAAAGCCCTTTCCTCCGCTTCAGAATACGGATCGCTAAATTGCTGTTGCGCCGTCCAATTAGTCCTTTACGGTCACTATAGGGCCTGAGGCTGTTCTTCGAGGAAAATTTCCCCCTATTAGCTCCCTCTATTTGCTTCTGAGTTGAAGCCGTTTTCAGTCATAGAATGATCACAATGAATAGATAGCGGAGACGGTAGCACTCGCCGTTACGTGTACTGCACACGAAGGACTGCTGTGCAATGCGGTTGCTCTAGGACGACGAGGGCGTTTCTTACTGCTCTAGGATGGAAAAGTACCTAATTAAATAACAATATCGTTGGGACCTTTCATTGTGACGAAGGACCTTAGGAGGTGTGTAGCTTATTCACGGTTCGAGTTCAACTCGACTACGTTATCTGTCTTCTATTAACGGTGAATTTAACAAGAATTGGAAGGATAAAACTATGACTTGTCGGACGGAAACCGCTAATCATTGTACAAGCCAAACACACAACAGGATCGTTAACACAATATTCTGCTGAAGCAAGATACGTGGTGCATTCCACAAGGGGTTTGGTCGACAACTAGCTTTATCTCTTCCTCATCAGTACGGTTTTCAGGGACGAAGGGCTGTAGCAACTTTTACTGCGTCTACGCCTCATTATACGCCTACCTTCCTGAAGAATACGCTCGACGAGCATATGAAAGTCACGTACGCTACCGCCCACAAGTATTCTTCGTCTCCTAACATAATGTAGTCGCCTTATAGATAGTCAATCGTCAGCGGGCAATCGACAAAGCCCGTAGGCGTAAAGCTGCCCATAAAGAAGAGGAACCCCACGGAGAGAGCGAGAGTCATCAAGAAGAGCCTCGCGCAAGGAGCGCAAGAAGGTGTGGGCCCATTTTAATTTTGAGAAGCATAAGCGTCATAGAAATACATTTTCCTAAGGAAATGTGCCTCGAACGCTGGATCAGAAAACTGCTGCTTATTTCGCATGAGTCTGCAGTACTGTAGATACCGCTGAGCGTATCAGTCGAGATTTTCGAGTGTATGGCCTAAATTACCATGAAGCAAACGCGCGGCAGCGCAGTCAGAGGAGGCGCCGACTGCCGCGTTCAAGCCGAATCAGGTCTGAGATACATAAAACGCTGACTAGCCAGTCGACTGGCTACTACGGCTCATTGCATGTATAGACCAAATACACATTTAAACTGTCACCCAATGCATCGTAGACGAAGTTACTTGGCGCATCCCGCAAAAGAAATTGATTAACGCTGAGTATGTTCCCCTTCAGTGTTGCTAGCAATCCGTTTGGGCGCTTTCCTTTCTCGTGATCGCGAGAAGCAGAAGTCACCTTGGCTGCCTCGCTTTTCTCGACTTTAAGAGGTCGATTAGCAGCAGAACGTTGCCGAAGAGCTTCTTAACGAAATCGGAGTTCTCCTTTTTGGCGCAGAAAGTAAGACAAACAACGGTTCAGCAGTAAGGGTTGGAGGAGTCCATTTCAAAGGTGCTACGCCAGGGACACGAGGTTTCCTTACTTCTCGTCATTGCCTGGACGCTAAATGAAGAGATCTTCAGGAATCGATTTCGTTTCCCTATGCTTCTTGTCGATAATGTTACGTTCGATTGAAAAAAGTGAAGTGGTAGATGCGAGCTGGGATTGGTCCAGTACCATCAAACAACGAAGCCGCCTGGGAAGGAAGAAAAAAGTTCACCGAGCTGTCACGGACTAAAACTTTCAAGTGTCGGTTCAGCAACTGCATTTGGCAGTCTAAGGATTGCGATGGAAGGCGAGATGGCTCCGTATATTTCATTGACATGCTCGATAGCAGGAAGACAACGGAATTGTAACTCGAAGATCTACAGAGCCATCTGCGGAACAGTGGCTACTAACGATACTGAACGCTAGGCCGTCTTTAAAGAAGTTGAGATTCGTAGGCATTGTTCATTATGACAGAAATAGGAATGCTATGCTTGAAGGATGGGAATGTAGGGCTACTCAAGCTTGTCTGCGACAGTTCGGCCTCGTGTTTCACAAGACGAAATCCTTCATAGGTCTGCACCTAATCTCGTTTGCTCTGGAAGCGGCATTGAGGTTGAACAATCAAACGGTGGCTTGACCCACAGGTGCTAAATGGAGAGAAGGGTATGACACAAATTGTAAATCTGCCAGAAATTTAGGACGCATTCGAGGGCACGAAAACGTAGAAAATTTTTTGCAATATGTAAATGGTGACCACTCTTCTTCAAGCTCTTGGTGACGTCTCAGGTCATGCCGAGATTACATGTGTGTTCCGATTTGCGCAGTAAAACAAACTAACTGTATCGCACCTCCTCCTTGGCCCCAAATTATATTGCGAGCATTATAAAGCTGTAGCAGAATCAGCTTCCAGAGGTCGGATTCATCAATGACTTACATAACTTTAACAGAGAATTCACAGCGGAAAACTCAGATAACGCGGCTTATCGCTCACTTATCGCTTGATAAGCACCTCTGGATTTCGGCTGTAATTTTCTCTGTTAAATTGCTGTAAGTTGTTGATGAATCTGGCCCCAGATCGAGTTGTATGGTTGTGTATGTGTGGTGTGTGTGTGGGGAGGGGGGTGGGGGTGCTTAAGACAGGAAAATAGAAGAATGATATATTTGATCCTTCTTTGCCACGCAGGTTTGTTATGGTGGTATAACTTTTATTTCGGCCGACGTTTCGACAAAACTCGTCTTTTTCAAAGGCCTGAAAGTACTTCGAAACCTTAGATCCAGAAACTCATTCCGTCAAAGGCATACTTCTTCACAAAGTATAGACTGCGCAGTCTCAGAGCTCACACAACGGGATGAAGGGCAAGAAGTCGCTGGTTATTGAAATGCACTCGTTTCGGTTGTTCATTGCTGGATTACGCTCCCGAATCCAGAAAGCCTCAAGAGTCTTTCTGGTACCGATTTCATCTTCATGTAGCAACACAGTGCATTTAATGTCAAAGTCGTTTCCGCCGTGGGCTTCTTGTCGATGTTTACCCAGTGGAGTTAACAAGCTTCGCTTCAATTTCCCAGCTAGGTGTTCATTGATGCGAACACTAAGTACCCTTCCTGTTTCACCTATGTATAGCTCGCCACAGGCCTATAATCCGGCCTATAATAAGCTGCGTGGATGGACCGACCGATCGAATCTCATGGTTCCTTAACAAGATTGTCGGTCAACTTCTCAGCTTTATACCTTCACATTTGGCTAACACGGAGCAGTTTCTAGACCGCCTACGTTCTAGCGCGCTACAGGAAGACTGCGTGATAGAGTCATTTGACGTAACGGCACTTTATACCAACGTAGATAATAACGCTGCTTTACAAGCTCTATCAGAGATGCTAGACGAGCACGAAAGAAATATTATTACGTTTGGTTTGAACAAGCTACAAATAATGACTCTAGTAGAAGCATGCCTGAACTGCAATGTTTCCAAGTCGTCTGGAAACTATTTTTCACAGCGAAGAGGACTTGCGATGGGACAGCGATTAGCCCCAACTTTAGCGATCTGCTTCATGAGCAGAATTGAACGACCAGTACTGGAGCGCCTTCCCATAATGTACTGTCGGTACATCGATGATTGTTGTATTATAACGGCAACGCAATCCGACATGGATGAACTGTTTGCCATTCTCAATACACAATCTCAGTACATAAAGTTCACCCGTGAAACTCCGTCCGAAGGCTGGTTACCCTACCTGAATACTCAAGTTAGGGTATCAAATGGAGTCTTTAATGTGAAATGGTATCGTAAAGGCAGCTCCAAAAACATCATACTCCATGCGAGATCTGCTCACCAGCAGCAGTAAAGCGTGCCGTGCTCCGTAACATGTACAGAACGGCACTAGGTGTATGCACGGGGCTTGAGGAGCGAGAGGAATCACGTATGTTGGCCTCTAATATCGCACGTCTTAACGGGTACGAACCACGACGACGAGGTGATCGAATACGACACGGCAATGTTGAACATCTGCGCGAAGACAAAGTTTGTCTTCAACTGCCCTTCATCTCTGATGACGTCACGGCAGAAGTACGCCGTTGCCTATTACGAGCAAACCTGAACGACGATGTTGTCCTGGTTAACATACCAGGAAACAACATCAAACGGCTTCTTGTTCGGAATAGGTGACGACCGTACTTGTGTGATGAGGGATTGCGTTATCTGCCCATTTGGGAGAGATGGAGATTGCGCACAAAAAGGTGTTGTCTACCAAATCCAGTGCTTAACCTGTGGCGAGCTATACATAGGTGAAACAGGAAGGGTACTTAGTGTTCGCATCAATGAACACCTAGCTGGGAAATTGAAGCGAAGCTTGTTAACTCCACTGGGTAAACATCGACAAGAAGCCCACGGCGGAAACGACTTTGACATTAAATGCACTGTGTTGCTACATGAAGATGAAATCGGTACCAGAAAGACTCTTGAGGCTTTCTGGATTCGGTAGCGTAATCCAGCAATGAACAACCGAAACGAGTGCATTTCAATAATCAGCGACTTCTTGCCCTTCATCCCGTTGTGTGAGCTCTGAGACTGCGCAGTCTATACTTATTAGTATAGATCTGCATGGTAGGTCCCAGTTGCTCACTGATGGTCTTATAGCTGAGCCTCCCTCTCAGCGCTGGTGGAACAACGGTGAGTTTGGTATGCTTTAGACGGGCACTCCTTGACATTCGTGGGAACCCATTGTAACTAGAGTTGTGAAGAAGAATGCCTTTGACGGAATGAGTTTCTGGATCTAAGGTTTCGAAGTACTTTCAGGCCTTTGAAAAAGACGAGTTTTGTCGAAACGTCGGCCGAAATAAAAGTTATACCACCATAACAAACCTGCGTGGCAAAGAAGGATCAAATATATTGTTATAAAATGCCCAGGTTTTATGAACGTCGGACATGGAGACTAATAGAAGAATGAATTTGTAAGCTTGATTGGAGAGGCGTCGTCTTAACGAATCGGCAGGTGAACGTCTCATCAAAGAGCACACGAAGGTCTGCTGGTAAGGCGAGTGGTATCAGCACATATTTACGGCAGTGCTGAAACGAATCAGCGACTGGAAGAATTGGAACGTTCAAAGAATTCCCGGCGCAATCTTGGAACCTCAGAGGACATAACGACTTCTGCCTTTTCATCTAATTTCCAGCTGTTGCTGGTAACGTATCAAGGACATCGCTATGGTCCTTCAGTCAGGGTGCTCTTTTTGTCGCAAACTGTAGTGTTGCATTTAGTCTCAGACTTTAAGAAAACGATGGGGCACTGATAGGATCAGTTCATTTTCCCTCAACTCACTGGCGTTTAGGCCACATACAATCAGTCGAACCAATCGAATCCGGAGAGGAAGAAAACAGTATGGCGAAAGTTTCTGCGCCTACCAGGAACAAAGTTTTGGTTCTCATTTTTATTTCAGCTCTGGAATTTTTGGAAAGAGTCTACTAGCGACAACGTCACCTTTCAAAATGTGCTTACGATCATTGTGACAGCCTCTATATTCCACTCAAGGAAATGGCATCAGAGCAAAGCGACATGGTGTTGAAGTGGAGCAAACGTAGAACAAGGAAAACAAAAAAAGCAGTACAAAGCATTTTTGATTTTCCAATTATTACCATTGGACCCTGCATCAAGTACACGGGCGCGTGGTAGCGAAGTCGGAGGAGGTGCCGGCTTGCACCCAAGCTCGAGCCGGCTTGCACCCAAGCTCGAGGTCCTTGGCTCGATTCTTACTAGGCCAACCAAGCCTCCCTTCTGGAGTTGGTACCAGACCTTTCTGCGAAAGCAAAATTCTGACTTGTTCGTCGGCTGGTTCACTTGCTCTTTATCAATTGCCATTAACTTCAAATCGCATGTTGTAGGTCGCTTATCCCACGCTCTCCTCGTCGCGCAGCCAGCAAGAAGCGTTCAAACACCAGCATCGGCAGGTGGGCAATGATATAAAAGTAGACAACTGACCCTTCAGATTACCAATGTCGCTGCAAATCTGCTTGTATTTTTTAGGTCTGCAGGACCACCTCCTGTGGTAAGACAGCACTTTCATGAAGTGTGTACCTATTGTCATCATCAGCATTCCAGACATGTGTACCCATTTCAAGGGACGTGCGCCCAACCACGTCAACTAAGGAGTGTGTTTTCGTTTATTTAGAATGCATTCCACTTCTTCCCGTGAACGTAGTCGGGTTTTAAGGAGTGCAAAAGAAAATTCAAAAGGCTTACATGTCTAAACTCCTTTCAGCACCACTCCTCATTCACCAACAGATAGGTCAGATAGGAAACTGCGTCTGCTGGACGAGATCTTCTCCGATATGAGTATGGCTTCTAGCAATGTGAGTGTGTCATATCTGGGAAAACACTAGCAAAAGCAAAGAAATGTGGACACATTCTGAGGACTGAGTGAACAACGTTCACAAGTGCATTTTATTATGAAAAAGGCACAAGTAATAGTTGAGGGTTGATTCTTCTGCAAAGAAGTTACCGTGTGAGGACGTTAGAAAATAAATGGACAGTGCCAAGCCTACTATGCCCTGAAAGCGCGCCCTGGGTGGGGCTCGAAAACTCGAACATGGGCGAGTAAGGGCGGAAGAAGCTTCACCGCTGCTTTCCGCCGGCAGCTGGGACAAAGACAGGTTAGGCAGCTGGGGAGATATCGGCACTCCACGTTAAGTACCTTAACTGATGTGCTTGCCCACGCATTCATAGGCCATTAGCTCATCGCGCCTTCCCACAGTGGTCAACTGACATCGGAAAAAATGGGTCCCACAAGCCTCGCCAGCATTTTCGTACCGCTGTAACGTACTGTATTCGTGAGCTACACCGCTGTGCTTTAGTGAACTTCATGAACCTTGTGCTGCCTTCAAAACTCCCGAACTGCAGCCGGAAAGAATTGCACTTGACAGAGTTATTGCGCTCAGAACACGTCCGCGCGTGCAATTTGTGAGCGGTCGCGCCCAGTCGATTGACAGGTTCGATTCTGTATGCATTGTTCTCGGCGTACTCCAAAGGCTAGCTGACAGCCTTAGAGCAATTCCTAAGTAAGACGGCTAAAAATTTTCGATAAAACTCCCAAAACGCTCACTCTTCAAGCTGTCGCCCGCTCGCTTTACAGGTTGTCGCGCCCACTCGATTGATTCTGTCGGGCCTATATGCATTGTTAAATTCCACTGAGATTTATATGTCGTAAGATAGAGCTCGAGATGCTGAGCTCAAATGCGTGTTTTTTCACAAGTACTTGATTTTTAAAAAAGTTATTTAAAAAGCCGCTTTGGAACGCTCAAAAGCGTTCTCTTCGGCAAATGACCAAACCATATGCCCGGTACTGTGGTTGTGTTGTTCGTGATGGCATCTGTTCAAGCTGTGTTAGCACTATAGAGGGTTACCCTGTAAGGACAACGATGAGACTACGCTGCTTCTGCGTTCATGTATTGTCAGAGATTGGATTGAAAACGAGGCTATAACCTGGTCGCAATGTGCCCTAGCAGATATATAATTCATCCCTTCAGTGCTCTTCTATCACCTATTACCTTGGTGAAGGGAAAGACCAACGCCTCACCGCCGTTTCACGTGCTCACTGCGAATGAAATGTCTCGGTTTTGATTACCACTGGGCAAAGCACTGCCATATTTGAAGCAATGAGACCCTCTGTCCTTCATGAACGTGATACGCTGCGGTGCTACATATAACCTTGAAGTTTCCCGAAGACTGCAGCAATATTCACGTTGGACAACCTCATCTCCTGGGGTACTATTCACGGTCAAGGTCGGATGACGGTGTTTTAGCAGCAGTTGTGTGTAAAAGTGCTTACTTGATTTGGAAAAATAGAGCACGAACAACTAAAATCTCCACATTATCTCTTAAACATGGCGTCCTCCAAATAAAAGATAATGCGTATCATTCATCTCAATAATACCCTGAACCGCCACAATGCATTTTTTCATCAGCACATGCTTTCTACTCACAAAACAAGGCTTTCGGTGGCATAATAATGGAAGGCCCCGCCTGTAAGGCTTCAAAACACTATTGGTCTCCCCCACATCAAATTTCCCTATAATAAAGTTTTCTGTATAATATTGATGGTGTAGCATTGTCGGAGGAGGTGCAGGCTGTCGAATGCAGTCCTGCTAAGGTTCTTGGTGCGAATTGCTCGCCTAGACTGTCAGAGTTTCCGTCTCTCTTTGGTTGTTGCCCGCGGGAGTATAACAGGGGCCTTAGGCCTATGGAATAGTCCCGCGGGAGTACCCGCGGGACGTCCGCGGACAAAAGATGCACCTCGGAAGGCGGTCGCCGACCAGTACGGTCGGCGGCCGTCACAGAATGATAATCGCATTGGAGCGCGCTTATCATTACGTGAACTAGGAACGTTCCAAGTTCATGGAATCGGTCGCTTTCGAACTGGATTACGTTTATTTCATGATAACATTTTTGATAACGCCGACCGACAGCTTCTCGCGGTGCATTGTACTGCGGGAGGTTGTCGGTCGGTGGGGTCGTTCGGCGGACGGGAAGTATACCAGCCCGTCCACCGACCACCGCCGACGTTCCGCGGAAAATGGGTGTTGCGGACTGCGGCTATTGGGCGCGCGTTGGGTCCCGGCTAGATTATTCCCGTTCCGCGGATACTTCCGCGGGAGTATACCACAGGCCTTATCCCTTGCTTTTAATACTGATGGAAAGGAGGAGTGTGGCGCAGTCGGAGGACGCACTGTAACTTGCGTCCATCCATCCGAGGTCGGTGAATTTGTTCCACACTTGTCTACTTCGGATTAATCATTGAACGGTTCGGGTGGTACTGTCACGGTATAGTGGCCACCGCTTCTGTGAGCCACGCCCCTTCTTGGGTGGAAAAGTTGGCAGTCGTCCCGACATCATACTTTCTATATGGTTGTACATAATAATATATACTATTAATAAAGCTTTATAAAACCTGACTCCCATCTCAGACATAGAGGACCTGGGAAAATTCGAACTCCCGTCGCAAGATTCAGAGTCAGGATGCTAACCGTTACACCACGGGACCTCCATGTCATGCGTCTGCCTGAGATGGGAGTGAGGTTTTACAAACCTTTATTATTAGTTTATATTATGTACAACAACCAATACAAAGTATGCAGTCGGGAAGACTGCCAACCTTCCAGCCCATGTAGAGGCGCCTGTATAGGGCTGAGGTGGAACAGGATATTTCTTATTTTTAGTCCTGCATCTCATTGATTATATATTAATCTCTTTTTATTTAGTGACGTACAGAGGTGGTGGCCACCATACCGTGACAGCATCACAAGCCATTCTTCACACTAAATATTCACTCAACGAGCCACCATGATATTTCACAGAAGCAAGTTTGTGGCGCACCCCGAAAACGTTGATTAGTAAACAACGTCGTCCAGCGAAAGCTGCTCTTCCTGCTTCTGCTTTAGGCCCCTGTTATACTCCCGCGGGAGCTTCCGCGGGACGTCCGCGGACGGACGGTGCACCGCGGACGGTCGTCGTCGTCCCGGGGCGGCTAGCGTCGCATCGGAGCGCGTTTCCCGCGCAGAACTCCGCGGAACGACAGCCGTCCGCGGTGCAGTGCACCGCGGACGGCTGCCCTTCCGCGGGCGGGAAGTATAACACCCCTCTCGTCGTCTGTCGGCGGCGATCCGCGGACGGCGGGTGTGGCGGGCCGCGACGAGTGGCCCGGCGCAGGGTCCCGACGCGATTTCCGCCCATCCGCGGAAGCTCCCGCGGGAGTATAACAGGGGCCTTATGCACGTGATCCTATTAGGTTTATTAACAACACATCAAGGCACTGATAGGCAGGCAAAGGCGGCCTGAATGGCTACGATGGGGTGGCTACTGACACCGAGCTGAACGGCTGCCCGCTGTTCCTCCGTGAGGCGCACCGTGCGCGAGGTAAGGCGGCAACTCAGGGCCACCTCGTCTCCGGCTGCGGAGGAGGTAACGGCTGGCGTCCGTAAATGGTATCTAAGATGTCGGATGCCGTCGACCCGATAGGGACATCTGAGCAGACTTTCGTGCGAGAGAGGATGTCATAAATGGGGTCTGCTCGCGATGATTGCTTAGCTAGCCTTACGCACATATCTACGCAGAAATCGCTGCCAGCCCATCTGCCTTTTTCCTCTACCGCGGTGCGAATGGTATTATGGGGCCATATGAAGGCCTCGATGGTAATATTGAGCTGTCCCTGAAGAGGAACCGGCTCTACCCGAGCGACGAACGCTCTAGCTAGCACATTGGAGCCAGATATCCATAGAGCAACTGGCCGTTGCGTGGTCCACCCCGACTCGGAGGTCATATTGGGGAGTGAAAATGATAGTTGGATGGGGTAATGTTGCGGAACTGGACGGGTAGCTGTTACCCAATGAGACCTACGGTCGTCACCTACAGAGTTTATCGCGGCCAGCGCTGAACAAGAAGCGCTAAACAGTTGCGACATCAATTCTTTGGCGAGGTGATATTTCACAGAAGCAAGTTGTGTGGCGCACCCTGAAAACGTTGATTAGTCCTCACCTTTGCCCCTTACGCTTTACAACTGAGGACATGACGTGCTGTATGTCTGCAAGAACTTGGTCGTCAAGCCTATCTACGTCTAGGAATTTTCTACAAAGCCACCAAAAATAACTACAAAATTCGATGTCATTGCAAAAGGCGTTTTTTAAAAATCATATCCTCATTCCCGTAATGGTTTGCACCGACCTATGATCGGGAATGTGTGGCTGGTCAAGTCCTCTATCTAGGATAATCAAAACAAAAAAGAACAAAAACGTTGGAAAGGGAGCTGTGCGTGGTAAAAATTTTGGTGCTTTCTTTTTAGCAGGAAGGTCCAACAAGTGAGTTTGAATTGCTGAACGTTCGCCTCATGGTGTTCGAGCCTGGTCCATTCAAAACAATAAAACGGTGCGTTCAACGAATACTCGCAGTTCACTTTTCGTTGCGTTTGATCGTCTCCGCGTTTCAGTGTTCATATTAGCCGTGAAATGTCGGCCGCTTTGACGCTGAAGGAAGCGATAGATGAGCTGATGGACAAGAGAAACGGGTGCGCTAAATTTCTTAGGGCACTAGACTTCATCACGTTCGGTTGACTGAAACGTACCGTCACTTTCTTTTCTCAACTCTCGGTTCTCCTAATTTCCTTACGCGGCTATAGGTTTAAGACTATTCTGCAACCTACCACCTAGAGATATGTTTTCGCAAATGTCTTGAATACTAACATGATTTCGAATGCTCGTAATTTTTGAAAAATTGGAACACGAATTCGAATATGTCTATCCGGCAGAGTTAGAGCCTCACTTCGGCCTCTAGTCGCATTCTCACGGAGCCTGCAAGTCAGGGCCATCCCCAGTCTTGGAGCTTCCCGACCATGATGGCAGATGTCCTCCCCTTATCAAAATGGATGAAACAGCAATGGACTGGCCGCTTTGTTGTCTTCAGTTCTCGTTCCCTGTAGCATTATGCACATATTTTGCCGAGCTAAGTCTCAACTGTTAAAAAGGCCGGTGGCGAGCTGATGGTAAGTGAAGTAGACATTTCCAAAGTGGAAGCGTCAAGCAGCTGTGGCTCATCGTGAAACACCTTTGCACCTACGTCAGCTTGTAAGAGCTTCTATAGCGTTCTATCTGCGTGACATCAATAGCTTGTCCGATAGAGGGTAGCGTTCGTCAAAAGTAGCAAAACTTTTTGGGCAACATTGGTGTGTGCAAAATGGAAATGGATGATCGTTTGTTTAGAAATATTCGTCACGAATGTCCATCTCAACTCTACTTTTGCTCCGAAAACACTGGAGACGGTTTGCGTAAAGTCGGTGTTGAAGAGGTACTGCCATGTTGCTTTAGCACACTTCACCATGAGCTATTGTTCACTCTCTGAATTACTCTGCAATGTTAAAAGCTACCTTTTACCATTAACATTAAATCTTAGGACTTTGAACATTAGCGTTTTTTCTTTGATGCACGGTTCCAAGGTGCTCTCCAATAGCTCCTGGTTTCGTATTACAAACGTTGCATTGTTAGCGGAGTATTGCGAGTGTAAAAAATGGAAACGTTTCAGTTCGAAACGGCACATCTATGGCAATATCCGGCTCGTAACAGTGTGCTGCACTTCGTTCTTGATGCTGTCGGTTATCTAAGAGGAAAAGGAGCAGATTGAAGTTTCGTCTTCGTGACTGAAAATGATTGATTCTGTGTAGACTTTGTCGTGATTCGCTTGTTCCTTTGAACGATTACAGAGATAAAGTATAGAAATAACTGGCACATACCTGGAGAAGTAAAAACGTAAGAAGAACTATAATTCCAAGGCAGAGCATAGAATTCAGAGATTTTGATTCATACAATGAGTTGGAGTGGCCACGTAGTGTCAGAGCAAGTACCAATACTGCGACCCAGGAGGGATGGGAGATTTTGCCTGGACGAATCTCGAACCAAGAACGTCGTATCAGAGTGATAGCGACAGCCGACGCTTCCTCCGACTTGGCTACCACATTCCCTCCTCTCCGGTCAGTGTTATACGAAGGAGGTAGGACATATTTATTTATTTATTTATACGTGTATGACAACCCGCGACAAAGGAAACACCATTACGACAACACATTGGCAGTAAACACGAAAATGCAAGAGACGGCAAATTAGCGAGTCTTGAGATAACTATCAACGAGTTTTTTATATTGATTAAATGAGGCTTAAAAGCTTATTCAGAGCGGCCCTTTGCGTAAAAAAAGGAGGCAAAAACTCAACTTTTGGCCGGTGGATAATGAATTTTAGCTCTACAGCCCCTTGTGGTAGAATGGTGGGCTGTGTAAAGGTTAGTAAGTGGAAGTGCAACTTTTCCAGTCGTCCTTTCAGCCATTTCGAAAATCGTAATTAGATCGTTTCGCTTCCTACGAAGCAAGCGATTCCATCTTGAATTTTATATAACGATCAGGCGCTGATGGAATGGAGCTGTAGTCATAGCCATGTATGCGTAACCATAGCTTTCTAGTCTTTCTAGTGCAGCTATTCTGAACGGATTCAAGCCTCTGTATGGAGCACTTAAAGTAGGAACTAAACACGGTGGTGCCATACTCCAACATTGGGCGAACATATGATCTATACGCGAGAAGCAAGTGAGTTTCCGAATGTGTAGATAACGCTCTGAAAATGTTGTAAGTGACTTTCCCTGCTTTTTTTGCAATTGTTTCGCAATGCTCTGAAAAACTAAGCTTTTTGTTTAAGATGAAGTTTACATCAGGCAGACTGTTTCCACTGTGACTGTAGGTTGCTACCAACGCTGTAAATGCGTTTAACCGAATTTGAGCTGCCGAAACGAAAAAACCCTAGTTCTTGTAGCTGAGATTGGTAATTTCCACTTGTCCGATCAATCGGCAACATCTGAAACTGCACACTAGAGGGCAAAATCATCCTCTTCTCTAGTAATATTTCTGTATATTTTTTTATCGTCGGCAACCATTTTGCACTTAACTCCACGTCTTTCAACCAAAACAGGTAAATCAGAATGAGTACGTCTGGGAAAATGTGTTATTGACCTTCACTTGGAAGGATCTGTTTGTGATGAAATCCTTTACCCACTTAAAATTTTGGGGTGAATTCCAGAAATTTGAAGCGTGAAAATAAGCTCTTTAAAAGCTACCTTATCAAAAGCCTTGCTAAAATCAAAAAAACGAGTGCATCAACGTCTATGCTTTCATACAGTGCCTTGATCCAATCATCCAAAGTAGATGTGATCAAGGTCCCAATCAATCGTCCAACTCTGAAGCCATATTGGCTATTTGGTATTACCTCATGTGCTTCAATATGTTTCACAAGGGCCACTTTTAACATTTTCTCGAATATTCTTGAAAAGATCGTGGAAATACTAATGGGATGCTAATTAGATACTATATCGTGGGGTGATTTCTTTTGGACAGATTAACAAATGCATGTTTCCATCGATTTTGAAATGCGCTATGCATGTAACTAAGATATGCTCAAGAGGAGCTACTAAGGCTACATCAACCTTCTTGATAAAGTAGGCAGGTATATCGTCAGGAGAAGTGGTATGCGATACCGGTAAGTTAATTGGATGCTTGAAAATATCCTATTTGTTAAACCAAACTAAGCTATCAGATGAAGCACTTTGAGTGAAAATCTAACTGTGATCAGCTTTCATTATCTGAATCAATGGAGTATTTTTTAAATGTAAGGGAGCATGGAGGCTTTTTTAAAATCACTGAGAGCTAGTTACCCTCATCATCAACTAGCGTAAGGATCTTAGTCGACTGCCTCAGTCTTAAATTCAACAATTTATATAACGCACATTTTTGTGGATTGTCCAAAAGTTTCCGTTCAACGTAGCTATTGTACTTTCTGGGAAGACGGTCAAATTTAGATTTATTAAACTTGAAACGTTCACTGTTCTGAAGACACGGTTTTTTGGTAGCCTAGCCGATCTTTAATCGCAAGAGCTTGGACAGCTGATGTGAAACGTTATTTAGGGATTGCCTCTCTAGAGGGATAAACTCCTGAACTGAAATATGCTAAAGTGGTAGAAAATACTCGTACTTATCGTTGATAACAGGAAGTGCCTCTAAGATATATCTCCAATTTACGAAACCCAAGAATCGGCAGATGAAATCATACGGGGATTTGTGAAGACCTCCAGAAGCGGAATTATAGGGAATCCATGAAAGTCCATACATTGAAAGAGAGGCTGCAGTGATCACTTAATCCAGTTGGTGCCGACACGAGCACATCACGTACTAGCTTAGTGTTAATACAGTACCGGACATGTCCCTCCGTTCATTCGCCGGAAATCCCGGAAAGGTCAACATAGCCCGCTTTAGAACGGTCCAAAGCGGCCTTTTCAAATAAGTTTTTTAAAAACCAAGTACTTGTCAAAAGAAACATATATTTGAGCTCAGCAGCTCAAGCTCTATCTTATGTCCTATAGATTTCAGTAGAGTTGAGCAATGCATATAGGCCCGACAGAATCATTCGAGCGCTATCGAATGGTGTTAATTTGGGCCGGTTTTGGAAAAATCGATTTTTTGACAATTTTGCATCGAGGACGAGACCGCTTCAGGCCGTCGCAGACGGACAATGACGTCATCGAAAATCGATTTTTTAAAAATTGGTCGAGAGTGACACCATTCGATAGCACTCTTCCTGCTGATTTCAATGGTATTACTAGGATTATCGAGAACTGTGATCTGGGCGAACAAGAGCGCGGAGAACATCGATCGTGGTTGTGCCAAATAGGACGCAAGGGCGTGTTCGGAGCGCAGCAACTCTGTCGAGATCGAATCGATCTGGCTGCAACTTGAAGATTTTATAGCCAGTAAAACGCTCTAGTCGTTTGCTAGAGAACAGCGATATAGCTTGTGAATGGACGAAGTAACAGCGGCGCGAATATGCAGGTGAGGCTTGCGTGACGCATTTTTTTCCGATTTCGGTGGACCACTGCGAGAAGACCCGGCGAGCTAACGGCCTCAAAATGCGTACGCGAACAGAGCACTTAAGGTAATTTACGGTGACGGTCTCAGAGCTTCTCACCTTCCTAAACTGCCTTAGCCCCATCTGCCGTTTTAGGGCGGCGGACTCAGCGGTTGAAGTTTCCTGCCCTCTTACTCGGTCATATTTGGGTTTCCGACACTCACGGTAACAACGACTTGTTCATAACGAAAAGCTCTATCGAATGGTGACACTCTCGACCAATTTCAAAAAAAAAAAATTGATTTTTGACGATATCGGGGACGTGGGCGCTCTAGGCCGAGCTGAGCGGATGATGACGTCATCGAAAACCGGTATTTTGGGAATCGGCCAAATTTCCTCGTGCAAACTTCGTCCAACACCATCTAGGGGTTATTTGGGGCGCTGATTACGAATTCGAAGTCCGTTTTTTGAAAATTCCGTCGACTTCGGTAGGTTTTGGATTTTCTTCTGGATAATTGAGGGTGGTCGGATCAGGATCATCGATTTTGTTCAAAATTCGTGTAGACCCGGAGACTTATTCGGGGTGCCGAACACGATGCCGAAGTACATTTGGACGATTACGGCAGGAGACCGCTCATACCGATAACTGAAGGTGAATCGGTGATCCTGACCCGACCACCCTCAAGTAACCTGCTGAAGTCGGCGGAATTTTCAAAAACGAACGTCGGATTCGTAATCAGCGCCCCAAATAACCCCTAGACGATTTTGGACGAAGTTTGCACGAGGAAATTTGGCCGATGCCCAAAATACCGGTTTTCGATGACGTCATCATCCGCTCAGCTCGGCCTAGAGCGCCCACGTCCTCGATATCGTGAAAAATCGATTTTTTTTTTGAAATTGGTCGAGATTGACACCATTCGATAGAGCTTCTCGTTATGAACAAGACGTTGTTACCGGGAGTGTCGGAAACCCAAATATGACCGAGCAAGAGGGCAGGAAACTTCAACCGCTGAGTCCGCCGCCCTAAAACGGCAGATGGGGCTAAGGTAGTTTAGGCAGCTGAGAAGTTCTGATCCCGGCGCCGTAAAGTAACTTAAGTGCTCTGTTCGTACACGAATTCTGATGCCGTTAGCTCCCCGCGTCTTCTCGCAGTGGTCCACCGAAATCGGAAAAAAATGCGTCACGCAAGCCTCACCTGCATTTTCGCACCGCTCTAACATTGCGCCCTCCTAAGCTAAGCCATTCTACTTTAACGCGCTAGTAGACCGTTCTGCTGCCTACAAGACCCACAAGCTGTAGCCGAAATGATTCGAACTTGACAGAGTTATTGTGCTCCGAACACGTCCGCGCATGCAATTTAGCGCAACAACGGCTGACGCTCTCCGCGCTGTTACTCGCCCAGATTACAGTTTTTCCAACTCTAAATGAAACCATTCAATTCAGCATGCAAAGCGCTATCGAATAGTATCAAGCATGGCCCAACTCGAAGGCATTGATTTTTCGATGGGGTCATCGTCCTTCCGGCATGGCCTCGTCCTCGATGCGAAACAGCAAAAAATTGATATTTCCACAATCGGTCGAAATTGACACCATTCGATAGAGCTTCTCGTTATGAACAAGACGTTGTTACCGGGAGTGTCGGAAACCCAAATATGACCGAGCAAGAGGGCAGGAAACTTCAACCGCTGAGTCCGCCGCCCTAAAACGGCAGATGGGGCTAAGGTAGTTTAGGCAGCTGAGAAGTTCTGATTCCGTCACCGTAAATTACCTTAAGTGCTCTTTTCGCGTACGCATTTTGAGGCCGTTAGCTCGCCGGGTCTTCTCGCAGTGGTCCACCGAAATCGGAAAAAAATGCGTCACGCAAGCCTCACCTGCATATTCGCGCCGCCGTTACTTCGTCCATTCACAAGCTATATCGCTGTTCTCTAGCACACGACTAGAACGTTTTACTGGCTACAAAATCTTTAAGCTGCAGCCAGATCGATTCGACCTCGACAGAGTTACTGCGCTCCGAACACGCCCTTGCGTCCTATTTGGCACAACAACGGTCCATGTTCTCCGCGCTCTTATTCGCCCAGATCACAGTTCTAGATACGCCTAGTATCACCTGTATCACCTGTCGTCCCGTTGATCATCGGCTTGCTCGAGCGGGCGCCAGCAGCGTCTCCATTCGTCCCTGTCGCGTGCCAGAGTGGTCCAATGGATCCTCCTCGCTCGAGGGACACGAAGAGCGTCATATCGGTCGTTCAGGGCTTTCACGAAGAAGTCCGACCAACGCGTTGGTGGGCGTCCTGGTGTTCTTTTGACATCTCGCGGAATCCAGTCTGTGACGGCTCTCGTCCAGCGGGTGTCTGCGAATCGCATTACGTGGCCGGCCCACCTAATTTTCGACGACTTGGCCCATGCGACAGCGTCTCTGATCTTCGAACGTCGGCGAAGCTCGGAACTCCGGAGGCCTTCTCTCACTTGCGTGAGTCGTGTCACTCCGAGCATCGTCCTCTCGATTCCACGCTGCGCGACGCTGATCGCGTGTTCATCCTGCTTTCGTATAGCCCAGTCTCTGAAGCGTATGTTAGGGCAGGAAGAACAGTGGAGTCGAATAGGTGGGCACGGAGTCGGACGTTCTTCGTTTTCTTCACGACTTCTTCGACGCTCTTGAAAGCTCCCCAAGCCGCTCGTTTCCTCCTGCTCAGCTCTGGTGCTAGGTCGTTGTCCATGTTGACTTCGCGACCCAGATACACATAGCTGGAGCATTCGGAGATGTTCGTTCCGTTGAGCGAGAATGGGGCATCAGAAACCCATCCGTTCTTCATGAACATCGTCTTCGTAAGATTCAGCTGCAGTCCAACGCTTCCACATACACGATCGAAGTCGGCCAGCATTCGTTCCGCCTGACTGATGCTCGGTGTTATGAGCACGATGTCGTCAGCGAAGCGAAGATGGTGCAGTTGCCGGCCGTCTACCTTCACTCCCATGTCTTCCCATTCTAGTTCGCGCATGACGTTTTCGAGGGTGGCGCTGAAGAGCTTCGTTGATATGGTATCCCTTGCCGAACCCCCTTCTTTACGACGTCGTTGTAGAATGGTGAGATCTTGGTCGTGAATCCACTGTACAGCTCTCGAAGGACTCTGATGTACTGAGTAGGAACGCCCTGGGTGAGCAGGGCTTCCATGACCGCTTCAGTCTCGACGGAGTCGAATGCCTTCTTCAGGTCAATGAACGTAAGGCACAGCGGCAGCTTGTACTCTCGCGACACTTCGATGAGCTTCGTAATGGTGTGTATGTGGTCGATCGTGCTGAATCCTCTCCGAAATCCTGCTTGTTCGCGTGGCTGTCCTTCCTCCAGCGTTCTGCTGATCCTATTTAGGATGACTCGAGTGAACAACTTGTAGACTACGGACAACAGGCAGATCGGGCGATAGTTGTCAATGTCGTGCACGTCTCCCTTCTTGTACAGCAAGACGGTCTTGCTGGTCTTCCACTGAGATGGAACCTTGCATTCGGACAGGTAGCGTGTGAAGAGCCGCGCCAAGGTGTTGATGAGCGCTGGCGGGAGGTTCTTCAGGTGTTCAGCTCTGATCCTGTCAGGACCGGGTGCTGTACGTTTCTTCACCGACGAGATGGCGTGTCGGATCTCGGAAGGGAGAACAGAGGGGATGACGTATCCATCCTGCGGAAGATGGCGTAGGGGCAGGTGGACGTGGCTATCGAAGAGATCGGAGTAGAAGTCGTGGATGACTTTCTCCATGATCCTTCTGGAAGAGGTGACGGTTCCGTCAGGACGTCGGAGAGCGGTCACCTTGGTCTTAAAGTTGGCGAAGTTCCGGCGGGCATTGCGGATGCTCAAACCTGCTTCTGCAGCTTCAGCCAACACTTCCTCCCTTCTCTCGTTAAGTTCCTCCTTTATCGCCGCTCTGCATAGCTTCGCAAGCTCGGACGTCAGCTGTTAGTTGCCTGACGCTCGTGCTGCTCCACGCTGGCGTATCAGCTCGAGAGTTTCCGGAGACAGGCGTCTCTTGGTGGTCTTCAAGCTCTCGGCTCCCTTAGCACTATCGTGGAGATGGTGCACGAAACGATCGTATTCCTCGTCGACGTTGTCCATGACGGCATCTTCCCAAAGGCCGACAAGAGAGGTGTAGAGATCCCAGTTGATGGTCGTTCTGGGACTCCTCTTCTTGAACTTCGCGGCCTTCCCTCCTTGACGCGAAAAGCGGAACCTCGCGCGAAGGAGGCGGTGGTCCGATCCCGTGTAGAACTTGGGGACAACGGAGACATCGGTCAGGCAATACTTGCGATTGAAGATGATGTGGTCGATCTCGTTGTGGAACTGGCCACCGGGGGATTCCCAGGTCCATCGTAGGGAGGGAGGCTTCTGGAACTGCGAGTTTCCATGGATGGTCTTGGTCGACATGATAAACTCAGACAGCCTTTCACCTTGCTCGTTCCACTCCAAACCGTGGGTTCCGATGTGAAGTTCTTCCGGCGACCTTCGTGGCCCGATCTTGGCGTTGAAGTCGCCGACAATCACCTTGTAGAAGGTGTGATCTTCCTTATAGAACTTCTCCAGCTCCACGTAGAAGGCCTCGACGTCTTCGTCGTCGTAGTCGGATGTTGGGGCATACGCGGCGAACACAGTCAAGGCTGGCACGGAGCCACATCGCTTCTACAAGGTGATTGTCGGCGACGAAGCGAGAAGCGATACGCCTAGTAACACCATTGAAATCAGCAGGAAAAGTTCTATTGAATAGTGTCAAGCTTGGCCAAGTTCGAAAAGATCGATTTTCGATGACGTCATCGTCCGTCTGCGACGGCCTGAAGAGGTCTCGTCCTCGACGCGAAATTGTCAAAAAACCGATGTTTCCAAAATCGGCTCAAATTAACACCATTCGATAGCGCTCGAATGATTCTGTCGGGCCTATATGCATTGCTGAACTCTACTGAGATCTATAGGACATAAGATAGAGCTTGAGCTGCTGAGAAATATATGTTTCTTTCGACAAGTACTTGAATTTTAAAAAAGTTATTTAAAAAGGCCGCTTTGGACCGTTCCAAAGCGGCCTATGATGACCTTTCCGGGATTTCCGGCCAATGAACGGAGGAACATGTCCGGTACTGTACAACGAACAATACCAAGTATATGACTACCGCGAGTTGGTTTGCGAACATTTTGAACAAACTTGCTAAAGTTGCAAAAATTTAGAAACATTTGTGATGCAAAAGAAGTAGCATGCAGAGGAACTTTTACACACTCAATACTTGAAAAGTTGGAGTCGCCGTTTATAACACACTTCCCTTCAAATAAGGCTGAACCACTTAAAACCTTGGTAACCTGAATCGTGCCGGTAATGGTGCAACTAGGTGTCCTGTAAACCACAATCACCCTGATAGTGAATAGCAGCAGTTTTAAATCTCAGGATATTATTTTGAAAGCATTAGGATAAGATTCACACCAGACAACTTCAAATGCTATGGAACGCTTATTAAGTACAGCACCACTACCCCTTTTTTGAGCGCTGTCACATCTTACAAAGCAATAGGAAAAGCTCACTTGTTTAAGAATTAGGATAAGGTCATTAACATCACTTAGCCAGGTTTCATTTAACATTATAATATACTTTAGATTTATGGAGAAATAATATCAAACCTCAATGGTTTGTTTCGCCACCTCCCTTCAGACAAACCGTTTTTACTATAACATCTCCTCGGTGACTCATCAGTAAAGAAGGAGGTGTTATAATTTTATTATTGTATTTTTATGTTTTTAGATTTTTATTTTTTAAATTTAAATTTTAATTTTAATTATTATTTATTATTATTTATTATATTTTTATTTTATTTTACTTTATTTTATATTGTTTTGTATTTACTTATTTTTTGTTTTTGTTTCTGTTTTTATTTTATTTTTAAATACGCTTTTTTAAAATATTTGTTGTCAATATTAGAAATTATTAAAATTACTTAACTTACGTATTCATCCTTGTGGCTATGGAAGTTTTCCTATATAAAGTAACCATACCGTGATCTGTTACGGTATCTGTATGGATATGTATTATGATATGTGTTATCATTACGGTATTCATTTCATTCTTCAATTCTTGGTATATTGGCACACTATGTAGTATATTATGCTTTCCCAAAAATTTCGAATATTCGAATGGTTTCGAATACCGAAAATTTTCGAGCATTCGAAAGCGAATATATTCGAAAAACGCGATTTTTTGAACATTCGAATTCGAATACATTCGAAAAACGCGATTTTTCGAATACTCGAATTCGAATATTCGATTCGAATATTCGAATTCGAATGAAAAACCAGGCTGTATTATAGACATGATAGAAGGCAACACAGGGAAGCAAAGAAGGGAAGCAATACATAACGGATCCCTTCCTAGTTAAGCACAAGGTTTTTATCGACAGGTATCTCATACAACCCCCATGTGAGTCGTAAAAATGAGATAGAGAACTTACACGTAGAACGATCAAAGGGCTTATGGAAGCGTCTAATTTCCTTGCTTACTGGAACACGAATTTTTCTCAAAGGAATACTAGTGTTTTGTTAATTGCTGCTTATGAGGAACAAACGAAAGCTTTACAACATATTTGAAGGGAACATTATTTGGTTGAGCCACTGTAAGCTTTTAGGTCACTTTAAAACAATCCTTTTTGAAATTGGTGGCAGACTGACTGTTAAAGAACTTTCATGAAACAATGCTTTTGCCTAGCGGCAGCTAATGAAGGACTGACGACAAAGTACTACATGTAAATCTGTAGCAAGTCTGTCCTGCTCATCTACAAATGTGAAATATCACACTGTCGATTTTGCGACCACAAAATGTATTACAAGTAGCTAGGAATAGGCTACCCATGAGGGCCAGTCTCATTTCGTTCTGGTGATTCACCCAATTAAGTGGTATGAATAAATATTTCTTATTTGCGATGAACTTGTGAATGTAATTATTCTCCAGCCAACATATTGATAAACTACGGTAAGCTTCAGAAAAATAGATCGATCGATAACATCCGACCGACATACACTGCCTCCCCTCTGTGAAGTCCGGCATACGGCCAACGTATCCATGCGAATCCCACTTCAAATGGCCAATTCAGAACAAAAATCGATAAAATCGATCGATAACATCCGGCCGACCTACGCCGCCTCCCCTTTGTGAAGTCCTACCTTATAATATAGCTTTTGCGGAACTGTAGTCGTTGCAGAAACGAAATCCAGAAGCAGAGCATTTAGACCACGGAGGAGCAGAAGAGCATAGCGTGACGAAAATTACAAAGCCGACTTCATGAGGTACTCTTCTGCACCAGGAGACACCCGGCGTGGCAGAAGACAGAAGCGCACCCTGTTGACCCTCACGCCCATCCTGAGGACATTTGCTAGCTTGTGGTCTCAGACTCTTAACTGCAGCGTGAAGGACAAATAACGTCCGTTTGAAACGCCGCTTAAACCATCATTTTCAATTTTTTTTTTGTTAACAATTCCTACTCACCCTCGGCCGCTTTGCACAGGCGCAGTAATAAATGTGGAATGCTTAGTACCTCCCAAACAAGAATTTACCTTTATCCTTCTTTCTGCTGTCCTTCATCCTTTACGTTATTACGTTTACGGCAAAAATAGCTTCTAGAACTGCTTGAGTGGAATGGAAAACTGGTCCAGGTGAAACTAACCCTTATGTTCACACTCTAAGATCTAAAAAACGTCTGATACTATATAGGAGCGCGCTAAGAGCTGTCGATCGTCGATGCGTCAGAAATTACTGACAGGAACAGGTGCATAAAATTAGCTAGAACAGGTACACAAAATACTGGAAAATATCCAGACGTCTCCAGCGAGCGCCTCAATTCAGAAGACCATGTCACAGATTGATCAGGCAATCAATATCGGTTGATACTATCCATACTTTTATCGGTGAAAGTGGTTTTCTCTCAGAGTTCACCAATCGGGGTGGCGACGATTACTGGTCCCCGATCGGTCATTCACCACTGCAGCGATTCTCCGTGGAAATTTTTTTGCAATTCAACATTGTAAGACGTTGTGGAAGTTCTCACTCTTAACAGGAAGGCTTTTCGGGAAGTGACTAGTACCGATGAGGCGCTCAGTATCCGGGCACCGAGCCACCATCGTACCACAGCTTTGATTCACAGACAGAACCGTTTTGGCGACCCAAATTACCCGAGAAACCCACCAAGCCTTTTCAAAATACGCCGATACACAAATTCTTGTTGGGCATTCGAATGACACTTTTCGAATACTTGAATAATTTTTGCTTTCTGGGAAATTGTGAATATTCGAATGGTTTCGAATACCGAAAATTTTCGAGCATTCGAAATCGAATGTATTCGAAAAACGCGATTTTTCTGAATATTCGAATTCGAATACATTCG
This sequence comes from Heligmosomoides polygyrus bakeri, assembly GCA_947359475.1. NCBI lineage: Eukaryota > Metazoa > Nematoda > Chromadorea > Rhabditida > Heligmosomidae > Heligmosomoides > Heligmosomoides polygyrus. The sequence continues at coordinate 34,996,391 of OX375868.1, forward strand.
AAAAACGCGATTTTTCGAATACTCGAATTCGAATATTCAAATTCGAATGAAAATCATTCGAATACCTATTCGAATGGGTCATTCGAGCATAAGTATACTATGTAGTAATTTAATTAGATCAACATTATCTATCATTTCACAGTTATATCAACTAATTTCACTGCTTCCACATTCCTTTCACTGGGATATCAATAAGATCTATTATATATGGGTGTATATATTAGCAAAGTAAATTTAAGCAAAAACTTCCAATTATACGAGGGTTTCCACTAAGTTTATTGCTTTATTATGGTTGTCCCACATGCCATATTTATATAATACTTGTTTTTTTTTGAGCATTTTCTCATGTTTGTGGCAATGAATTCCGTGTTAAATCCATTATGGGTAAGTATTTTGTGAAGTTCTCGTATTTTATTACAAAAATATTGGAATGTTGAGCAGATATTAGCTATTCTAAGTGTTTCAGTGTAAATGACATTGCTTTTAATTCTGACTGAAATCTGTGAGTCTGCGTGTGGAAACCTATTTACTTTAAAGTTGAAAGAATCTGTTTTGTTATATAAGTTGCTTTCAATTTTATTATTCACGACTTCTAGACTTATGTCTAAATAGTTGCACTTATGTTCACTGTCGTGTGTCTTTTTTATTTCCAGTGTGATTTTGTAAACCAACGTAAGATGTTATCAACGTAAGCTTCTGTATAGTTGTGAACAATAAGTATGTCATCCATATATCTAAACGGCTTAACAAACTGACCTCTACTTAATATTGCGTTTTTAGAATACTCAAATTCAAACATTGACATTGTTAAATCTGCGAGCAAAGCGCTAAAGTTACCACCTTGAGGAACTCCTTTATTTTGTTTAAAAATTATACTAGCAAAAACCCAATAACTATTTCTCAATAAATAGTCTATAAAGTATAACAGATCTGTTGCGTTATAATATCTATATTTATCATTCTGAGTTAAAACGTATGTGTAAAAAGTTTTGAAACCGTTGCATGCAAGAAAATTTTTAGCGGAATTCTTGAAGCAGAGTATAACAAGGTTTTTCATTTTCTCCAATATAACATTGTGAGGTATGCTTGTGAACATATCGGTAAAATCAGCGGAATATACTTTAACACCATCGGCATTAATTCTTGTGAAATCTTGTGTTATGTTAGAATTTTCGATAGCCCAATATGTTTTAATTGTCCTTGTATTTCTAGTTACTGTATTGGCGTAGTTGATAAAATGTGTTTTTAGAAATGTGAATATACAACAAAGCCCTAAAGCAATGGATTTGACACTATTATTATATGCCCCTGTAATAAATCTGAACATAACTGGGTCTTTATGGAGTTTAGGTAGCGAATAAATATTTGGTAAATCTCTATTTGTGTCTACTTTTAACTTATTTTTAATTTGGAAATATCTATGTTTTTCTATTGTGAACTGCTTATTAGTAACGCTCAAATCTACATGTGTTATTCGTGTTACTGTTATTAAAGGTCTCGTTTTCATTTTCATAATCAATTCCCATTTCTTTCATAAGGTTAAGTAGGTAAAACTTTTTGCAAATAATACCGTAATTGTTGTTTGCTTTATCTAATGGGCAAAATATAAAATCATTTTGTAACCTTTGAATTGCTTGGTACGGTATATGAACTTTATTACGAATATTTGCATGGCTAAGTAATGGTTTTATTTTGTTTCTGCATTCAGTATTAAAAAGAATCCTTAACTGGCTCGTTTGATCTTGTGAAATTCTGTAGTATCTACTTATGTGACCAACAACTTTTTCAACAGCAGAACTGTATGTAGCGTGTATTGTATCTCTGCTGCAGCCCATTACTGGCCTATATTTCGTACCTTTTTCCAAAATTTCTTTCAATTGATAGTGTTCTATAATGTTCAAATTTCCTGTGATAATATGGTCAGTGTGGTGTCAATAAAAGATTTATACTTACTTTTTTTTCTTGTACATATGCATACATATGCAATCTCTACTGAGTATATTTCTACAACTTTCAAGATTTGTGTTTTTAAGAAATTGGTTGTAATTGAAAATAGTACTAGATATTGGTCGTTTATATGTATAAACTACCCTAAAAGGAATGAATTCTTTTGTAGACGAATTTCCTATAATATCTTTGACTCTGTTATTATTAAATATTTTGTTAAAGTTTATACGGTCAAAAATGTCACCTTTATATTCCATGTCTATATATTTAAAAGATTTCTTTTCTTGCTGTTTGATGTTATTATTTGTATTGTATTTTATATGTGTCAGTAAGCAGAGTACAATGAGTTTAGTTTTTTGATTGGTATTGCAGAGAAAGTCACTGCTTAAACTAAGGTTGACAAAAGATTTTAAATTTTGTTTACTTTGCATCTTGATCTTGTTGTACACTTCAATAACTTCTACATTTTCATTGTTACTAACATACTCTATAAATTGGTCAGTATTGTATCGGATTTTGTTTTTATTTCTTTTTTGTTCCCTCTATTTGCTCTCTCTTTTATAATTTGGAGTGAATAAAAATGATGATTTGTTTTGTAGTTAAGTGGATTAGTAATATTAGACACATTTCCATAACCTTTTATGTTGTCATTCAGTCCAAATGGATAAGCGTTAGCGTTATAAGTTCACAGTCGAAGCGTGTTGCAGGAAACATCAAGAACGAAATATTTTTCAGAAAAGACCTGTTAGAATAAAAATACTTTTGGCTCGTTACAGGTACCCGAGGAAGACTCATTTGTTTACCGCAGAAGTTTGGGTTACTTGAGAAGTGAGTTTAATGTCCAATGCGGATCTATTAATTGCAAGCCTGCTCTCTCTGATCCGATCTCTTTCCTGTTTGATAAGTAAAGGGCGGATATACATCCCTCTACAGAAGAAAGATCGGAGCATAGGAGCTCTCTTGAGTGATAACTTATGATAAAATGTGTTTGGCGAAACAACTTTCAATAGACACGATCTACCCTCGGAAGGTTTATCTAGAGTAAACACAACTTGTAGAACACACTCAATCTCTAGGTGAGCAAATATTTGTTTCACAGCATAAACATCATGAAGAGATCGGGTTACAGATGAAGGAGAGCTGAACTCGGATATACTCACTTATGACTATTGATCGGAAGCGTTCTTTTTCTTAGAATCTGTGTTCTAAAGATGACAGCGGAACAGAAGATCGAACAGCAACCGACTTAGAATCAGCAAGAGCCTGCTTAAAAACCGCATGTTCAGCACGAAGACGAGAATTCTCATGCAGCTTGAGTTTTTTAGCCACCGGAGACGAAAGATGATCTTGCACGTGGAAAATGTGGTTGACCAACTTCTTTACGAACGACGGCGTTTTTTGTCCACTAGCAGTTGCTCGAGAGCCGAAGCGACCTCTGCCGAAGGTGCTGGGTTGAACTCGGTTCTATCTTCATCTTCCTTATTCTTGCTTCTTGAAGCCTTGAGCGAAGAGACAGCCAGCGAAGGACATGCCATCTTGAACGTTGGATCAAAGAATAGAATCGATATCGGAGAATAAGTGGCACTGATCGCATGGTATATGGCGTATGGGATACATGTTATATATGGTATACGGCGACAGCAGTGAATTCCTTTATGGGACGCACCACGCATCATACTACTGCATGGTCAATTGAATGAGTTTTTGGGCTTAAATTGTTTTTCAGAGGTCACCCAATGAACAAGTCAGCTTTTCATCCTTCCCAAATACGTCGAAAACCAATTGATCAACTATAGAGGAGTGGTAAACTAGACGTGTAGGCGGTAAACTCGAACCAAGAAGCGCGGCATCGAATCAGAGTTAGAGCGACATGCGACGGCCTGCGCCTCCTCCAACAGCGCTACCACACGCCCCACCGTAAATGTTATGTAGAAAACATTATTATAGGAAAGGTTGTTGCGAGGGAGATCAAGCGTCTGATTTAAAGCCTTGCAAGCGGGGCCTTACAAGCTAGATGCCACTGGGAGCCACATTGTTTTGTAACAGGAAAGCATATGAATATGATACGCAATGTTGCGGTTGGACATTTTTCTTGAAAAAAAAATTATTCCAACATCTCAGTGCGTCTGTAGTCATCCTATATGAAGGTCGTTCCAATTTGCATGAATTCGCTTTGATTTCAGAAGTCTTAGGGTAGCTTAGAAGAGAAGGCATCGAAAAGCGAAACAAATATTGGAATAATGCACTTCTTCGGAATATCGCTGTTGCGAGTGACAACGTAACGCCGTTTACTCTGGGACTGTTGTGGCTGCAGCCAATGCACAACAGCAGTCAACTCACTGGCGCGGTATCTCAGACATCCGACCGGCTGTTGCGGTCGAATCGTCGGCGCTTTTCTGGGGGAGGGGGTGCAGCGAGCGGACATGCGTGGACCGTGGGGAGCAGCCGCTCTGTGAACGCTCGACCCCCTATATACCGTGCTGCCCGCCGCCCACTTCCCGCCCTGCCCGCGCCGCCCTATTTGGACAAGTTTGCTGCCCGTGAAATCGGCGTTAATTGGCGTGACGTCGTCCAAAAGCCTAACAGCTGATAGGAGACGATTGGAAAGCGCACCTCTGAAGTCATTTTCCAGTTCGGTTATGGAGGCAGTTGAGGAAAGGAGAACGTCTCTCTTCTCTCTAGATTCTTTCAGTTTTCGCCATAATTCTTTAAATTTTGCGTTCAACGTAGAGCTCCTGACCGTGATTCCGGTCAGGAGTTCTACGTTGAAGGGTATCCTTTATTGTGCGCAAAACCGGCTCATTCCTTTTCCTTCTCCTTGTGTTGAATTTTCTAGTGGATGATCGCGTTGTTGTCATGACACATCTCGCTAAGATGTTGCTGTACTTGTCGTAAAATGCGGACGACCTTAGTACTGAGCAATGTGGCGGAACCTGAAGAAAGCCTGGGCGCTGCAGCTGAAAACTCTTTTCCTCCATATATTGTGAACAAGATTCTGGTTCTTGTCTCATGAACGAAATCAGTTCAGGATAGAGCTGCAGGGCCAAGATAAGTGATTAGAAATGCCTCCACTCGGAGAATCGAGTTCGACGAGCCGAACAGTCTCCGCCTAACTACGCCCCCTTCAACAGAATAGTAACTGCAGTTGGAAACAGAAACTACGGTTGCTATTCTGTTGCAACAGCAACAGTGTGTTGCTATCCTGTTGGAGGCTCACAACACACTGTTGCTATTCGGGCGCAGTGACTAGCGTGCTCCAATCGGACACGCTCGCGCTGCAAGGAAGAAGTTAGAGCCTAGCAAAACAATGTTGCCATCCAGGCGCAGTCATTTCCTATTTCTCTTTTTTCCAAGCTTTAAGCACTGGACTGTATCGTTAATTTGGGTCTGCATAGTTGTGTGCATGAAAGCCCCGAGAATCATTCTAACCTTTGCTTCGCTAGAGGCATTTGCCTCTGCCATCTTTTTCCAGGCCTATGTTGTTCAACTGATTTTTCAGGGAATTCACTCTTTAGAATGGTACTCGACTGCAGTGCAGAGGACTGTGTTCCAGAGGTTTCCACGAAGGTTGCTTCACAAAGCAGTCGGAAAGGTGGGTTGTTTGGCTTTGTTTCACTGAGATGCCTTCTGCCGGCGTTATACCCCGAATTCCGCTCCTTTTTTCTTTTCCAGAGAGCCCTGTTGAACATTTTTTGCAAACATCTCGCCTCCAGGCTAGGAAAGCACTTTACTTTCTACCGAGGATTGAACCTCTCTAGATTTTCATCTAATAGAGGACTCGAAGCGGAAAGGAAGCCTCGTGACCTTGGCCGCCAGCTAAGGAGCGGAATTTCATCATTTCAGTTACTCTCCAGGCTACACCTCGACATCTCCCTACCGGGTCTGACACGTCCCCGTCCACTTAGGATTGACGACGGACCAAACGCAGGCCTCACTAAGAGGCGAGAAGAGAAGAGCCTCACGACGAGGCTAGAACCAAACCGAACGAGAAGAACAAAACGCCTGGACACACAGCCAGGCAGACAGACAGACGACCTCTTCTAGGGGTCCCTTTTATTTCCGAATCGCGCGCCAGATCCTGCCTATGCGCCGCCTTTCCACCCGATCTACGTGATCTCACGCCTGTCGTCGTCTCAGTGGCGTCTACCACTAGATTCAGCTATGAGGCCGTGTCCTACACTATTTCAGCTCAAAAATTCTGCTGTAAGCGCCTCCTCTTCAGCGGCGCTTGGTCGTCCTTCATCAACATGCCCCCCCCCCCCTCTTCAAGGTCGGCGTCACCGCTGACCCGTTTTCCATCTTGAGACTTGGCAGGGCCACCTGAGGGACATGTTTTCTGATTACTTCAAATAAGTATTTTGCCGCCGCTACTCCGTGATACGCGAAGTAGAATTGCCCAGCTGCCTCGGGACATCCTGCTTCAATATAAATCCTTCCTTCAATTTCTCTCGTGTTCGCGGTGGTGAATACTTGATCCAGGCCGCCGAACTCCTCCACAGTGGTGTCGAGTGTCGCCCATAGCTCCATCATGGCTCTCCACTGTACCTCTTTTTCTTCAGAAATAGGAGTCCACGCCGTTATCAGTTGCCCTCCTTTATCGAGATTCTTTTTGAATAAGTCGACTACGTCTTTCACCACTTGCTGCTGCGTTGAGTCGTCCAATGGGTACACGACAACCGAAATGCCGAACGTCGTCCAGTCTCGAAGTGCTGCCCTTAACATCTCGAAACTTGTCGCTACCCTCGCCAGCAAAGCTGCTTCAGGAGCTGCGAATCCTATCGGTCCTGACTTGGTGGGACCGCCTTTCTTGCTCTCTTTCGCGAGCTCCTTTTTCACTTGCCGAAGCACTTTTTCGTAGAGCGGTAAAATACAGTTGTCCTCAATTGGCTTGTACCTCCTAATTGTCTCCGTAGCGCAAATAAACTCCGTCCATTCTGTGCATGAATCGTACGCTAGCCGGAGGATCCTAGTTAATGCCCTAACGTCTAGGCATATGGCTCGTTCCTTGTTGAGGCGAATTTTTTCCTGGACGGTCACATCCTCCCATATAAAAATGCTCGCCACCTTCCATGTCGACCATATGTGTTTAACCGGTTGCCGGCCTAAGCCCCCGGGAAATCTATTCCATTGATGTCTGCGAACGCGACACGAGCGGAACAGTCATCCAAGCACTGATACTGGAGGTGGCCTTTATCTGCCGGGCTCGTCAGCGTCGCTCCTCTGAAACATCTTACATTAGTCGAGCACACCTTTACCTTTGGTTTCCTTTCTTTACATCCTCTTCTACACGTAGTATCCACTCTCTCATCCGGAACTTCCTTAGGCACTATTCTCAGCATATCAAATTGCGCTCTCACTGGCTCACTGTTCTCTCCTATCCTCGTTACTAGCGCTGAGTTGTCACTAACCTCAGTTACTCTGAACGGCCCTGCTCACTCGTTCTCAAATTTGGGGTGCGACTTTCGAGTCCTTTCCTTCGGTGAAAAAGACATATGCCCTGTCCGCACCCTTTGGAAACACCCTCTTCTCGACGTTATTCCTCGTCTCCTGGTCATACTCCTTTTTCATTTTCTCTCATCTCTGCTTTGCAATCGTCCAGACTTTTATCCATGATGTACCAAGTTATACCAGCGTTGGGAATGATATCCGAAGGGAACACTGGGTCCATACCATGTAACAAAAATATGGACTTTCTCCAGTTGAGTTATGTGGGATCATGTTATACGCCATGATGCAATACGGCAGCCTTGTGTCCCACTCTGTCGGTATGACATCGCCCCTCCTTAGCATGGCTAGAAGGTGCCACTGAACCTCACGGTCAACCCATTCTCTCTTGGATTATAGCCTTTTGTTGTCAGATGGGTTATTTTTGTTATTTTCACTATCTCTTCCACCACATTATTGACAAACTCCCTTCCCTTATCTGACAGAATAGACTTGGGCCATCTACAGCCTTCTGCGATCCATCTTATGAAAATCGTTTTGGCGATGGTCTCCGCACTCTTATCCGCAACAGGGTATGTTGCCCCATACTTTGAAAAATGGTCGATACCGTGGCCGCATATCTGTTACCATTCTTTGTCGGCCCTAATTCTAGAACGTCCACTGCGATAATTTCATACGGTTTCATCGTTACTATCGGTTTCAGCGGAGGTGTCATCCTTTCTCGCAGATTGTGCACGAAGCACATTTTGACATTCTTTTGTCCAGCGATAAACTCTTGCATTCCTGCATTTCTGGCCAATATACTTTTCTTTTTAACCTATTCAGAAGCTCGTGTGCACTAAAGTGGCCAGCAAACAATCTGCTATGAGCTTCGAAAAACTCCTCATATCTAAATGCTTTTGGTACTACCAAGACTGCTGTACCGCTCTCCAGACACAATTTTAGCTCTCCTTCCTCCAACACAAAGTCAGCGACTCTCAAAGGGTCCTTTTCTCCCGGAATTCTCAGCACTTTATCAAGGTTACCTTCTTCCAATGAGCCTACTACTTCACCAAGACATGGATCTTTCCTAAGCTCTGTTAGCCATTTAGTATCGGTCTTGGCTGTCATGGTGCTGACTACTGCTTCATCTAACCCTTCTAATGACTCAGGGGACATAGATATATGTCCACCTCTACTCAACGTGTCGGCAACCAAGTTCGCTCTTCCTTTCACGTACAGTATCTCGAGATTATACCTTTGGAGCTCGAGGGACCATCTCAAGACTCTCGCTGAGTCGTTACTCCGCTTGAATAGAGCTGTCAGTGGTTGGTGATCGGTCATCCGTTGGCAATCCATGTATGAAGAGGTGAAATCGCCTAACGGCAAACACTACTGCCAACGCTTCGAGGTCCGTGACGTGATACTTTCATTCGGCTTTACTTAAGCTTTTGGATGCAAAGAAAACGGGATGCATTTGTTTATTCTCGCCTTCTTGCGAGAGCACTGCTCCTAATCCAAAAGTTGGCGTATCCGTACAGATCACGAAGGGGCGCTTCCCACTTCTTGCTGCCTCCAGATTGGGTTGTTTTAGTACTGGCGCCGACGAGAACATGCGCTTTCCGTGTGATCATGCGTGATCAACTCCACGAAAGCGTCTTCGTGTTCTTTCTGCCATAACCATTTTACCTTTGATGATGTTAGGTTGAACAGACAATCAGCTCTTTTAGAGAATCCCAGGCAAAACTTCCTGTAGAAAGATGCTAATCCGAGAAATGTCCTTAGTTCCTTAGCATTTTGCGGCTTCGGATATTTGTCAATCGTCTCAGTCTTTTCTGGATCCATGTGAACTCCATTGGCGTCTAGTACATGCCCGAGAAAAGACACCTTTTGTTTAAGCAGGTGACAATTCTTCGCTTTCAGCCGCAGCCCAGCATTCTCCAACCGTGTGAAAACTTCATCTAGCAAATCTAGGTGACGTTCTATAGAGACCGTGCACACCATCATGTCGTCGATGTAGCAGAAAACTTCGTTGCCCAGAAAGTCACCCAGGACCTTGCTCATTAACTTTTGGAATACGTGGGCTCGTGCTTAATCCAAATGGTGTTACCCGGAACTGCTACAGTCCTTCCGGTGTTGTAAAAGCAGATTTTTCTTTAGCATCTTCCTCTAACGGTATATGCCAGTACCCACTACAAAGATCTAGGGTCGAAAAGAATTTCTTCCCAGACAAGCTTTGAAGCACTGCCTCTATACTTGGCAGTGGGTAAGCATCCAATTTTATTCTTTTGTTGAGTTCCCTATAGTCTACGCATAACCGTACTGAACCATCCTTCTTTTCCACCAGAACTATAGGAAACGCCCAATCAGACTTACTGTGCTCTATTATCTCCCTCTCTACCAGGTCAGACAGCAGCTCCTTTAACTTGGCCCTTACTCCTAGTGGCACTGGCCTAGCCTTCAGTTTAATGGGTTTGCTGTCGCTTGTATCAATACTCATTTGCACTAAGTCTTTTTGGCCTAATTCATGATGTGGAACCGCAAAGGCATCTGGATGCTTCTGAAGGAGCCTTCCGATCATCCGTTCCTTGTCCTCAGATATCATGTTGCCCACTGTTGTTTCATACAAGACTCTCGTTCTCTCTTTCTCACTCCACTCATTGCCTTTGTTTGACATCAACGGATTCATTTCTTCCCATCGTTCGTGCCACTTGTCGGTTCCCCAGCGTGCTATATTTTCTCCTTCCTTAAGCAGTATGGGCTGCTCATTGTTGTTGACCACTACTATCTCTGCACATTTATCTTGAATCTTATATACGCCTGCCGACACACCATACTTACAGGGCCATATGACCCGCTCACTTATATCAGCAGTCCCCCTATACACTTGGCTTGTACCACTGCTGCTTCCCTTGGGGGAATGTACGCTCTCCGCATTACCAGGAGTTCACTTCCTTCCAAGCTATCCTCTTTGTCTCCTCGGGTTTGTGAGACAATTCTCACTTCAACCTCAAGTTTTGTGAGCGCGTTGGTTCCCACAGTGATCTCCTTATTCGTCCCTGAACTGATATGGAAGGGTATCTGGCTTGACTTTCCTCCTTCCAGCTCGACGTCTATAAACACCGCTCCTAAGAACTTCATTCTATTATTTGACGCATCGTATACCGGTCTTAACGCGGCTTCCTATATCAATTCCAAAGAATCGACATCAAAACCCCGGTCCTGCGCCTTTGCTAGAACCTAAACTGGCATGATGCTTATCATTGACCCCGTATCTAGTAATACCTGAGCCTTGCTTTCCGGATGGCGGAGCTGCGCAACTAAGCGACCTCCTATTAATTCGCTGCATCCTTCACCATGACATTCCTAAACTGCGTACCTGATTAATTATATCTGAAACCTTCCTCCGTTTGTCCTCGGGGTTAGGCTCTTTATGCCCTATTCGACTGACCATTGCTGCTCGAAGGGGGTACTCCCTTCCTATGTGTCCATACTTCGAGCAATTATAGCACTTACGACTGTCGTTACCACCGCACTGCTTTGGGGTACTCCTTCCGACATGAGGGCAGTGGGTGATTCGCTGCTTTGCGTTTCGACTATTCCCTTTCTTATCCACAGGTGCCTGACTGTTTCGAGTGCCCTGTCTATGGATTGCTCCTCCCTTGACCGCTTCCTGCTCCCTGTTGGAGTGTCTACACTGCATATCCCTATTACGCCAGTTCGGCTACGCCAGGACCGAGGAAACAGCTCAGTTGCCTGCCTCCTATTGGTCCTGAACATCACCCTTGATTGTTCAATGCTTAGTGCTAATTGCTTCACTTCCTCATAGGCTTTCCGCGATTCTACCTTATGAAGGGCACCTACCAAATGGAAATGTTCTGGCCAGCCACTGAGACTATCCAGTAGGATTTGTGTGTACTCCATTGATCTGTCTTCAATGGAGCAGTCCGGATTGGCTTCCCGACCGATTCTCTCTAATACCAGACAAAAGTCTGCTACATCTGATTGGGGCGCATTATCAGACTCCGAAGCTCAGTTAACGCTCGCATTCTTCCTGCTATTGAATCATTAACCAGAAGTCTTGACATCTCTGTCGTTACTGATTCAAATCCTCTTTCTTTCACATCTGTGGGTAACGCCATGAAAATATTTGTCACCCTTTCTGCCAGATGGTTGTCGGCCAGTATCTCTAACAATGCTGTCTCACTCTCTATCACATCCTCACACTTCCTTTTAAAACGTCTCAAAAATTCTTTAAAATTTTCGTTTTTATTGCCTTTGTAAACTCCAGGATCTCCTACGGCCATGGATCTTAAGTTTGTTTACAGACTGTTGAGCCAACTGAGCTCTTTCCTCGGTCGGCGTTGCTGTTGGTGAAGGCGTTCTCGAGGCTTCTGCACACGCTACTCCAGATGAATACATCGCTGCCTGTAATTCAGTCTTGTTTACTCTTGTCACCTCGGATTCTGTAAATGAGTGTGCCTACATTCCTTTTGATGTGAGGTTCTGCTGGCCGTCTTCATCGCCAGCTCCTCGACTGTTGATTTGATCTGTAATACGTCCGTGTTAAGTATAGCACAAATTTCCGACAAAACCTCTCCATCTCTCTCCATCGTCCTTAAATAGTCCTTCCAATCTTCTACAGGCTCGACACCCCTCTGCTCCAGTGTCAGTCTTACCTCCCTCCATAGATCAGGCTGTACGCTCACCTCCTTCCTCCCTTCTGTCAACATCTGCTCTAACATTGTGCCTACTCCTGTAATTTCTCTGTCTACTTCCGTTTTCTTTTCTTTGGCAATCCTAGACTCATTAAGAATCTCTACTATCTTTCTTCTCATTTCCCACAAGCTTCTTACACACGCTGCCTTTACATCGTCATCAAGCAAAGTATCATCACTTACCCCTGGGGCGATGTTTTCCTCATTCTCCATATTGGCTTCCATCGCTTTCGTCGCGCCTTCCTAGAAACCTCTCTATTAGTAGTGTGTGTGGTTCCTTCTACCACCAGCTCACACAAGGCACGGGTTTCCTTCTCTTGATTCTGACTCCCACTATCAAGTACCCCTGCCTTGTGGTAGCTTCGGAGTGGTACATCGCTTCTGTACTTGCGCTACGACGCTACGCGATTATCGAAACGATAGTGGAATCACAGCACCGCGGCTTCCTCGGCAGAGGTGACTCCCGATCAAAAATCGATGCCTATAACTGTTGGGCGCACCGACCACTTGCGGGCGTGTCAGCGCTTCCCCCCCCCCAAAAAAAATCGATGATCTGGTCCTTGATCAGAGTGCACCGTATGATCGATACCTGCGATTGTACTACCGGGCAGGACACGGCCTCCTCCTCTATGAATTTCCCAAAACGCTTCCGAGACGACGACCGGGTGCCGCTTTACCGCTAGACTCTGGCGGGCCTACCTCACCAGGCTAGTTCATGGCGAGAAACCTTCTACCAGTTATTCTCCAAGCACCTCGACAGTCTTCCTACCGGGTCTGGCACGTCCCCGTCCACTTAGGATTGACGACGGACCACACGCAGGCCTCACTAAGAGGCGAGAAGAGAAGAGCCTCACGGGGGAGGGGGGGCTAGAACCAAACCGAACGAGAACAACAAAACGCCTGGACACACACCAGCCAGGCAGACAGACAGACGACCTCTCCTAGGGGTCCTTTTATTTCCGAATCCTGCCTATGCGCCGCCTTTCCACCCAATCTACGTGATCTCACGCCCGTCGTCGTCTCAGTGGCGCCTACCACTACATCCAGCTATAAGGCCGTGTCCTACACTATTTCAGCTCAAAAATTCTGCTCTAAGCGCCTCCTCTTTAGCGGCGCTTGGTCGTACCTTCTTCAACACATCAGAAACTCCGTTCCTCATAAACATCGTCTTTGTAAGATTCAGCTGCAGTCCAACGTTCCCACATACACGATCGAAGTCGGCCAGCATTCGCTCCGCGTGGCTTATGCTCGGTGTTATGAGCACGATGTCTTCAGCGAAGCGAAGATGATGTAGTTGCCGGCCGTCTACCTTCACTCCCATGTCTTCCCTTTCTAGTTCGCGCATGACGTTTTCGAGGGTGGCGCTGAAGGGCTTCGTTGATATGGTATCCCCTGCCGAACCCCCTTCTTTACGACGTCGATGTAGAATGGTGAGATCTTGGTCGTGAATCCACTGTACAGCTCTCGAAGGACTCTGATGTATTGAGTAGGAACACCCTGAGTGAGCAGGGCGTCGATGACCCCTCAGTTTCGACCGAGTTGAATGCCTTCTTCAGGTCAATGAACGTAAGGCACAGCGGCAACTTGTACTCTCGCGTCACTTCGATGAGCTTCGTAATGGTGTGTATGTGGTCGATCGTGCTGAATCCTCTCCGAAATCCTGCTTGTTCGAATGGCTGTCCTTCGTCTAGCATTCTGCTGATCCTATTCAGGATCACACGAGTGAACAGCTTGTAGACTACTGACAGCAGGCAGATCGGGCGATAGTTGCAGATGTCGTGCACATCTCCCTTCTTGTACAGCAAGGCAGTCTTGCTGGTCTTCCACTGAGATGGAACCCTGTACTCCGACAGGTAGCGCGTGAAGAGCCGCGTCAGGGTGTTGATGAGCGCTGGCGGGAGGTTCTTCAGGTGTTCGGGTCTAATCTTGTCAGGACCGGGTGCTGTACGTTTCTTCACCGCCGAGATGGCGTGTGGGATCTCGGAAGGGAGAAAAGAGGGGACGACGGACGTGGCTATCGAAGAGATCGGAGTAGAAGTCGTGGACGACCTTCTCCATGGTCCTTCTGGAAGAGGTGACGGTTCCGTCAGGACGTCGGAGAGCGGTCACCTTGGTCTTAAAGTTGGCGAAGTTCCGGCGGGCATTGCGGATGCTCAAACCTGCTTCTGCAGCTTCAGCCAACACTTCCTCCCTTCTCTCGTTAAGTTCCTCCTTTATCGCCGCTCTGCATAGCTTCGCAAGCTCGGACGTCAGCTGGTAGTTGCCTGACGCTCGTGCTGCTCCACGCTGGCGTATCAGCTCGAGAGCTTCCGGAGACAGGGGTCTCTTGGTGGTCTTCAAGCTCTCGGCTCTCTTAGCACTATCGTGGAGATGGTGCACAAAGCGGTCGTATCCTCGTCGATGTTGTCCATAACGGTATCTTCCCAAAGGCCTGCAATAGAGCTGTAAAGATCCCAGTTGATGGTCGTTCTGGGACTCCTCTTCTTGAACTTCACAGCCTTCTCTCCTTGACGCGAAAAGCGGAACCTTGCGCAAAGGAGGCGGTGATTCGATCCCGTGTAGAACTTGGGAACAACGAAAACGTCGGTCAAGCAATACTTGCGGTTGAAAATGATGTGGTCGATCTCGTTGTGGAACTGGCCACCGGGGGATTCCCAGGTCCATCGTAGGGAGAGAGGCTTCTGGAACTGTGAGTTTCCATGGATGGTCTCGGTGACATGATAAACTCAGACAGCCTTTCACCTTGCTCGTCCCACTCCAAACCGTGGGTTCCGATGTGAAGTTCTTCCGGTGACCTTCGTGGCCCGATCTTGGCGTTGAAGTAGCCGACGATCACCTTGTAGAAGGTGTGATCTTCCTTATAGAACTTCTCCAGCTCCACGTAGAAGGCCTCGACGTCTTCGTCGTCGTAGTCGGATGTTGGGGCATACGCGACGAACACAGTCAAGGCTGGCACGGAGCCACATCGCCTCAGTCGCAAACGTCCGATTCGGCTTGTCAGAGACTCGTACGAATCGATGTTCATGGCCAAGTGCGTGTTGACGAGGACACCAACGCCGCCTACTCCCCTGCTGACGTTCCGAGCAGAACAGTTCTTCTCCGGAGTCGTAGGCGGCGTGTAGGGGTGGTGTCTTCTCGCTTCGGTCAGTGCGATGACGTCGTACTTGATCTTCCTGGCTTGCATCATCAGGTCCTCGACGGATGCTTCCGATGCGAGCGTGCAGGTGTTGTAAGTACAGATCGTCATCCTAGTCCTTCTCAATTTGGGCAGCCTGGTTAGGCCCTGAGATTTTAGCAGCCTCTCCGTACTCGTCCTTCCAATCGCTGCAAAATGGGGGCTCTGTCGCGGTCAGGGGAATGAGGCCCTTTAGTGCTGCTGTGTTTGACCGGAATACAACACGGGTAGCTAGTCAGGCTCTGTCGTGCGGGCGGGGTACTCTGGGCAGCCAGCCAGACAGCCCGAAGGGACGGGGCGAGACTTAAGGCGGCCTCGAATCGCCTTACATGTACTCCAAGTCGCCTTACATGTACTCCGAGTGCAAGCTTTTCGCCGATCCGACACAGTTACAATCCGCACAGGCGCAAACACATCCACGCACACTGTGCACGTACATGCCGCTCCCACGCACAAGGAACGCGTCGACCCTACATAGCAGGAGCAAGGAGTACATCCCCTGCATCCCACCTGCGTGTCTCGGCAGTACACGGTCGCATTTGGTTCGCATTTAATTCCCCTGTCCACCACCCGGGGACGCGCCACGTGGCCCTGCGACAAGCGGCCCGACGGCTCTCTAGATCCGAGGGAGATCCGTGGCAACCGCCCAATTTGCCTCCACGACTTCTCAACGGAGTCAGGAATCCTAAATTGGAGAGCGTCGGAAAGCCTGTACGTCCTCTGACTGCTCTACCACGAGCCTGCATATATAGCACTTGCAGTAACTATTGATGGTTAGTCAAAGGTCGCACGCTAAACATCAGATGTCCTATTTTATATTTGTTCGACAGTCCCAGATCCCAAATACTTCAGTCAGAACAAATCTCGGCGCTAAGGTACTGAAGAGTGGGACCTGCTACAATAGCTCGTCCTTTATGTTATCATATATCATGTGTGTACAAGAAGCCAGGTGGTACTTATATCGCACATTGACTACAGCCGAAATTTTTTACGCAGATTGAAATTTTCACCTCTACATTTGAATAACATGTTGTATCTTGGATTCAAGGCAGTGATTTTTCCTCGATCTGGTATAAAACACACTGTCACTGGTAATATCTTGAGTTAGCTGGTCCCGTCCTGACATCACGGGCACGTTGTGTGCAGCGCCATTGCTTCAGCGGTGAGTATGCTGCCCGGGAAACCGAGGACAAGGCTTCGAGCCTATCGACGGAATTTTCATCACAAGTAAACATCGTGTAACAGCAAATACCAGGCAAATACCAATTTTAGGATTTTATGCAGCTGTTCTAGGAACAGCGTCAAGCTATCGATTTGAGAAATGCGCCACACACTCTACTTTCGCGGAAGATCGCTGAGGAAATTTGATTGAATATTTGGCCTATGCAATAATTTTAGGTGATCGGTCGATGAACAACTCAACCTTACCCCCTCCCAGACAAGTCTCTTACCAACTTCTTGACCCCACGAGGGATGGAAGGTTTGGTTAGGCTGAACGGAATCGAAACCAAGAACTTGGAATCAAGCGACAGCCTGCGCCTTCTCCGACTGCGTTAACACACGATCAGGACGAAAAGGGGAAATAGTGGAAATTAATCCCTGCTCATTATGCGCTACGTATTCTACTCTTCGATGATGTCATAGAAGCAGCCTCAATCAGTCTTTCTTCTATATAATGGCTTGTGGTGGCCATGTCCATTCCTCCACGCGGTGCCACTGGAAACTGCTCGCTTCCGCGAGCTAAGCCAAACACGGACATTCGAATGCAGGCGACAGACCCTGGTTACAAGTCGGCCTACGAACAATCCAATTTCACATCGTATAGGTGTATGACAGTTCATGTTTTTCGAGATAGTGCTACGGCGTCCGCGGGAGCCGACGCGCACTCGCAAAGCCTGAGAACTATGCGAGGGTCCCTGGTGTGAGGATGGCATCGGGGGGCAACTGAAAGTCCCGTAACGTAAGCAAGACCCGTGTAGCAACGCTGAATGTGGGTACGTTGACGGGCCGCTCGTGCGAGTTGGTAGAGGCACTGGAGCGTAGAAGAGTTGAATTCTGTGCGGTGCAGGAGACGAGGTGGTCCTGCCGCAAGTCGAGAGACATAGGACGTGGCTTCAAGGCCGTTCTATGCGTTAGTCCCAGGACCACCAGCGGTGTTGGTATAATCGTCTCCGAGCGTTTCCGAGACTCGATTGTAGGCGTCGAACGCTTTGACGATCGATTGATGAAGATCGTTGTCGCCGCTAAGGAGCGACTTTTCCACTTCTTCTCTGCGTCTGCGTATGCTCCGCAGACTGGCTGTCCCTATCAAGCCAAGAGTTTTGGAGCCTGCTTGATGAGAAGACAGCAGAGGTACCGTCGAAGGACGTCATCATTGTCGCTGGTGACCTTAATGGCACGTAGGCGCTACGAAGGACGGGTACAGCTGTCAAGGTGGATTCGGCTATGGGTTGCGTAACACAGATGGTGAGCGTATCCTTGAATATGCGGATTCGCATAGCCTCACCATAGTGAACACCGTCTTCTCGCGTGCGGTTACCGACAGTCACGACTGTCGACGAAACTTGGAAGAAAGCGAGCGACACGATACTTCAAGCTGCGAGGTCAGAACTCGGCACGACGAAGCCTGGACGACGAAAGATCGACATGCAGGCATGGCTGTGGACGAACGATATGAAAGAAAAAGTTCGAGAAAAGAAAGCGCTTTATCATGTGTTTCTCGGCGACAAGACCGCCAATAGCTGGCAAAAGTACCACGAAGCGAAAAAAGCTGCCAAGAAGGCTGTGGCCGTTGCAAAAGCCACTTATTACAATGATGTGTACGAAAAGCTTGAGTAGCGCGATGGAGAACGACAACTTTATCGGCTTGCTAAAGCCCGCCATCGACAATCCGAGGATATAGAGGAGTTCTTTAGCATCAATGATGAGAACGGCCATCTTCTCACAGAGCGCAAAAAGACCTTGAAGCGATGGTGCGATTATTTTGAGGGAATTTCGACTGAAGTGTTCCCTCATCCGGCCGTCCCTTCTGTGGCTCCTATCCACGGTCCCGTCCACAAAAACATTGTGAAGGAAACTGACGCGGCTCTGAGGATGATGAGACCGGGCAAGACGACTGGTCCAGATGATTTGCCAGCTGATTTATGGAAGCCAAAGTTCTGGTACTCTGCTGAGTGTTGGCCAAGTTTTCAACCAGGTTGTACCGGAGAAGAAGGTGCTTGATGTTTGGCAGGAAAGTACGACGATCCCGATTTGGAAGAAGAAGGGCAGCCCTGCAGACTGCTCAAATTACCGTCCGATCGGTTGCTTTCGCACAGCATGAAGATCTTCGAGCGAATCCTCGATAGCCGAGTTCGCGAAATCGTCAAGCTTTGCAGCAATCAGTGCGGCTTCGTGGCTGGTTGTGGCACTATCGATGCCATACATGCCGCCCGTCTTTTGGCAGAGAACCATCGCAAGAAACAGAAGCCGGTGCATCTTGCCTTTCTCGACTTGGAGAAGGCCTTCGATCGCGTACCGCGTGAGGTTATATGGTACGCCCTACGACAGCACGATGTTCTCAAAGAACTTGTAGAGTGGGTGCGAATGCTATACTCTTGTGCAAAGAGTCGTATGCAAGCTGCAGCAGGAACCTCAACGGAGTTTCCTATCTCTGTTGGGGTGCACCAAGGATCCGCTTTTCCCCCACTCCTCTTTGATGTCGTAATGGATGTCATTACGCGAGATCTTCAGAAACCCGTCCCTTAGACGCTGCTATATGCTGATGACGTGATGCTCGCCCGCGAATACAAAGGTGAGCTCGAGCGAGAGGTGCAAGCTTGGTGCGACCGCCTGGCGATGTCCGGACTCAAATTGAACGTGAAGAAGACAGAGTATTTCTCGACTGACGTAAATGAGTCCGGCTCCATTAAGATTAACGGTACTGAGCTTGCACGCACTTCGGTGTTTGTATACTTGGGATCAGCAATAGCGTCTGACGGCAGTCTGATGGTTGAAGTGATCTCACGCGTGAGTGCAGCTTGATCCAAGTGGCGCTCGTTGACTGGAGTACTCTGCGACAAGAAGATGCCAGAGCGCTTAAAGTCAAAGATATATAAAACCGTCGTCCGGCCGGTAGCGATGTACGGCGCTGAGTGTTGGCCTGCGACCAAGGAAGTTGAAACGCGCCTAAGCGTCATGGAGACGAAGATGCTGCGCTGGACGGCCGGAGTCACGCGCATGGACCACATCCGAAACGATGTCGTTCGGCAAAAGTTCGATGTCGCGCCGATATCTGGCAAGATGCGAGAAGATCGCTTGCGATGGTACGGCCACGTTCTGCGGGGAAAGGAAGACAGCGTCCGTAAGATAGGCCTTGACTTTGAAGTGTGTGGAAAGCGGCCTAGAGGGCGCCCGAAGCAGCGCTGGGCTGATACGTTACACAAGGACTTTAAAGTAGCGGTGTCCGCCCTGATCTAGCACGGGATCGGGAAAGATGGCGACATGGCACCAGAAAAGCGGACCCCGCCATGAAGCGGGACAAACGCTGAAGAAGAACAAGAAGAAGAATCTATATAATGGCTTGTGAGGTTGATCGCAGATAGGAATAGCAGTACTCATCACAAGCAAGTCTGTCGCACCAATTCACAGAGCTTGGATGGAAGGCTTGGTTGATGTGGACGTTATCCGAACCATGGATCGGCCCGAGGTGCATTCAACAACAGACGGGAGTTCCTTGAGTACTTAATCTAGACTGCAATGAGCCCCTTCTCACTGCAGAAGACAGCACTCTCGCTCTTCCGCAGCTAATTCACGGTCGTTTGATAGCGGTCACAGATCTCTAGATCATGACACTTCTAACTATAAGAGAGTAAACGGAATATACATTCAGATGAGAGGAGAAAGCCCTGGAACACATCAAAAAACGGAAATTTCGTATGCAGTACGAAATTTCCGTTTTTTTTTTTGATGTGTTCGAGGGACAGATTCGGTTCCTAGCCATTCCTCGAATGGAACTGTGGCAGTAAAATGATGAAAATCCGACGACATCAGTTGGACAAGGGTCTGCCTCAAATCTCTTCTTTCCAGAAACCTCGAAAACATCGAGTACTCCGTATCTAAAGATTTTTGCATAAGTGAAAAGCTTACAATGAGCTTGAAGTGGGCGTTACAACCATTTTTTGAGTCGTCAAATGCTCAAAAGCCCGACACAGATTAGTTCGGGAGTCAATTACGTTCCAAATCACGGACTTTAAACGCATCTAATTCTGCAACTGCGAGTTTACTGCTTATACATTCGGTCGCCTGCAACCGCTCTGTGTGGTCGGACCGACGAGTCGCTCCGTCAGTGTCATTCGACAGCTCTGCTCTACCAGCGTCTAAACGTCAAACAGACAGCGACTGACTGAACTACTCATATTCTATTCACTTCTCGTCGGTACAAAGCTAAGCCTCTCGTGGCAGGAGGCTGAATTTTCAAAAACCAGTCCAATTGCCACCAAACCAGGTGAAATTTGCTTCGTTTTGTTTGTGCGCCGGATCGATTTTGATCAAATCCGTTTCGGCTTCGGTTTACCATGGTGTGTTCTCCGGTCCGCTCCACATCTGTTCCAGAGCGTAAGGGGAAGCGAAGCAGAATGGAGCCCACTGATGCGGTTGACTCTCCGACTCGTCGCCTCCGAGCTCTCGCCGAGGATGGAGATGTGCCGGCGTATATGAAGATCGTAATCGATTTTATCATCGAATTAAAAGAAGAGATCAGGCAGGCGAACCAGCGGAACAAAGAGTTGCTAGAGGAAGTAGTTAGACTGAGAAATGAGAATGATTCACTCAGGTCTCGTCTTGTGGCTGTTCAGTCTTCTCAATCTTCTGCTGTTCAGACTTCTCAATCCTCCATTACCGATCTTGTACCGCCTAGTGCTGTTTCCTCTTCCTCCCAGAACCAGGACTCTGATCCTGATCTTCGTAGGTCCGTTGTTATTTCGCATTTAACTGAGTCCAATGCTGGTTCTGTCATCGATAAGGTCCTATACGATCTCTCATCTGTTACCAAAATTCTTGATTGCCTAGGTATCGAGTGCTTACCACTTTCAGTTTATCGCATGGGTAAGAGCTCGCCACGGTTGCTGAAAGTTGTGCTCCCCTCGAGTCGTTTCCAAAATCAGCTATTGCAGCGGGCCTCCCGGCTACGCTTCACCCCCTTCAAAGGGGTTTTTATTCGCAAGTCCCTTACGTGGGATGAAAGGAAACGGCTAAGGGAGGATCGTTTGCGTAGAACTAGTAACTTGCATGTTGACTCTCAATTCAAATCTTCCAACTCTCTTTCAACTGCACATCCACCTTCCTCCACTACTCAGTCAGTTGAAAACCCGCGAAATGATGTCAGAGCGGGAAACCAGTGAGCCCTCTCAGGAGTTTCGCAGTTAGCTATGCTTCTTATTCTTTTTCTCGCTGCATGCTGTCTAATATAAGGTCGATGGTTAGGAATGCCGATCTTCTTGTTGCCGAATTGTGCAAAAACGATTACGATATAGCCTTTATTACTGAGTCCTGGCTTGACTCCAAAATTGATTTACAACTCCTACTAGGAATTACTAGCAGCCAAAACTATGGTCTCAGATGTGATAGGTTATACAAAAAAGGTGGGGTATTGGTTCTTTTAAAAAAGCATCTCTTAGGCCACATAATTTTCAAAGAGTCTGTTAAAGATTCTTACGAACTACTGGTGTTCGAGGTTCTTTTTGACAACAGTTGCATCAGATTTATCCTCGTATACAGAGCCCCTGCTTGCTGCGCGGCCAGTCACGACCAACTACTTAAAGCTATCAGTGATTTTTCTGCAGTGGATACTTCGTGTGTTCTTCTAGGGGATTTAAATCTTCCAGATCTAATTTCAGGTACAAATCCGTCCAAAATCTTTAAGTCTTCTCAGGAATTTCTTGACTTAACTCGTACCCATGGTCTCCACCAATTCGTTCACTCTCCTACTCGAGGTGGTGCCCTCTTGGATCTTGTGTTTTCAAATGACCAAAGTTGTATTACAAATACATCAGTCACCACCCCTATCGGGAATAGTGACCACTCCACAATCACTTTCGATATTAACTTAAGGGCCCTACCTGAGGATACACGGTTTGTTAGAGATTTCAAATCTGCAGATTTTGTCGGCATCGAAAACTATTTAATGAATATTGACTGGTTAGGGTCTTTCAACTCGGTCAACTCCGTGGATGATATGTATGAAATTTTTATCACGGTGTTACCTCATGTCGTAGAGCTGTTTGTACCTATTCGTAAACTGAGGAAAACTCAAAGATTTCTGCCCGTATATCTACGAGAAATGCTAAATTTCAGAAATATGGCCTGGAAACAAGCGGTTTCCATCAATACTCCCAGCTGCTGGGACCAATACAAAGCAGTAAATTTCAAAACGGAGAAAGCGTTTCGCAGGTACCAGATGCATCTCGAAAAGAAGATTGTGGAGTCAGGAGATCGTAGGAATTTCTTTAGGTATGTAAATTCTAGAGCTCAGAAAAAATCCTCAATTCCTGTTCTACGTGATGAGTCTGGTTACATCGCTGCTACTGACGAAGAGAAGGCGGGACTCCTCGCCACTGCTTTTCACATTTGCCAACACAAGCACCAATGGAATTCCGGAGTGGGAGACGAACGTTGACGGAGCCATGAGTAGCGAAACTCGTGTTTATCCTTAGATGTCTCTCAATGTTTGGTTTCATAGGGCTGATATAGTTAAAAATTAAGTTTATATAGTTAAAATTATAGAAAAATGGCCACCATCTTGCTCAATGAGTCCGGATTTCTTACCGCTTTCTTTTATCAAGAACATTGCTGCTTATATCGGGTCTCCTCTTGAGTACATTTTCAACTTAAGTCTTATGAGAGGAGAAGTACCCTCACGATGGAGGCACGCCCTTGTTACTCCTATTCCAAAAAAGCAAATTACTGCGGATCCCAGTAACTTTAGACCTGTTAGCATAACCTCTGTTTTTGCGCGCATCTTTGAAAAACTGTCAAGAAACATGTCTTAGATCATCTAGTAAAGACAAACATCATCTCCGAAAACCAATTCGGGTTTCTGGAAGGGCGTTCCGTGGAAACTGCCGTCCTGATGTCGCTCAACGACTGGACTGAAGCTTTCGAGCGCAATAAAAGAACAGATGTTATATATTTCGACTTTAAAAAGGCTTTTGACAAAGTTCCCTGTGGTAAGCTGCTCGACAAATTAAAGTTGGTTGGAATTCATTCTGTAATTGTGACATGGATTGCTAATTTTTTCTCAAATAGGACATATCAAGTCCGTGTTCGCAATAAGTTTTCTTTGGTAGATCGTACACAAAGTGGACTGCCTCAGGGCGGAGTCCTATCCCCAATCCTTTTTCTCATTTACACGTTCGACCTACCTGAATGCATCGGTCTCCTGGATGTAACATGCAAAATGCACGCTGATGACATAAAAATGTATAAAGTCATCGACAGTCCTGCGGATGAAGCCAAATTACAGTCCGCTATAGACTATACTTGTGCTCGAATAATCGAATTCGAAAAATTATTCGAATAATTTATTCGAATTCGATTTTCGATTATTTGATTATTCGAGTTTCGTAAATTCGAATAATTATTCGAATTCGATTATTCGAGTTTAGCAAATTCGAATAATTATTCGAATTCGATTATTCAAGGTTTGCAATTTCGAATAATTATTCGAATTCGATTATTCGAGGTTTGAAAATTCGAATAATTATTCGAATTCGATTACTCGAGGTTTGAAAATTCGAATAATTATTCGAATTCGATTATTCGAGGTGCGAAAATTCGAATAATATTCGAATTTCGAATACGTGGTTGTTTCGAATGTGGCATAATGATGATTTTTGTGAGCGGCGTTCATTTCGGCGACGATTGTTTTCGATAGCACACTGTCGAGGAGCTCACCGTAACGAAAACGCATTAAATATCCTACTATACATAGAAGGGTAGTGTGTGTGCGCGTGCGTGTTTCCATCATCCATCACAACTGGAGAAATGGCGTATTGGCGATACTGACCGCAGTTGATGGCGATCGACTGCGGTCCGAAGCTTCAGCCGCTGGGGTAGTCGATCTCGCTGAACACAAATTTGAAGTTCGTTTTTGAAATTATCGGTTGAAGTTGATCGAGCTATTGATTTTCTATGGGGAATTCGTTGAGGCGAATCAATTGTATGACCGGTCTTCGTCGATATTTTCAAAATCTAACTTCACATTTGCGTTCTCTGCGACCACGACTGTCATCGATGTCATACACTTGAATACTCTACGGAAACACAAATTTCGACTGAAAATTAAAAAACGAATTCCGATTCGTGTTCAGTGACCTCGATTACTTCAGGCCTGAAGTTTCGATCTTGTTGAGTGATATTTACGAAAAATCGATAATTTGATTAATATCTCTTGATGGTAACCGTTACTGCAAAAATAACTTAAGATTCGTGTTCAGCGACCTATATTACTTCGGGACTGAAACTCACAGTTTGCATATATGACACGACTATATACAATTTCAGTTGAAATTCAAAGTTTTTCAAATCAAATTTCACGTTGTTACACAGGGGAGATTCCAGAAAAACGTTGAATTTATTTCAAAAACGTTGAATTTCGACTGAAAATGCCGTATAACTCTACAATTTGATTGGCTGACGATTCCTGTGAGATAATGAAATGAACAAATGGAGTGAACGGTTTTTTTTTCGCCAAGGTTTGCACTTGTGCGTAGATGTTTTGCACCGTATTTCTGTAGGAATTTTTTTGTAGGATTTTGTTTGCAGGAAAAAAGTTCTCATGTCTTGCCATTCAACGAGTATTGTCAACGGTTCTGAGAACATATTGAATATCTTCATTATTTGCTTTTTTTAAATAATTCAAATCTTTTATTTTGTCTTTGGCGAATTTTGTCGTTGAACTTACTTTACTACATTTACTTGAGCCTACACAATGCGCTTTTGGAGTGAGTAAACGGTATCAAACGAAATTGGCTAACACAAAAATCGCATCGTCCTTATTAATACACCCCGGTGCAAATTTGTAGATACCCCCGATTTGTCCATTAGTACCCGAAGGATCCGCTGCCTATGCTCAGCGGTTACCGTCGTATTCCTCACTATCGAAAGCCTCTATCGAAGAGTTTTAAGCAGGTTATCTCATCAGTGCAGCATACCACGAACTTTTATTGAAAGTTTAACGAATGGAGGATAAAGGATAAAGGACGGCGTTACTCAATCCCTTCTGGGATGCGCCAGCGCATTCTACTTCTACGGGATGTCGTGGAGGCGACATGAATGCGTATTTGGCCATACAATGACTTGCGGTGGCCAGCCGATGAACAAGTCAGCGCTCTATCCTTCCCAGACAAGTCTGGTACCAATTCACCGACCCAGGAGGGATGGAAGTCTTGGTTGGTCTGGGCGGCCGAACCAGGAACCTGGTATCGGGTGCACGCGACAGTCGCGCCTCCTCCGACTGCGCTACACGCGCCCAACGAATGGAGACCGGTGCAAAATATAAGTTCCCTTCATAAAAAACCTGATTAATCACAAAAGTCCCTACAGACAAAGTAAGATTAGTACTTCGTCACATCACCTTTGTTGCAACCATATCGAAACTTCTGTTTTGAATACTACTGGTTCGTACGAACTGCATAATCCTCCATGTTCGGTTTTCATAAAACCTGGGCATATTGCGAGAATAGTCTTAATGCTTCTGTGCCACGCAGGTTTGTTATAGTGGAACAACTTTATTCGGCTGACGTTTTGACATTTTCGTCGTTTTCAAAGGCCTGAAAGAAGTTCGAAACCTAAGACCAGGCACTCATTTCGGCAAAAACTCCCTTCTCCAGCTCTGTCAGTTTGAATATTTCCTGCGAGTGTCAAGCGAAATCCTACTGAAGCAAGCCGAACTCACCGTTGTTCCACAAGTACTGAGGGAGTGCTCAGCTACGCTATCACCATTGAGCAACTGACACCTACCAAACTGCGGATCCATACTGATGTTAAGTGTATAGATTGCATGGTCTCATAGCTCGCACAGCGGGATAAACGGCAAAAACTCACTGGTGATCGAAATGCACTCACTTCGGTTATTCATTGTTGGATTACGCTCGCGGATCCAGAAGGCCTCTAGGGCCTTTCTGGAACCGATCTCACTTTCACGAAGCAACACAGTGCATTTAATATTAAAATCGTCTCCGTGATGGACATCCACTCGATGTTTACCGAGTGAGGTTACCAAACTACGCTTTTCCTTACCAGCAAGGTGTTCCCTGATGCTTTACGATCGCTCTTGTATAGCGAGAGACTGCGTGATCTGCCCTTATGGAAGAAGTGGGGACTGTGCGCAGAAAGGTGTGGTTTACCAAATCCAGTGTTTAAGCTGTGGGGAGCTATATATTGGGGAGACAGGGCGAGCTATGAGACCGTGCAATCTATACACTTAACATCAGTATGGATCCGCAGTTTGGTAGGTCTCAGTTGGTCAATGGTGATAGCGTAGCTGAGCACTGCCTCAGTACTTGTGGAACAATGGTGAGTTCGGCTTGCTTCAGTAGGATTTCGCTTGACACTCGTAGGAAATATTGAAACTGGCAGAGCTGGAGAAGGAGTTTTTGCCGAAATGAGTGCCTGGTCTTAGGTTTCGAACTTCTTTCAGGGCTTTGAAAACGACGGAGTTGTCGAAACGTCGGCCGAATAAAGTTGTTCCACTATAACAAACCTGCGTGGCACAGAAGCATTAAGACTACTGGTTAGATTATCAATAACAGTTCGCTCAACATTGGCTCATGCATGAAGTATGGTGTTCTTCAGATCAGAAACCGAAGTGTAAGTGGTTCCATTTTTGTACACTTTGTGTATAAGAATGCCCCACAAGTTCTCTGTCAGCGGTGAGATCAGGAGGAAAACTAGACCACTGCAAAAGTTGAATTGTATTGGAGTTGAGCCAACCTCTTATAAACCTTGTCGAAAAGGTACAGAATAACAAACTACAAGGTTCTTATTCGATTTGGCGGGTTCATTTACTCTATGGTACCTAAAGCATCGATAAGGAACAAATACCTGGGTCTTCACACATTGGCTTCTCGCAGGAAATTCTTTGATATTTGTCGGGTTTATAAGTTAATCCACTTTTCGCGCTTTGTAGGCTCCAAATTCTTTGATCTGCGTGCGTCTCAAACAAAAGGGGAGCCTGAGAAGCTTCGTATCAGTCGACCTAGGAGTAAGCTGAAGGTGGCCCTTTCTCCTCATAGGACATTGGTTTGACTCGCTCTAGGTGTGTCTTCATGTTGCTGTGTTGTTGTAATACTTTTTTCAGGCGCTTGCGCCTATCGCGAGCGTATTGAATAAATAAATAAATAAATAAGTAAATAAATAAACCTGCAGTTGACTGCGTTACGTGTATGGATGCATTATCTTGTTGGAAAATGAGATTGTGCCTGCGAAATCTTCTGAAATATGGCAAAAGGTGATCTCGGAGTAGTTTCTGGTAGTCTTCACTGTTCATCCAACACGAGACGAACTTCCGAAACGAACGAGACAAGTCCGCATCCAGAAAACGCAGCCCAACCATGAGACTTTCACGGTCAAAGCTGCGCCTAGGGGATACTCGACCTCTTCTCTCAGATCTCTCCAGTAGTGTAAAAGAAGTGGAATCTTGAAGGGCCCGACGGGTACAGACACTATTCGAGAGATTTGAGGAGAGAGAAGCGAGTATTCTAAAGGTGCTACTTTGTCGGTGGAAGTCTCATGGTTTCGGCTGCTTTTTCTGGATACGAACTTGTTGCCTTGGAGTTCGTCTCGCGTAGGATGAACAGTGAAGACTACCAGAAATTGCTCGGAGATTAGCTTGTGCCATATTTCAGAAGATTTCGTAGGCAGAACCTTATTTTCCAACAAGATAATGCATCCATACACGTATCGCGGTCAACTACAGGTTGGCTCAACTCCAACAGAACTCAACATTTGAAGTGGTCTAGCTGTTCTTCAGATCTCAACCCGAAAACGAAAGCTTGTGGGACATTCTTGTACACAGTGTACAAAAATGGAACCGCTGAGACATCGGTTTCTGATCTGAAGAACGCCATACTTCATGTATGGGCCAATTTTGAGCGAACTGTTATTGATAACCTAATCAGTAGCATGCAAAATAGAATTTTCGCTATGGTTGCAACAAAGGTGATGTGACAAAGTACTAATCTTACCTTGTTTGTAGGTACTTTTGTGATTAATCAGATTTTCTATGAAGCGAACTTATATTTTGCACCGGTCTCCATTTCCTAAATTTTCAATAAAAGTTCGTGGTATCCTGCACTGATAGGATAAACTGCTTAGAATTCTCCTATAGAAGTTTTCCATAATGAGGAATTCGATGGTAACATTACTGAACCTCGGCAGCGGGTTCTTTGGGTACCAATGGACAAACCAGGGGTGAACCTATTTTGCACCGGGTGTATTAAGTTTTAATAAAGTTTATTCGATTATTCGATTTTTTCGAGTATTCGATTATTCGGAAATTCGAATAACCAAAAAATGGGGTTATTCGATTATTCGGAAATTCGAATAACCAAAAAATGGGGTTATTCGATTATTCGGAAATTCGAATAAACGAAAAATGGGGTTATTCGATTATTCGGAAATTCGAATAACTAAAAAAATGGTGTTATTCGATTATTCGCTCATTCGAATTTTCGAAAAATGGGGTTATTCGATTATTCGGAAATTCGAATAACCGAAAAAATGGGGTTATTCGATTATTCGTTCATTCGAAAAATTTTAAAAAAGCACAAGTATACTATAGACTACATCAGAGAATGGTCTATGAAGTGGGAGCTTCCCATTGCGGCTGAGAAGACCTTTGTTTTGTCTATAGGAAATCATTCCTCTGCTTCTGTTAACTACACATTGGGTGGTAACGTTTTAAATAAAGTCGATGAAGTGCGGGACCTAGGGTTTTTGATCAACTCCAAGCTTGATTTTTCTTCCCATCTCAGGTTTCTTGTCAATAAGGCTACGACTCGAACGTTTAACCATTTCAAAACTCTTAGGTCTACAAACCCAAATATTTGGATCAAAGCCTACAAAATCTACATTCGCTCCATCCTTGAACACGGCACTACAGTTTTCAATCCGTCAAAACAAAAGGACATCACTTTATTAGAAAGCGTACAGAACAATTTCACCCGCAAAATGTTTATTAGATGTTTTGGTCTTGACTACGCCGCAATTCCTAATGGAGCATCTAGGGCTAAGCAGCTAGGTTTGTCCCCCCTCAAGTGCAGAAGAATCAAAAATGACCTGGTCACGATGTTCAAGATCCTTAAGGGTATGGTCAATGTTCCGTTGCACCAGTTCTTCGTTTTCACGTCCAGTCGGACTAGAAATGGTGGCCTTAGACTTGCCGGGCCAGTTGCAAAAAGTAAGGCTAGGACCAGCTTCTTTTCTAACAGAACTATTCGACTCTTCCTCACCCTTCTAAAAGAAAACGCTCTTCAAATGTCGCTCAAAGGTTTCAAAAGCTTTCTTGACCGTCGACTCAAAGGAAATCAATCATTCTTTCCATGAAATTCCTCATTTAGTTGTTACTTTCTTCAGGAGCGATTACATTACTGTTGTTTTGCATTTGTTTTAACTTGTTTTAATTTGATTGCTCACACTTTTTACCTTTTTCTTTAAATTGTGCGCTTTCAAGGTTGTATTGTATTTTGTTGGTCTTTTAATGTAAGTCTTACGTGACATTATCACGTCTCCAATAAAATAAATAAATAAATAAATACTCGCTAAATCGGTTGAGCAAATTGAGCGCTGTCAAAGGTGCCAACATGGCACTTTTTGGCACTGGCCAACATATTTTCCTACAACTCAATGCTCTTGATCTGAATTCCTTAGAGAGGAAAGCTTGAAAGTTTGGGACTTCTGGATCACATTCTTGCTGCCTTCCATGTGCAGAGTGTCGTCTAGGTTTTAGGAGGTTTCTACTCTTAAAAAAATTGGCCTCAAACCCACTCTAAAAGCATAACGCGATTTAAAAAATTGATACGATTTGACAAGGCTGTTTGCACAAACATTGTCCAATTCATTCTAAATTGAACGGTGTGAGCGCGCGACGCGCGACGCGATGCCATGTGTAGTGGCCGAATTGATCAATCGCATCGCTCGATCAATTGGGCCACTCTACATACATGCATCGCGTCGTGCGTCGCGCGCAACTAAACGACCCCTAGAGCTTTAACAAATGTTTTGGGTGATTACTGTCGTCGTTGTTGATCATGTGGTCATGAGCCTCTACCAAGGGGAGGGCTTCACCTATTGCTATGCACTGTATGATATTCGTTCATCACGGGTTGTTTCCGGTCTGACATTTTTCCTCTCTTCTCGATCACCTTTCGCCTGCACTCAGCTTACACACCACAGTCGTTTTGTCAAATCATGGAGGATTTTCTGACCTCGTTCTCGGGAAAGCAGGGTAAAAAAAAACTCAACTAAAGGTCATCGTATTAAGACATGTTGACCGATTCGGTCCATTTGGCGAGTGATTTCCTTCATCTCGCAACTAGTTCTTGTTTTTAAGCGTATGACTCATATTACTCTTCAGCAATCCACAATTGCAGCCTTTTATTTTGCCTGGTCGTGTTTTTTTAACTAGTTCTTAATCGTTTTTATTCGCCTTGCCCTATTGCGTTCCTTCTCTTGTTGTTTAGCCTCTAATCACTGGAATTTAGCGTGCCCTCCATGGGCGCATAAATAAATAAATAAATAAGTGTGTCTGAGTATGTATACATTGTTTTTTAAGTGTGTATGAATCATTTCAGAGTTGTTATCAAGGTTTGACGAAGTGCTCAATCAGCTGGTGTTCTTATTAACTATGCGACTGTCAGTCTCATGACAAACACACAGACACACAGACACACTACCGCAGACATCACGACCAACGATCTTCAGGTGCGATGTGTGAGAGAACTAGGCAACAAAAGGGTGCGAACGAAGTTTATTTATCTTATAGGCAGAGTAGCCTTCATAAGACGTAAACAATATCGATCGATTGACAGCTGTCGCTGCAAGCAATCGCCTTTATTAGTTCATATTTGGAATAAGTAACTCACGATTGAGTAACTTATCGCGGGCATCGAATGTTTGGAAGAAACTTCTAATGCTCAACAAAGCCTGAATTTCATGCTATCAAAAATGAGATTTTTGTAGTATTTGAGAATGTGTTTCGTAAGTAACTACCTGGATAATCATTACTGATCCTTTGCTCCGCTGAAACTCTTCGTAACAACGTCTCTGCTCTCCATTTTACAGATTCACTGCGAATAAGAACATAATTTTTTATACATGATTGCTTTATAGATTTGTAGAAACGCAATGATTATATAATATAAAACGGAACGATTCTATATTATCCTAGACTTCATTTTAAATGAAACGCTAAAAAAGGAAATTAAGCTACTGGTTGTGGAATCCACTGCCAGTAATCTTTATCAAGTTAATAAATATCACCAATGAGGCTAAAGCCCTAAACTGAATTTATAGAACCGGAATGTAGCGTGCAGTTCCATGATCCAACAAGCAGGATGGACCTAAAATGTCGGCGGCAGGGCGTTGTTTGACTTTCGGTTTTTTTAAAGAAGAGGTTGTGCTCAACAAACATCCTCATCAACTGGAGGCCGAACATCAGCACTGTGTGAAACGTTCCATGGTTTCGGAGGTCCATGAACGGTGAATTGCTCCAATACTGCCTTGGCACTGTTGCGGTTTCTGTTATATAGAAACAGCAGAATAGAACCAACCCGTCATCGGAGGTAGCTCCTTTCAACACCACCACATCTTGTCAGGATGATCGCTAAGTTTCCAGTATGTTCGTGAGGCGCAGATCTTTCCTCGAAGAACTACCCTGGATGTGAATTCCAAAGGAAACAAACCGTGGTTAACTATGTTGTGCTTTGAAATTCATGACCTTACGTCGGTATGTCGCCATATTGCAGCTGAAGAGAAGATTCTTGCTCATTGATCAATTCATTGATCAGCTCCTCTGTGTAGCTATTCGTCGTAATATCCATGTCATCATTAACGAACATATGCATTGGGAATCTGCACGGCCAATAGTTCTGCTTTTCTCAATGAACGTATTGAAATAGTCACTAACCTGTTAACGTGACGGCTGTCGACTATATCAAGAAGTCCGCATAATTCATCATTACCTTCCATGCGTCGTCTAGCAATAAGCGATCTTGTATTCTCAAGAAGGTGCCTGAACCTCGTCATTAATCGTTAGCGTACAGAGATATAATAAATATAAAACCTATCCATTAATGAAGGCACTACTATTAGTGGACGCATGATCAACTTTCACCTGCAGACGACATTGATAGCTCTCGAACGGAGCGGAAGACCACTGATAAATCGTCCCGTACCTCTCCAACTCTTCCCGCATTCCGTGGTCGAAGAACCACTGAGTCGTATTTGAACAAAAGAATTGCAGCATGTGCAACACGCACCATTTTGCGACATCAAAAACTCTGATATAGCCTCTACTCATTTAAGACGTATCACTCACGCGGCATTTCATCGTAAATATCCTGCGTGCATCGATACTATGAGTCATTTGGTCATTCCGGCTATTCGTTGAGCGATCTCTATCACGTACGTCGTCAGTCAAACCGTCTTTGGATAACCAGTATCCAATCAATGAAGCAGCCGCTGCAGGACTTGGAATAGCGCCTATTGCAGCCAGTACGTACAGGAAAAGTGACGAAGGCGACATAAATTTCCAAATTTAAAAATATATTGCCACCGCCGATCCGCAGCCCTCAAACGCTAGAATAATGAGTAGAAGAAATGGTTTAATAAGGACAAGTGTGGGTTGATGCTGTCAGCAAGCATTGCTTCATGCGTTGCACGGCTCCTGAACTGATTCTTAACCCTGGGAATTTGCTTCCCTCAGTAAATATACCTGGGTTTTCACACATGGGGTGTATTAATCTGAAATCCACTAAGTTGCAGACCGCCATCGTTCAGATATGACAAAGGACTTCTCAACTGAGCCTCTGCCATCCTCATTATACAGACCGGACTCCCATCAACTCTTCCCCGGATTAAGATTTGGAGCAACCGTATTCGGAATTCCATCGAGGGGTGCCAAATAACGCTTGATGTGCCTAAAAGTCTTGACACGGAGCTATTAATGCTGCAAAGCACTAATCGTTCTGATCAATCTGCAGCCATATCCGCAAATCCTTTATATAATTTTGCGGAGAGGTGCCATGCATTTCCAGCAAGCAGAATAGCAAGAGTTCCTCTATGCTGGCAATTTCCGAGTTAAGTCTAAAATCATGCTTTTTAAATGGACAACCGACGATGTTTACTAACCAAGTAGGAAGGACATCGATGAGCAGGTCATTTGGCTTTGTTCGTCCGCAAATTGCTGCCCACAGAATGGAATTGTGGAATCCACTAGCTTCGTCTCCATCGAGGTCAGCGACTCTCAAGTACTGCGGCCACAGATCCTGACTGTTCCATATGTGTTGATAAGCTACACCAAATACTTAAGAATGTACATATACAGCAGTCAAACGAGGGATCCTTTTTGGTTTGAATCCACCTGTGGATGTAGAGAGTAGTAGCCTTTTGTTCTAGAACTCTTCCGTCGATTCAATACTTTCTGAAATCGCTGGAGTAGTAGCACGTCGTGCCTTTGCGTAGTCAGCAAATCCTAAGTAGAAAGAAATGTTGCGCATATGGAAGCGTGAGTTTGCAGTATAGTTTAAAACTCACCTTGTGAACACGATCATGTGCTCCTATAAAATCGTATAACCTCGTCTAAGTGGTTTGCGCAGACGTCTTTAAGCTGAGTATCATTTTACTACGTGCACTTCTACTCGCTTCAATGCTTGCGCCCTTTTGACGTCCACTCTTAAAAAGCTTTACGCGTTGCTGCCTGTTTTTGTTATTTAGAATTTGAAAAAAAATTTGAACAGAGTGTTATGGAGGATATTCCCCTTTCCACACACTTTTGCGCTGCCTAATATATTACTGCAATTGTCACAACAGCAATAAGTCGTGCGGTCAAACCTCAAAGTGCCGTGAAGCATGGATACAACGTCTCGCTTGAACTAATCGTACATTTTGGATTATTGTAAATCTTTGCCGTTGCCAATAGTGAAATAACTGGTGAAAATATACACCGATTGGGGGCAACTTTCCGCATAACACTTTTATCAGCAGCTCCATGCGCTTTATCTCCTCCTTTGAAAATGTAACACACGCTATAGTAGTTTATCAGTATCATTAACAACAAGCTATACATGGATATTCGGAAAGAGTGTAGAACACTCACCACTATACAGCTGTCTTCTGACGCACCCGGTTCACACTCCGTATTATCGAACAGATTTCCTTTTTTTGAAGGTAAGGAGATTTTCAAAAGGTGAAGTCGTAACGATTTATTATTCTGTAACACGTATCCCATGCAGTTAGATTCTCTAGGATTTGAGCAGCCATCTCGAAGCCTCCTTGCTTGCTCCCGATATCTCTCCATTCTTCGCAATTCTCCCTGTAGCAGCGCTGCAGTGCTTACCGTGTAGAGGAAACATCAGGCATAGTGAAACTTTTATACAAAGCTCTATCTCCATACTAGCTTGTTTCGCCAATTCACCTGGGTTCTTCTAAAGGCATCCGTACACTTTTGCGGCAGCGCCGAGGCCCTATCTTTACTCATAAGGCAGAGAAGCAGAGGTGCGTCAGCGGGTACGGAGCGGTGCAGCCCCAGCACACTTATGGCGCGGCGACAAAATGAAGTGAATCATTATTTCCGCTGGCAGAAAATGCCTGCGCCGTAACCGATCGTGGCGGGGATCTGGAGTGGAAACATATCCGTCCTTTAAATTCGGTGATCGATAACGCCTATCAGCTGACTATTTTCGGCGGTCCGGACGAAGTATTTAGCTCCTTTTTGTTGTCCTTTTGTTTTTGTTTTTTTCTCCTGCCTATCGTTTGGTGTTGTTGTTTGCTTTCCTTATTGCGGTTGCAGTGTTTCGGTGAGTCCACATTCGATAAATATGTGTTGGTAACTGTTAGCTCGCTGAAGTTTTGTGTGAGGCCCTTTTTCGTAGTGGGGTTATTCGTTTATTGTTCTATTTCAGGAGTTCAGCGAGGAACGGATCACTCAGTGAAGCAGGTAAAAACAAGGAGGAGAAACCATGAAGGAGGATGGACTGTCAGCTGGTATGTCGATGTGGGCGCGCGTTCCTCGCCGGAGCGCGCTTTCTTTGGGAGTGGGTAGCGGCTGTAGCTCCCGACTAGGGTGTGTGCATCTGCTCCTCATCCATGAGGCGGCAAAACTGGGGAGGAGCGACGTCTCGCATTAATCAGTGGGATAAGGGACAGCGACGATTTCGTGAAGGATCCTATTAATGTTGGAGGGCGCTGAACAGTGGATTCCGAAAGCAATCTTGTACGCTTAGTTCGTAAGGTCATAAGGTTCGCTGGTGCCTCTGCAATAAAATGGTTTGGTTTTGACGCATTCAAGGTCATTGAGTCATGTGAGGAATTTCTAATTTCGTTCACCGAAGCCCGTCAGCTCATGGTGAGCACTAGTTCGTTTATCACTTCAAAACATGACTGACAATGAGTGGATTAGTAAGGACTTTCCAGTCAGGCGTGTTAGCCGTAGCCCGTTAGTGCTCTTTTCTCATCGACAGAAGAATCATCTCGTTTCCATTATGTTGTGATTGCACGCCTTCGGCTGAATGTTTCTCCTTCTCTAATTGCGCTAATTGGGTAGACGCGAAGGAGCAGCTCGTGAAGGTTTATTCGGATCTGCCATATTGCTTATTCATACCTCACCCAGTCAGACCACCAATTGTACCAGGTTGATCACATATCAAGGCGATGGTCTTCAGTGGTCTCCTAAACCAGGGGAGACCATTCACATACAGTTCTTCTCCCTGTTTAGGTACGTTCTTGAACAGATATGGGAAAAGGTTCATCTTCTTGTGGTAGCCGCATATAAGTTTTTATTTCAGATAACAGACCCAGCCGAGAAGATAAAGGTAAGCGCAATCAGATTGAACGGTCGTGCTGGCAGTAATGGAAATCTTAAAAATTTGCCAGATGAAGTTGAACGCACACTGCTTGATGAGCGTTCTCTTTATTACTCAAATACTTGATTATTCGGGTTCATTTCTTAGGGACATTCATGCAGGCGTACACACTTTCACAGCGGTTACGTTGATATTTGCGTGGTTAACTTGGGTCGGTTTAAGAATTTGCTGAGGACCTTCTCGGCTATAGAGAGGACGAGCTACAATTTTGAGCTCTATTTGATCGCTCCAGATCAAGATCGCCATGTTCTGGATTTCTGTCAGATTATCGATTCCCAATAATGCACTTTTTTAGTTGTTTTCTTAGCGTGAGAAGCACCGACGAAGAGAGGCTCTCTCGACTGAAAATTTCGTCTCCAAACGTGAGTGGTGGAGGAAAAGCTTAATCAAGTCGCTCCAAAGGGCCTTGCAAGAATAGCGTTCATGTAATATTCAGTGAGATTCTCTGTTAACGGCCAAACTTTCATCTGTATTCTAGGAGTAATGTTCGTTCGTTTCGACACGATATTGGAGGATATCAGTAACCTCCATGGGTTACTATATATTATATGCTAATTCTTATTTATTTTTGTTGTCCATGGCCTTTGTCACGTTATCTTGTTAGCTGCTATTTATCCACTGCCCGCTCACAGTAAGGGCCGTATTACAAAGTTTAGGTGAAAAAAGGCATTTTCTAAGCAAGGCCTGGCGCCAGGGTAAATCATGCCACCTGACGGGGCGCAGTTTTTCCAAGATAAATGGATAAAATACATTGCAACATGGCGAGTTAGAGAGCAAGGGTTGCGAAATTTGTTTGCATATATGACATTCTCATCGCTACTGACACGATTCGGAGCTATCTCGAAGTGCTCAAGATGGTACTGGTAGCAATGCGGAAGGCGAACTTAAAACTATAGCCGCAGAAGTGTAACATCCTGAGGAGCCAGTCTACCTTTTGGGCCATGTCATCGATAGCAAAGCAGTAAGCACTGATCCTGATAAGGTCCGGAAGATTCTGGAATACGCCAAGCTATCTGATGTCGGTGAGCTACGAACATTCTTAAGCATGACTTTGTATTACAGGAAATTCGTACTAAAGTCTGCTAAAGTTGCAGGAGCCCTTTATGAGTTAACTTGTCCAACCAAAGGTACGAGTGGAAATGGACAGAAGCATATAATAAACCCTTCGAAGCTCTTAAAGCAGCCATGTCCACCGCTTCAAAAATTAACCTCGAGTTCGAGTGGAACGGTCTTTCGGAGGAAAAGCTCTATGTAATATGGAAATTAGAGTACGTGACGAGCATTATTGGTTGCAGAAAAAAATAATGATAGCCACTGTATACGAAATCAAATGGTAAGGAAACCCTTCTTGTAGTCAGGCGTAAAAATGCAAGAGGATTAGGTCTAACGTACACCAGCTACGTACAGCATATTCGGAGGTAAGTCGACATTATAGTCAAGTATGAGGTCACGTAGAGCAACTTCTCATGTATTGTATTCTCACTTCCTATTATTATATTTTCTCTCTAATCTTCTTGAAATTCCTGCACGTTGAAACAAATATTAGTGTCTACGTATGTGATAAATCCTTCGCCAAAGGATCTCTACTATACTTTGATTGTGTGACTGATCTGGAGCGAGCGCGTTACTTTATGTGTTCCACTACTGTAGAAGGCGTAGCGACGCGCTCGACTACCGTAGGCTGGCCTCGCCCGTCTCGAATGAGATTTCAATACAAGATGAGGCGAGGTGAGCGGAGCGCACATTGCTGCTTTGGAGGGGTCATTTCTAGGACGGTGCCCTCGTTAGCTGAGTTCCCTTCCAGTAGCGTTATCTCATTCTCTAGCTCGTGAAGCAGCTTTGTGTTGCATTGGAAGCAGCATAAAAACAACCAAGGTCCTCAATCACCGCCCTACGATGAAAAGTCTGCTTCGTTCATCCGTCATAGCTCGTTCAATACAGGCTCAACAACACGACACGCTACCATAATAGGGTGCTGTGGCGGACGGCGGCGGACTGCTACCGTAACCCAGGGATAAACCTAACGTACGAACCCATCTGGAGCCAGATTGACTAACGACTTACAGCAATTTAACGGAGAAAACGCAGACGAAATTCCTGATAGCCCGACTTAGCAGCGAGTGGTATGCTGAAATGTTTCTCCATAACGCTTGATAAGGCGGCTGTGATTTTTTCTGTAATTCGTTGATGTATCTCGCCCCTGCTCTCGCTCATCGTATCATCAGTTATTGTATTGGGTTAACTAATAAACAAACAGTTGATATCATTCCTACAAAATATGAGCTGCTATTGATGGTAGAAAAGAAGGAATCATTTCATTTGACAACAGCGTTCTACGTGGTCATGCTTGGAAGTGGAGATATTATGGCAGGCAGGCTCCAGACAATATGTTACACAAGTGTGATGCCGTGATACCGTGAGACGATTTGTTTACCCACGTTGTCGTACTGCAACACTTCTTCCAACAAGTAAAGGTGTAAAAGTGTCACTAACTCATCCTTTAATACAAGCACATTTCTTTGTGCTAAAATGGCACATGGCATCTTTCCCACCTCCATCCCCGTCTAATTCATTTATGACGGCATTGCCGCAATATTTGCCAAAAAACAATGCATTCTGGTTGGTGAACCATCCGGTAACTCTGGATTTTTGGGGTCTATCCAAGTCCGGGGGCACATAACTAAAAAGTAGGTAACAAAATGAATTGATACTTACCGAGCGGCTTTTAAAGAACGAGTTGGAACCTAAAACAAGCCAAAGCGCATGACAAAGCAAAATAAAAAATAAAAAATCGCCGCGGTTTACAACCGTCTCGGCAGGCAAAGAGCAACGGAATGAAGGCATGCCGCATGCTGACCGCCAGCTAACATGTTATAACCGGGATCTAACATGGTGAATAGTGCGCGTGAAGCCGCATACCGCGTGCTGACCGCCGCCTGACATGTTATAACCAGCATCCAACATGGTGAGGTGGGCACACAACTTCGCCGGCTTACAACCGCAATAAATGTAATTTTTCGTTTTTTTTTTCTTCGTGACTTCTCGTTTAGGGTCCAATGTTGTTCTGTGGAAGCCGCTCGGGTTCAATCCCAATGAGGGGGGCCACTCCATACTCACGTTGAAACACTACATAGAGGTACTTGTACTTGTAACATAACATGCCTACCTGAACCCCTACTGTGGCTACTGCAGTTTTCCTCCTGAAATAAAGAGGAAATTTAGACGAAAAAACGAAAAGGCGAGAAAAAGGCGCGGCGAGAGGTCCACCGTGGCGATTCGTACAGGGATAGCCGTACAGTGGCCGTGGGTCGATACGTGGACTCCGCAGACATCCCTGTACGTATCGCCACGGTGAGCCTGTCGACGCGCACACATGCGTTCCGACCCGAGGCCGCCGTGCCCCCCCCCCCCCTCATTGGGATTGAACCGCCGCTCGGTAAGTCTCATGTGGATTTGTTACATATAATACTTTTTAGTTATGTGGTCCCGGACTGGGATGGATCCGATTTTAGCCACGATTTGTTCCTTGTCGAGGAAGCTAAAGCCTTTCGTGCAGCAACCTGCTAAAAGTGCGATTGACCTATGGCTTGCAACAGAATTTTGCGGTATACGGCTATGCCAGTATCAGCAAATGTCGACCGCACTTCGGCACTGAATTATAAAACTCAACCAGAATTTGCTGCCGTCGTAATTCAGTGTGATATAGCCATTATCACCTCCAAATATGTGTTCGCAACAACACCAATACAAAGTGCGGTTGTACGGCATTTTCATATCTTGTTGGCTACAATATGGTTGGTTTCAAAAAATATGTAAAGGCCAGTGCACATACATATACAAACCAATTTCACGCAAAAAAAGCAGCAAGGACAGGAACTCCGCAAATCAGACAGAAAATGACTGTGGGTAGGATCACCAATGCCATCTGTTGCAATGCCCCAAGGAAAGCGAGTTACAGGGAAGTAAGACTTAGGCGCTGAGCTGCACTGAATTATATAAATCAACTAGAATTTGCTGGTGCCTGCCCAATAGGATGTTGGTTTGAATAAGTATGTGCACTAGACTTTATTTTTTGAAACCAATCATATTGTAGCCGACAAGATAGGAAAATGCCGGACAACCACACTTTGTATTGGTGGTTGTTGCTGTCTTTGCAGGTGATAATGGCTATATCACACTGGATTACGGTGGCAGCAAATTCTGGTTGAGTTTTATAATTCACACACTTCGGCAGTAGCAATTCTCGAACTTTAACAACAAACGGCGGCCGCCGAGACCTCTCTCTACGTTTGCGGCATTGACTGACCTCGGAAAGTCATTGTGCAGGCCAAATACGCATTCAAACTGCTTCCACGACAACTCATAAGAATAGGGCTTGGCGCAATGATACCACAAGGGAGGAGGGTAGCCCATGGGCTTCGACCGACTTAAGCGTAGAAGTCGGATATAGTGACAGGGAATTTCCCACATTGTACGCAAACTGACGCATGCATACGTGTGATGCAAGTTGCAGCGAGAGTAGCCTAGGTCAAACGGGTAAAAACTCGTTCAAATGGGGCTGCTCCCCCCCCCCCCTCCATAGTAGCGTTGCGCCTAGGGCTTGATCCATGTAGACCCAAGTGAATTTTGGGAAATTTCCGACACGTGCGCTACACGTATGGTACACGTCATGACGCAAATACCATGACGTCAGCTGTATTGGGCTCGCAATCCACGTCCTCCAAGGCCTTTACGCGTCAGAGCGGCAAAACCTCAGTAGCGCGATGCAATCCTAATTGGAGGTGACTGCTCTTAAACGATTTCCCGACATGACGAAACACATTAAATGGGCAACAACATGTCGAACTAATAAAGTAACCTGCTTGTCGATATGGACTCAGTGTCCGTGTTTCTACTTGGGAGAGGAGAACTAGGAGAACTATCTTCGATCCAAATCTTGTCAGGGAGAATCCTTTTATTAAGCCTCCACCTAGAACAGATCATTTTCAAGCATCTAAAACAGATAAGATCAGTAAAATAAAAAAGGCCAAGACGCCATCAACCAAGGCTTTGGACACAGGCGAGACAATGTGCTTCACGTCCTAATCATTTGCAAATGTCTTGGCCTAGCTCACAAATGTTATACATATATTCTCATGTTTTCTACGTTACTTGATTTGATTTCTTTAGTGAAATTGTTTTCTAGCGGCCGCCGCAACAGTGGCGGTCGGCATGCGCGATGGCTTCCCGCACCCATCGCGGGCATGGCATACTTTTTCGCGCCGCGCGAGGTGTTTAGCGTTGGTCCTGGACGGATCGCCGTCGCGCTCCCTTGCAGAGCGATATGCGATGCGACGAGCACAGAGAAATTCAAATTCTTTGGCGTCGCCCTGCAAAACTAATTGCCGCGACTCCATCGCGGCCTAAAAGGAATGATGAGTTCAATATACTTCTATATTGAGCAATTCAGTTCTTATGAAATCGCTTAAGAGCTGCATCCACCAACTAGGACTGCACCGTAGCGCAATATCGGTGAACTTTACGATTACTCCACGATTATAATGAAAAATGAGACATACGGGAGGCGGTCACAGCTTGCAGCTGCGCAATTCGTTCAGAGACCCGAACTAGTCAACCAAATGTGCGCGGACAAAATTCAAACTATTCAGGGAGAAATTAGAACAAACACTCTGAGGAGTTTGGGCTGATACTAACATATAAAACTGATTCCGTCCCATTCAATCTCTCCCTTTTCGTCGTTTACTCCCAAATCGGAGCAAATAGATTCGGGGGGGGGGGGGTTACCATGTAGTGCAGTCCTACACGACAGTGTATGTTGTACGAAACTAGAACGTTTATGCAGCACTGATGTGTTCTACGTGTTCTCACCTATGGTGAACTGAGCTAGGCCATTTCTGATGTGATTGGACATGCACGTGCCTTCCTACCAAGGCTAATATCCACTAACTAAGCACATGGTAACCACCCGAGCCTATTCGTGCCCACAAGTCCGCCGTGACCCGTGGCACGACCTTTCTCTGTCGAATTCGAGCGGGAAATGGCTTTTCATTTTCAGCTGGCAAACGTTACTGGTGAGTTGGAATTTACATGTAAAGGCGTGTGTATAACACAACTGCAGCATAACTGTCGTTATGGCGCTGGCGTGCAATGGCGTGTGAGACACGTCGAGCATGAATGAAGGACAATTCCCAAGAGTGGACCTGGGGGGGGGGGGGGGATTTAGCCAAGGAAGAGAATGCGTGGCGCACTCCAAGAGGGATTTGTTGAGGCCGTCCTTTACCCTTTATATTAACTATTTTTGAAAGAGACTACACAAAACTGCTGGTTCTATCGTGAAAAAAAAAACCTTACCGAGTCTGACACGTCCCCGTCCACTTAGGATTGACGACGGACCACACGCAGGCCTCACTAAGAGGCGAGAGGAGAAGAGCCTCACGACGAGGCTAGAACCAAACCGAACGAGAACAACAAAACGCCTGGACACACACCAGCCAGGCAGACAGACAGACGACCTCTCCTAGGGGTCCTTTTATTTCCGAATCGCGCGCCAGATCCTGCCTATGCGCCTATGCACCGCCTTTCCACCCGATCTACGTGATCTCACGCCCGTCGTCGTCTCAGTGGCGCCTACCACTACATCCAGCTATAAGGCCGTGTCCTACACTATTTCAGCTCAAAAATTCTGCTCTAAGCGCCTCCTCTTTAGCGGCGCTTGGTCGTACCTTCTTCAACACATCAGAAACTCCGTTCCTCATGAACATCGTCTTTGTAAGATTCAGCTACAGTCCAACGTTCCCACATACACGATCGAAGTCGGCCAGCATTCGCTCCGCCTGGCTTATGCTCGGTGTTATGAGCACGATGTCTTCAGCGAAGCGAAGATGATGTAGTTGCCGGCCGTCTACCTTCACTCCCATGTCTTTCCATTCTAGTTCGCGCATGACGTTTTCGAAGGTGGCGCTGAAGAGCTTCGGGGATATGGTATTCCCTTGCCGAACCCCTCTCCTTACGTCGATGACGACGTCGTAGTAGAATGGAGAGATCTTGGTCGTGAATCCACTGAACAGCTCTCGAAGGACTCTGATGTACTGAGTAGGAACGCCCTGAGTGAGCAGGGCGTCGAGGACCGCTTCAGTCTCGACGGAGTCGAATGCCTTCTTCAGGTCGATGAACGTAAGGCACAGCGGCAGCTTATACTCTCGCGACACTTCGATGAGCTTCGTAATGGTGTGTATGTGGTCGATCGGGCTGAATCCTCTCCGAAATCCTGCTTGTTCGCGTGGCTGTCCTTCCTCCAGCGTTCTGCTGATCCTATTTAGGATGACTCGAGTGAACAGCTTGTAGACTACGGACAGCAGGTAGATCGGGCGATAGTTGTCA
The DNA here is from genome assembly GCA_947359475.1 of Heligmosomoides polygyrus bakeri. Lineage (NCBI taxonomy): Eukaryota > Metazoa > Nematoda > Chromadorea > Rhabditida > Heligmosomidae > Heligmosomoides > Heligmosomoides polygyrus. The sequence goes on from OX375868.1 coordinate 35,040,154, forward strand.
ATGTCGTGCACGTCTCCCTTCTTGTACAGCAAGACGGTCTTGCTGGTCTTCCACTGAGATGGAACCTTGCACTGAGACAGGTATCGTGTGAAGAGCCGCGCCAGGGTGTTGATGAGCGCTAGCGGGAGGTTCTTCAGGTGTTCAGGTCTGATCCTGTCAGGGCCGGATGCTGTACGTTTCTTCACAGACGAGATGGCGTGTCGGATCTCGGAAGGGAGAACAGAGGGAACGACGTATCCATCCTGCGGAAGATAGCATGGGGGCAGGTGGACGTGGCTATCGAAGAGATCGGAGTAGAAGTCGTGGATGACCTTCTTCATGGTCCTTCTGGAAGAGGCGTCCGATTCGGGTTGTCAGAGACTCGTACGAATCGATGTTCATGGCCGAGTGCGTGTTGACGAGGACACCAACGCTACTCTCCTGCTGTCGCATGTTCCGAGGAATAGTTCTTCTCCGGAGTAGTAGGCGGCGTGTAGGGGGTGGTGACTTCTCGTCTCGGTCAGTCCGATGACGTCGTACTTGATCTTCCTGGCTTGCATCATCAGGTCCTCGACGGATGCTTCCGATGCAAGTGTGCGGGCGTTGTAAGTACAGATCGTCATTCTAGTCCTTCTCAATTTGCGCAGCCTGATTAGGCCCTGAGATTTTAGCAGCCTCTCCGTACTCGTCCTTCCCATCGCTGCAGAAATGGGGGCTCTTTCGGGGTCAGGGGAATGAGGCCCTTTAGTGCTGCTGTGTTTGACTTCCATACAACACGGGTAGCTAGTCAGGCTCTGTCGTGCGGGCGAAGAACTCCGGGCAGCCAGCCAGACTGCCCGAAGGGACTGGACGAGACTTTTGAGGCGACCTCGAATCGCCTTACGATGTATTCTCAGTCTACCGAGTGCAAGCTTTTGGCCGAGCCGACACAGTTACAGTCTACACAGTCACGGACACATCCGCGCACACTGTGCACGAAAATGCCTCCCCCACGCACAAGGAACGCGTCGACCGGACACAGCAGGAGCAAGGAGTCCATCCTCTGCATCCCACCTGCGTCTCTGGGCAGTACACGGTCGCATTTGGTTCGCGTTTAATTCCCCTATCCACCACCCGGGGACGCGCCACGTGGCCCTGCGACAAGCGGCCCGAGATCCCTCTTAACAATCGAACCCGAAGGCTCTCTATCGAGGGAGATCCGTGGACTCTACCTCATAGCTAGTATTAATAATAGGCGGGTTCGCAGTAGTGTTGCTTAAGTTGGGTGAGGCGAGACTGCATAATCTGGATGATAATTGGGTAGCCATGTAGGAAAGGGATCCGACAGGGTTCGGCGTGAGTCAAAATTCTCTACTCGAACAACATTGGTTCACGGAAATTTGCCTCACTGAACTAAAACCGCAGAATCACTTCAGCTAATGTGCTCAGATCAACTGCAGTTCATTCACTCTAGTCCCACGTGTTGTTTCTGAAACGGAAGCAAGAAAAATATGTCAACGGCACTACATAGATGGAGTGCCATTATTAGTTAAGATTAGTTAAGAAATCACCATAGACGTGATTGAACAACTTTAAAAAGCAGGAACGCAATAAAAAATGAGTCGACGCCTCTGTAGATTCAAGATTTTCTCGCTGAATAGTAAGATGTTGAAAACAGAAACACGCTTATTTTTAGAACAATCTGTGGGAGCTGATATAAGCAAATTGGATGATGACATAGAAAAATCTGAACCGCACAGGGCTCTACCCATAAGAATCAAATCGGTGGGTGCTTTTAAGTCAACGCTAAAAACGAATGCTCAATACCAACTGCTTTTTGTAGTCGAAAACAAAGCTATTCTCTATCCTTCAGTGCTTCGGTTATTGCGTCGTTATTCACCGTAGAAATTTACCCATTTATCTATTTTCTAAATAATTGTGAAAATTTGTGACAGCCGTCTATTGCGGGAGCTCAGATAACGACAGATGGTGCAGCGGCAATATTGAATCGTTGACTCATTGTCAGAAGTGGAAGTCGAGCGCTACCCACGTTCTAAGCAAGAGAACTCCGCACATATCGCTGGACAGTAAGCACTGCTAGATTCCCGTATTAGGACCAGCACATTTCTCAACAATAACAAAAACATGCCTTCAGTATTCTGTGCTTCAATTTCTTAACAGCACGACCTAAAAGCCAATCATTACCTAGCTTCATCAATTGGACGCGTGACAGAGCAGTCGAAGGAGATGTCGGCTGTCGCATGCACTCGGAGTCAACGTTCTTGGTCCGGCTTTCGCGCCCTTCCCAACCAAGTCTTCCTTCCCTTTGGGGTCGGTGAATTAATACCAGACTTCTGTGGGAGGGGTAAAGCGCTCACTTGCCTCTCGGCTCGTCCCGCAATTCACCGTGTACAATCTGAGTGTGCATTCAAATTCTTCCACGGATGCCCGTAGATCTGGAAAGCCTGTGACATTCCGCAAAGTAGTCGACTAACGCCGACGTCTTTTATCTTTTATCCCTGTAAACTAATCCACATCCTAATAAAACGTTCTATTACTCAGATGTATAACTGCGAAGAGCAACGTGTTGTTCCAATGGCACCACCCTTTCGTGGATTTTCTGCACTGGTCCGATTTCAGTGCCGGGCTAAACTGCACAGCGTTGAGAGAATAAATATGAAAGGTGAGAGAATAACCTTTGAGTTGTTCCGAACATAGTTTAAATGGTTTCTTATGCTTTTAGAATGTCAAAAATTTTATTACAGTAATTACGTCGGCAGACAGTTATATAATATGATTAACCTTACTCAGTTATTATAAGGAATCACATCTCGGTTTAACACTTACTGAGTAGCCACAGGTCGAGGACGTCATCATGCCAAATCTACAGGAATCCTTTCATTAAAGGGTCTCCTTCGAAGAACGCACTCACGCGTCTTGACGCACTTGCCATTACCCACATTCATTAACTATTATAATTCACCGCAGTGATGTTGACTGTGCCGCAGCTCGCAGTCTGAAAGCATGCGACAACACCAACTGGCTTCTGGTACTGTGGACATACATATGTATTTAGTTAACCAAGGTAGCATATTTTTTTTTGCAGCCGCTACCATAGCTCTTTGGCAGCACAAAAGATAGTTGTTGGTTTTTACACCCAGTATTCAATATTCATTTCTTCATCTTCCAGAATTGAGCACCCAGATGGCGGAAGAAAACGGGCCAAAGTAGACCTGCTATGACATGTGCATACTATTCCTTTCTTTCGGTAACACTCATTTTAAAAAAGCTTGTTAATAAAAAGTTTTTGTGGTCAAGTGTGTTATTGCTTCGTTGACAAACCACTTGCTTAAAATTTGGGCAACTAGTAGAAGTTTTGCATCGTCCACAATAAGAAACAGGGCCCATAAAATCAAAAAAAAATTGCGATTTGTCGAATCCCTTTATGATGGAGCCAATTTGATGCAATTTAGAACACAGTTTATGCTCACATTAGAGATTATGACGTATCAATATTCGTCATGATGGTCAACCTCTGGCTTACTGAGAGCCTTCAGATCGAGTGAGTAGCTGCAGACCATGGTGCGGCACCTCTCACGGAGTTTTATCCCTCATTTATTTCAAAGGCGGGATGATAAGGCCCTCCTTCTCAGTTATTTGTGGGGCTCTCCAAGCATGGAGATAAAAATGAATAAAAAGCAAAGATGGAGGGATTTCGGGACCACACTTTTCAATGTACGAAACTGGGCAGACCGGCAGGAAACCGCTACCAAGTATTTTCATGTTTACCGTTATAGTCGTGACTGTTCCGGAATGTGTTTTGCTGCAAAATAGCGTTGTTAGGGTTAACATCTGCTGTTTAATTTCTGTGCCTTTCAGATGAAGGCTTTTACTGTCTTTAGTCTTTTTGAATGATTCATACTATTTTGGAACCCATGTTTGGAAAAATCGTGGAAGGCGAATAAATACTCTCCGCAGCTAATCTTGGTTTGCCTTCGGGTTTCTCCGTAGTCGCTGTCATTATGAGATTTCTAGAATGGCTCGATTTTTTTCATCAAAAAAAGCGGTGAGTGGACACCGAGCTTGTGCGACGCGCTCCAGCTACGCCAACACATCATCATTTCATTACCGTCTGTCTGCGTAGTAGCGGGGTCCGCTATTCTGGTGTGGTAACGCCAATTCTCCCAATCAAATGCTTGGTTAGGGTGCACACCAGCCATCTTTAAGCCCAAGTGCAACGTATCTAGCCAACTTTGCTTCAGGCGTCCCCTGGGCCGCTCTCCAGGGACCTCAAGGATCAGGGCAATCTTACGAACGGTGTCGTCGTTAGCGCGAAGGACATGGCCGTACCATCGTAGACTAGCTTCGCGGAGCTTCTCGGCTATCGAGGCGACACCGAACCTCTGTCGTATGGTGTCGTTGCGAGCGCGGTCTAGACGCGTAACTCCAGCCGTCCACCGTAGCATTTGCGTCTCCATTACACTGAGGCGGCTTTCAATTTCCTTCGCCGCAGGCCAACACTCTGCACCGTACGTCGGGCGGACGAGTGTTCTATAAACCTTCGATTTAAGGTGCTCAGCTGTTGTCCTGTCGCGAAGCACCTCAGTCAGCGAGCGCTATTTGGCCAGACTGCATTCACACGCGCATTCACCTCCAATTAAGCTGCCATCGGGCGTGACTGTTGAGCCATGATACTTGAATTATGTAACTCGTGAGAGCTCAGTACCATTGATCTTAATAGATCCGTGCTCAACCACATCCGTCGTCAAGTACTCAGTCCTTTTGACGTTTAGATTGAGGCCAAACAATGCCAAGCGATCGCACCACGCCTGGGCCTATCGCTCGAGTTCGGTTTTATTTTCACATGTAAGCATGACCTGGTCAGCATACAGCAACGTCCAAGGTGCTGCCATTTGGAGATCTCGTGAGATTGCATCCATCACGACCCCGAAGAGCAGTGGTGGGGATAGCGCAGATGCATCCCTACAGAGATGGGAAGTTCCATCGAGGTTCTCGCTGGCGCTCGCACTCGACTCCTTGAGCAAGTGTACAGAATGCGCACCCACTCAATGAGCTCTTCAGGAATACCATACTCTCGCAATGCGTACCACATAACATCTCGCGGAACGCGGTCGAATGTGTTCATCAAGTCCAGAAAGGCAAAATGCACCGGTTTCTGTTTCTCGCGGTGCTTCTGTAGCAGAAAACGTACGACTCTAATGGCCTCAACGGTGCCACAGCTAGAGACGAAACCACACTAATTCGTGGAAAGCTGGACGACATCCCGGATGCGTCCATCGACAATTCAAAGATTTTCATGGTGTGCGAAAGAAGGCGAATAGGGCGGTAACTAACGCAGTCCGAGGACTACCCTTTTTCTTCCAAATCGGGGTGGTCGTGCTTCACTGCCAGCTCTCAGCCACTTTCTTCTCAGCAACAAACCGTGATGAAAGAGAATAAAGCGTCTCACCACTCCTCATACATCACGTTATTGGGGTGTTTGTTGTGTCTCTCAGATTCGTTGAACGCCATCGCACGCAACCCCGACAGTTCGCGAACAGTTGCCGCTGCATAAAAATCTATGAAATTTCATTGATAAAAGATTGGGATCTATTACATACAGACTTTTTCACCAGCGTCACCAACGACCCTCATCTTCGAAAACGTGCACGTTTTTCCGTATCGCACTGCGTTCACCACGCTGATGTGCACGTAGTTCAATCGACATATCCGCCCGAAATCCTACAATCCTTTTCAATCCTACTTTGTTGGCAGACCGGTCTGGGAATGAAGAACTTCAGGAGTATGCGCTGTAAGTCCTTCACACTTACTCATTACGAATTGCGAGCAAAATTGCGGATCGTTCATATGAGCCGAAGGAATTTCGTGTTCACGCCCTTTCATCTCCTAAAAAGTCACTGTTTTAAAAGGGTACCAGAGTGCATCCAAATAAGCGCTTTCGTTATTTTGTATGAGAGGAATGCAGAAAGAGAACACTTGCTCATCGCCTAAATGCTGTCACGAATGTAATATCTAGAGTTTTCAGTTAGTCAGTTCTGGCGAAAAGCTCGATAACCTTTCCAGTTCGAAACCATTTTTTCACCCTCCCGGAACCTTCGATATATTCGAAAAGACGTTCTGAGATGAAAAAGCAGAAAAATTATCACCTTTATTATCTTTGAACAGCCTTTTCTATCCGGTAGTGTCTGCATGCTTCCAGTCAGTCATAATTTAGAACGAACACTTATTATGTGTATAATGCTTCTTTCCAGTTTTTTTAGTACGAAATACCACAAATACACACTTTTGTATCAATACTTCACCCATTGGACTACAAATAGGTTTTGCGGGTATTTTAAACTACACGAAAGTGAGAAACTACTGATGCGTAGCAGTCATAGATTCCATAGTGTAGCCCTACAATATTTCTCTGTTTGGATAATGGTGTAAACTTTTACGTTTACCTGGAGTTGGACAAAAAGGAGCCTTTTTCTCTTCTCACGCCTCCTTTAAGTTTTTTATTCGAATCACTCCATCAGTTGTTCAAATTGAAGATTTATGTCATACCTACTCGTTCAAAGAAAAAGAGAGGCTTATGCTAGTTCATACAACCATAGAATATGTACTACATTGCGACTCCGTAGATTGTTTCATACACCATACTCGGCTGTTGACTATCATTTACGATTAACATAAGATCCTACTATACTTTTTAAGTTGCTATTGTTCCTTATTTCAACAATTCCAGCAGCTATTCGTGACATTTTTGGAGGCCTAATTTTTAAAGCGGCACGTCACTGCCCAAATCAACTCACTTTTCAGCTGGTTAAACACGTTATTAGAAAGCTAAAAAGGCCTCGCCAACAGGTGGCAGAGAACCTGATTGAAAACTATTCCGCATGCTGCTCTTCCTAGCAAGTGAGGAAAGTTTGGCCACAAACTTCTCGAGTTCTTCAACTTCCGAACCCTCAGTTTTCTTCGCAACTCCGTGAACACCACATCTTTTGTTTCCTCTTTAAGGTTCGGCTCACAGCTTATCGCAGGTCGGATGCTGACGCAGCTCTGTCGTCAGGATTCACCTATAGCAGAAACTGTAGAATTTGCCGCTATTGGGGAACAAGGTTCTATTATACATTCGCTCTTCGAAGGGCTCATGCATATTGTTTTCGCAATGTTATCTTCTCCAATTTTTGTGAAGGTGAAGGGAGGAGAGATACAGGACGATGTCGTGAATTTTTCGTGACATTTCAGAGCAGTAACTAGAAAGTCTTTTCCAACTGAATTTTTTTTGGAGAGACCATTAGAAGCGAGGAGATAAGCGGTGTCGGTGCTTACCTTAAGGACTGTACATAGCTCTGGCTAACCAGCGTTCACGTGAATGTGGTCCGTGCTACTCCATGTGTCCGGTTTTACCATTTGAACTTAAGCAATAACGGCTTCAAGTGTTCGTGAGACCGCTGCGATTTCCTTTCTCGCTTTGTTCTGCGCTTTGCTTATACCTAACTTCAGTTGTGTTCTTTTTGCGAATGTAGCGTAACCCTTTTTCACACCAAGAATTCCATTTTCCGTGCTTCGTCCTCATATGGTTACTATCTTCACATAAAGTTGTGCAGTCTTCAAATGAAATTGGACATCCTTCTAACCAAGCTTGACACATTTGAAATCATGCTGAACATCTCCTAAACCAAAACGAGCTTTCTCCACATTAAAAAAGACATACTCTCCCAAATAGTTTTAATAAATTTGTTCCAGGAAAATTCAATATGCCTTTCAGATGAAAATTTCAAGTTCAGCTCCCGCAATACGCTGCTAGAATTTTTAAGAAAAAATTATTCGCTGAGGAAAACTATGAATAACCTATTAATTCCTTCATTTATTCTGCATTAACTAAAAAACGTGCAATAATCAAGACACCATTGAAGCAACACAACAGGCTTTTGCAAAAATTGTAGTGCAGTTAAAAGAAGCACACAAACATTTACCTAAATTCCACAGTAATTGGATTGATCAATCAGTGATAAATATCAACATATCTTTTTCTCTTCATTTCTCTCTTCCTTTATTTATTCTTTTTTCTATCTTTTTTTGGGAACGGTTTGAATCAAATGGGATATTTTGAAAGAAATATGAAGAAGATATTAGTGCACTCCCTATCAATGTTCAAAGTTAGGCTAGTTAACAGAGTGAAGTAAAAAGCACTTGTACAATATACCTTTATTCTTGTCGAATATCGAATAGTCGAATTTCGAATATTCGAATATTCGACTATTCGAAAAAAGTTCAATATTCGAATTATTCGCTTATTCGAATATTCGAGAAAGTCCAATATTCGAATTATTCGTTTATTAGAATATTCGAGAAGTCCAATATTCGAATTATTCGTTTATTCGAATATTCGGGAAAGTCCAATATTCGAATGTTCGTTTATTCGAATATTCGAGAAAGTCCAATATTCGAATGTTCGTTTAATCGAATATTCGAAGGCTTCGAATTTCGAATAATCGAATTTCGAATACTCTTTATCAATCTCTGAACAAGTTCATGGCACTCCTCTTCGAAAACCAGGGAATTGTGACCTTTTGATAAGAACGATGTTTTGTTTCGCGCGTCATTCAAAGTGGCCGAATTGTTTGTATGCAATCTGACAAGGGAAGGGTCTGGAGCGTATGTCTGAAAGGGGAAAGCGAGTCATATAGGGAGAATCCTCACCCCTCAATTAAAGATGGGTTTATTTTTGCCAAGTCGTGAAACACAAGGAGTAGGGAGTCCGTTACAATAGAATTCGTGGGTCTTGTACGCCCACCAAGTGGCTCGGAGAGCAGTGTATAGAGACGTTGTTCCATGGGTGGGAGGTCGGGGGTTCGGTTCTCCTGCTCTGCTGCATTTTTGCATTTTATATGTTTGGTTAAGAGTTGAACGAATCTGACATCTATACCATTTTCAGATGTTTTTGCCCAATTTTCCAGTTGTACGTCGTGGAGAGTTAAATTCTTGCCACTTGTTTATTACTAACCACAAGGCAATAAGAAAGCTACTCAACGATGAATAAACGTTCAACACCAGTGATGCACAGGTCCAAAGTGCATGAAACAGAAGCACTGGTCACAATCGGACAGCGTATAAAAGCTAACGGCTCCATACAGGTATACCAGCGACACCACCTTCAATGTCATTATAACCAAATCCGTTCTCCTTCAGCCACCCGCAGCTTCGACACTTACCTTCAGGATGTTGTCCCTTTTTTTGCAGGTCAAAAGGAGCGTCGTGCACTATGACGTGGGAGTGAAATCATTCCACCCGAAAACGTTATCATATGTCCACTGCTTGCTTGCATCTCCACGTCTATCAGTTCATCTTGCAGATCCCAATCTTCTTCTTCCACCACTTCCAGCTGTTCGTCTTCGTCAACTTCAAGTTGACGTGCTTCGAAATCTTTGTGTATGCTGACCATCCATTCGGCCAGCTTGATTTCTTCCCTCGAAAATTCCTTGCCTAAAGGTGGACCACACTTCAGCGTAAGCAGGTGGATCACCACTCCAGCATCGCCGACATTGTTGGTGTTAGGTTTAAAAAACCTTCAGCTCCCTCTGATTTCCAGTTGACAGGCAAAGATGAGGGAAAGAGTGTATCGATGGCCGTTAACGTCAGTTTGCGGGATCCACAGACCTCGTTTCTTCATTGGAACCACTTGCGACGTCACGTCCTGATCATCACTGAACCCAAGCAGGATGGTTTTCCCGAGGTCATCGGTCCATCTAAGGAAACAATCTGTGAGGAGCCTGTAGCCTTTATACGCTGTCCGTATTGTGATCGGTACTTCTTCTTCATGCACGTTGTGTCTGTGTATCACTGATGTTGAACGCTTATACATCATTATGCTGAATACCACAGCATGCAGCTGGAAAAATTAGTAGAAAACCTCTGAACTGGTATAGGCGACAGAATCCATCAAATCTCAACAATCAGGTAAAATGTAAAAGTGCAGCAGCGCAGGAGAATTGAAACCTCGATCTCCCTCGCATGAAGCAACGTTTCTATCCACTGCGCTGAGACCCGCTTGCGGCAGAGTCACCACGGGCATACAAGACCGCTGAACTCGTGAGGCGACGATTACATTGCAGTTACAACGGCCCCCTACTCCTTGGGTTTTCTCTTGGCAAAAAATAAACACATTTTTATACTAATTGAGTGGTGGGGATTATCCATATATGACTCCCTACCCCCGTTCAGGCACACGTTTCAGACCCTTCCCTTGTGAGTCGACGAAAGGTAAGCGCGGACAAGTGCGGACCTCCGCTGCGTCCCTGCTTCCTTGCGGACGGCCGTCGGGCGCCCTACGGCCAGTCACGTGGAGCAAGTGAATCGGGTTATGGCTGTTCAATGACGTCTTTGCCTTCGGTACTACGGGAGAATCTCCGCTTTGTATTCCTACCCCAACTACAACGACGGAACGATTAAATTAGGGAGGTAGCACTTTTTGGAGCCTGGGAAGTTCCTGCTTTCTGCCAGCAAAGACTTTAAAGAAGAGAGGAAGAGCAATGGCTATGGAGTACAAGAGCCAGTCATACTCCGTTTCCTATGGAAGCGAGCCATCCACATTTTCTCATTAACACTGTCCAAGTCGTAGTGTCTTATCAGATTAGATTCCAACTATGGACTTCGGGTCCGTTTGCTTATAAGTGACGCGAAGCTCTTCAACGAAGCCAGAACGCAGACTGAATGCCATTCGTGAGCCTCCAATGTGCCTCTTCTGCACAAGATCGCCTTTATGTTACTTCTTCGTCCATGCTAGCCTTTCTTTTACCACATAGAAGCTTCGGTATAACTAAGGAAAGACAGTATCCTATGGAGCAAGATGTACAGCAATCTAGCTCTGCCTATCCAGGGTGTTTCTCTCTTCTCGGGGCACGAATTCTTAAGGAAGCAAGAGTGCTCCATTACCATTATACCTTTGTCACCGTCTTTTGGTCTGGCGAAGGAAATGGATGGAGCAGCCTTCGCTGCGCTTGAACAACGGCATCTGAGCCTGGACACCGACTTCCACAGCCTCGGTTCGGCCGTCAGCCTCAGTAGCGCTTATCACTCACTGGACTCGCCACTCTCCATTCTGTTAGCCCTGATTTAACGCAAGAGTAGCTGGAGTATGTCGGCCACGGGACAGGAGATCCATTGATAGAAATGGACGTACCACAGTTGATAATTACCGATCCTTTTCGCAATTAACCAACTGGTATAAGAGTAGTGACAATCTGAAGCCTTTGCATATGCCGCTCTGTTGAACGCAGTTAACAGTGGGCAATAAAAAAAGTAAATGTCAATCATTGGGTGACCACAATAAGTAAGGTGTTCATTTGATTATTCGAATATTCGACAATTCGAAATTCGATTATTCCAAATTCGAAATTGTGAAAATTGAATACTATTCGATCACTCGAAATTCGAAATTTTGAAAATCGAATATTATTCGATCATTCGAAATTCGAAATTTTGAAACTCGAATATTATTCAATCATTCGATATTCGAAATTTTGGAAGTCGAATATTATTCGATCATTCGAAATTCGAAATTTTGGAAGTCGAATATTATTCGATCACTCGAAATTCGAAATTTTGAAAATCGAATATTATTCGATCATTCGAAATTCGAAATTTTGAAAATCGAATATTATTCGATCATTCGAAATTCGAAATTTTGAAACTCGAATATTATTCAATCATTCGAAATTCGAAATTTTGGAAGTCGAATATTATTCGATCATTCGAAATTCGAAATTTTGGAAATCGAATATTATTCGATCATTCGAAATTCGAAATTTTTCCCCAAGGACAAAGGTATACTGTACAACCCATCCTGGCAACACGATCCGAGACGAGCTCTATCTTTGAGGTGCCTCTTTGAACTGATACGCACCCCGGCGATGGTTAGGAAAGGAATTGTTTGTACAATGCCTTTGTCTGGAAAGGAAAGGAAAAATTAAATTTTGTTTTAAAGCGTAGAAGGGTGGCAGTAAATAAAACTATGACAAAAAGAAATCGCCCAATGCACTCGGCAAAACGGCGCAGTATTCATATAATTGATAGTAAAAGTTTGCGTGACGTTAAATAGCACACATGTACCGCACGCGACACAACAAGAACATTTATGAACTCACATCTCCTCAAACAGCCATTCCAAGTAACTCACGTTTATACCGCCATCTCTTTGTTTGATAAACCAAATAATTGCCAACTTTTTGCGCTTTAAAACGAAATTTACTTGATTATTTTTCTTGAAAAGTTATTGTCCAAAAAATTTCCTACACTGCTTATATGTATATTGAGGCAGGCTAACTGAAAATTTCAAAGAAAGTCGTACTAAATGTTGTTAATCTTTCAATGGCCTTGGAGACCTCCATTTTAATTTATAAGAAGCTCACTATGATTCGGAAGACGTTCAGCTTGTTTTCACGCTCGCTTAGAAGAGTGCCCAATTTGACATGAAAATGGTGTGTACTCACAAAAGAGATGGGAAGTAAAGACTACGAGACGTCATACCTACCTCTTGCTTTGGTCGGCTGAACGGTTCAAGCTCCTCTTCACTGTCATCTATAACTTTTTAAACTATAACTGCTCTGTATACATGTATATGATCGATACGTTCACTGGCACGCTGCTACGTGTGGTTGTATTGCACGGAAACCTCGTTAACTCGAAAATGTTGAACTAAACCGCTCACAGGCCAAAAATAAGAGGATTTGTAATACTGCAGTAGTTCAGGATTTGCTGAACTCCCGTTTTCTAGATGCTGTCGCCCGCGGGCTACTGCGTTTTAAGGACAATCGAAAGGGAGCAAGAACCTCTGAGCAGCTCCTATCTCGACGCCACCGTCCGCTCATGAGAGGCGGGTTTAGTGCTGCTCCAATTTGCATTCCAGTTTGCTTGGAAATTACCCTGACGGCTCTGTAAACGTCTTCAGGTTTTAGCATACATTTGAAGACTTTACGTCTTGCGTTGGCAGAAGGTGAAGAGAATAAATTTATCTGACTTATTTATTTCCCACGGATCTCCCTCGATAGAGAGCCTTCGGGCTCTCTTGTTAAGAGGGATCTCGGGCCGCTTGTCGCAGGGCCACGTGGCGCGTCCCCGGGTGGTGGATAGGGGAATTAAGCGCGAACCAAATGCGACCGTGTACTGCCCAGAGACGCAGGTGGGATGCAGGGGATGGATTCCTTGCTCCTGCTGTGTCGGGTCGATGCGTTCCTTGTGCGTGGGAGCGGCATGTTCGTGCACAGTGTGCGTGGATGTGTCCGTGACTGTGCGGATTGTAACTGTGTCGGCTCGGCCAAAAGCTTGCACTCGGTAGACTGGGAGTACATGTAAGGCGATTCGAGGCCGCCTTAAGTCTCGCCCCGTCCCTTCGGGCAGTCTGGCTGGCTGCCCGGAGTACCCCGCCCGCACGACAGAGCCTGACTAGCTACCCGTGTTGTATTCCAGTCAAACACAGCAGCACTAAAGGGCCTCATTCCCCTGACCCCGAAAGAGCCCCCATTTCTGCAGCGATGGGAAGGACGAGTACGGAGAGGCTGCTAAAATCTCAGGGCCTAACCAGGCTGCGCAAACTGAGAAGGACTAGGATGACGATCTGTACTTTCAACGCCCGCACGCTTGCGTCGGAAGCATCCGTCGAGGACCTGATGATGCAAGCCAGGAAGATCAAGTACGACGTCATCGGACTGACCGAGACGAGAAGACACCACCCCCTACACGCCGCCTACGACTCCGGAGAAGAACTGTTCCTCGGAACATGCGACAGCAGGGGAGTAGGCGGCGTTGGTGTCCTCGTCAACACGCACTTGGCCATGAACATCGATTCGTACGAGTCTCTGACAAGCCGAATCGGACGTTTGCGACTGAGGCGATGTGGCTCCGTGCCAGCCTTGACTGTGTTCGTCGCGTATGCCCCAACATCCGACTACGACGACGAAGACGTCGAGGCCTTCTACGTGGAGCTGGAGAAGTTCTATAAGGAAGATCACACCTTCTACAAGGTGATCGTCGGCGACTTCAACGCCAAGATCGGGCCACGAAGGTCGCCGGAAGAACTTCACATCGGAACCCACGGTTTGGAGTGGAACGAGCAAGGTGAAAGGCTGTCTGAGTTTATCATGTCGACCAAGACCATCCATGGAAACTCGCAGTTCCAGAAGCCTCCCTCCCTACGATGGACCTGGGAATCCCCCGGTGGCCAGTTCCACAACGAGATCGACCACATCATCTTCAATCGCAAGTATTGCCTGACCGATGTTTCCGTTGTCCCCAAGTTCTACACGGTATCGGACCACCGCCTCCTTCACGCGAGGTTCCGCTTTTCGCGTCAAGGAGAGAAGGCCGCGAAGTTCAAGAAGAGGAGTCCTAGAACGACCATCAACTGGGACCTTTACACCTCTCTTGTCGGCCTTTGGGAAGATGCCGTCATGGACAACGCCGACGAGGAATACGATCGCTTCGTGCACCATCTCCACGATAGTGCTAAGGGAGCCGAGAGCTTGAAGACCACCAAGAGGCGCCTGTCTCCGGAAACTCTCGAGCTGATACGCCAGCGTGGAGCAGCACGAGCGTCAGGCAACTACCAACTGACGTCCGAGCTTGCAAAGCTATGCAGAGCGGCGATAAAGGAAGATCTGAAGGAGAGAAGGGCGGAAGTGTTGGCTGAAGCAGCAGAGGGAGGGCTGAGCATCCGCAATGCCCGCCGGAACTTCGCCAACTTCAAGACCAAGATGACCGCTCTCCGACGTCCTGACGGAACCGTCACCTCTTCCAGAAGGACCATGGAGAAAGTCATCCACGACTTCTACTCCGATCTCTTCGATAGCCACGTCCACCTGCCCCTACGCCATCTTCCGCAGGATGGATACGTCGTTCCCTCTGTTCTCCCTTCCGAGATCCGACACGCCATCTCGTCGGTGAAGAAACGTACAGCACCCGGTCCTGACAGGATCAGAGCTGAACACCTGAAGAACCTCCCGCCAGCGCTCATCTACACCTTGGCGCGGCTCTTCACACGCTACCTGTCCGAATGCAAGGTTCCATCTGAGTGGAAGACCAGCAAGACCGTCTTGCTGTACAAGAAGGGAGACGTGCACGACATTGGCAACTATCGCCCGATCTGCCTGTTGTCCGTAGTCTACAAGCTGTTCACTCGAGTCATCCTGAATAGGATTAGTAGAACGCTGGACGAAGGACAGCCATGCGAACAAGCAGGATTTCGGAGAGGATTCAGCACGATCGACCACATACACACCATTACGAAGCTCATCGAAGTGTCGCGAGAGTACAAGCTGCCGCTGTGCCTTACGTTCATTGACCTGAAGAAGGCATTCGACTCCGTCGAGACTGAAGCGGTCATGGAAGCCCTGCTCACCCAGGGCGTTCCTACTCAGTACATCAGAGTCCTTCGAGAGCTGTACAGTGGATTCACGACCAAGATCTCACCATTCTACAACGACGTCGTCATTGACGTGAAGAGAGGGGTTCGACAAGGGGATACCATATCCCCGAAGCTCTTCAGCGCCACCCTCGAAAACGTCATGCGCGAACTAGAATGGGATGACATGGAAGTGAAGGTCGACGGCCGGCAACTGCACCATCTTCGCTTCGCTGACGACATCGTGCTCATAACACCGAGCATCAGTCAGGCGGAACGAATGCTGGCCGACTTCGATCGTGTATGTGGAAGCGTTGGACTGCAGCTGAATCTTACGAAGACGATGTTCATGAAGAACGGATGGGTTTCTGATGCCCCATTCTCGCTCAACGGAACGAACATCTCCGAATGCTCCAGCTATGTGTATCTGGGTCGCGAAGTCAACATGGCCAACGACCTAGCACCAGAGCTGAGCAGAAGGAAACGAGCGGCTTGGGGAGCTTTCAAGAGCGTCGAAGAAGTCGTGAAGAAAACGAAGAACGTCCGACTCCGTGCCCACCTATTCGACTCCACTGTTCTTCCTGCCCTAACATACGCCTCAGAGACCTGGGCTATACGAAAGCAGGATGAACACGCGATCAGCGTCGCGCAGCGTGGAATCGAGAGGACGATGCTCGGAGTGACACGACTCACACAAGTGAGAGAAGGCCTCCGGAGTTCCGAGCTTCGCCGACGTTCGAAGATCAGAGACGCTGTCACATGGGCCAAGTCGTCGAAAATTAGGTGGGCCGGCCACGTAATGCGATTCGCAGACACCCGCTGGACGAGAGCCGTCACAGACTGGATTCCGCGGGATGTCAAAAGAACACCAGGACGCCCACCAACGCGTTGGTCGGACTTCTTCGTGAAAGCCCTGAACGACCGATATGACGCTCTTCGTGTCCCTCGAGCGAGGAGGATCCATTGGACCACTCTGGCACGCGACAGGGACGAATGGAGACGCTGCTGGCGCCCGCTCGAGCAAGTCGATGATCAACGGGACGACAGGTGATACAGGTGATATTTATTTCCCTTTATTTCTATTTGACTTTTTTCTAATTGAATGTTAAGCCCAAAGACAATAAGTGTTTGATGGTCGCGGTTTCTGCGAATGAATAGAATTTTTCACAGGGAACCGGGTGCTCCTCAGAGCCAGATGCTACCCTGAAACTTTATCTATTCAGAAAACCATACAGAAATGTCTGCCAACCAAAGAGAAATGAAAGGCGTCGTGTGCATAAGCCACCGCGGTCAAACTTCCACATAATCCTTCATCTTTATTAAGGCATGTGCTGTAATATACTATTAGGTTGTCCCATAAGTCTTCGCCGTTTTTTCAACGATTCACTGCAGATTTCGCCGGCGGTCTCTTGCATAGCGTTGCACAGCTTTCGAAAGAGGCTGATTTGCTCTATCAGAACATCTATTGCATTTCTTTTCTCATCATGAATTTTGTCAATTTTTAGGTGTTGAAGTGAAAAGTGAAAAAGTGAAAAAGTAGCCATTTGCGCACTTGTTCTCTCCGCTTAGGTTTGTAATTTTTTGCGCAGTTTTTTATAGCATTTGGAAGACAATGTTCTGTACTACAAGAATATATGTTAGCGCTATTTGCTCATTTGTCCTTTATTGATTTTTAGGTCATCAAATTGGGACGTCCGAAGGAGGATGGTTATTTTGCCGACAGCTCCTGCTCTATGGTTGGACTTTTTGGGTTGGTGTTATACGTCATTCGAAAGAGAATGTCATGCTCTATAAGAATGTTTGTCGCGTTTATTGATTTCTATTGAATATCAACAAAATGCCAAAAAGAGAAAAATCGTCTTCACCAACAATTCCTTCTCCTTCTTCAGTTGTTGATATTCGACAGAAATCAGCGTGAGCCAATAAACGCGACACAAATTCTTACTAAGCAAGACATCCTCTTCCAAACGACATATAACTTTGGTAAAAATTCGATCGGGAAAGTCGGAATTCCCAATTTGATGGCCTAAAAATCATTAAAGAACAAGTGAGAAAATAGGACCAACACACATTCTTGTAGTTCAGAACATTGTCTTCCAAATGCTATAAAAAACTGCGCAAAAATTACAAACTTAAGTGGAGAGAACAAGTGCGCAAATGGCTACTTTTTCACTTTGTCACTTTGCACTTCAACGACCTAAAAATTGACAAATTTCATGATGAAAAAAGAAATGCAATACATCCTCTGATAGAGCAAATCATTCTCTTTCGAAAGCTATGCAGCGCTGTGCAAGAGACCGCGGGCGAAACCTGCAGTGAATCGTTGAAAAAAACGGCGGGGACTTATGGGACAACCTAATACATGTGAAGCGATAAATGTGAGGGTAACTCACCACAGCGAGCAAGAACATAGCAATCCAACACCACACAAAGCCCGTAAAACAAAAGATGGAGAGTAACACAATAAACAAGTATATGAGGACGAAAGAAAGAAAATTGTCAAAGGAAGCAACGAAACAACGAAACAAAAAGAAAACAACAGAAAAGGAAAAAGAAAAAAGACGAACATCCACACTACGACAAGCTCTAAACCACCTCGAAAAAAGTGTAAATCTCTGAGACAACTAAGAAACATTGTCAAACATTCGTTTGAAAGCCGAAATATTTGAGGGTAAGCAAATACGTTACATATAATAGCTTGACGTACTGGCAGCTAGCTCGACAAGCAATATAACTAGACCGGGCTGACTTCCTGGCCCGCGAGTAGCTTAGCTTAACTGCTGCACTCCAGTGATCGAGATGCTGGTCGTGAATAACCCGCATCCGCCCAGATGAATAGCGCCATGAAGTGTTTTAAGCACCATCACGAGATAAAATTTCTTTCCTCGCAAGGAAAGAGGTTCCAACCAAACATCCGACCACGTTCAGCGCTGTCATAGCTGGAAGCGGCTGCTTCCTAGTAAAATCGGTGGGTTCAAAACATACAGAACTCAATACCAAACCTTAACTTGTACTAGGGCTTAGGTAAAATAAGTAGTTTACTAAGATAGGTTGCTTCCAGTTTCTCTCTTCTTGAAGTCTCGGCATCGTTAGTTCTTGTTGTTGATGTTCTCCCGCACGAGATTTCTAGGTGAGCGCCCTTATTCAGTACTGCCTGACATTTCGATGCCTCTCCGTTTTCAGAGGTCTAACAAGGGGAGCCTCCAAAGTGGCGGTGAGCTTTTGCGATTCAATTTTTACGGAATGTAGAGTCTCGTGTGGAGAGTCCAGAACCATAGCTAATTTTTCGGAATGCTCTTCTGTGCTCGAAAAAGGCCTGGGAAGACGTGAGCACGGAGTTCATCACGCCCTACGGCCCCCGCAGCGGATGTGGTCGGTTGACGTGTGTGTGAGTCGCATGATTGTAAGTCGCTGCCGTGCGCCAATAATCGCCCTGTTCTTGATGACTGGTAGATGCGAAACCCTCCGCTGGTCATCAAGAACGGGGCGTACATCGGTGTGGTGGGACTAGATCTTTGAAGACGACGGAACGTCGAAACCTCAGTGCTGTCGAATAGGAGAATTCACTTAAAAAGTTCGAATGGTACAGTATAATACTGGCATCTAATAGGTAGTCTACGCGAAAGTTGCACACGTCCTCGACGAATCATGAAACAGGTGCACAAAGGGAGATAGACAGACACAGGGCAACTAACAATCTGGACAGTACCAGCTGATAACTGGAGGCGAGTACTAAACATATGTGCTTTGGGTTTTGCCGTTTCCACTGTTGCTGAGGAAATCACAGAGTCGGGCACCAGGAAACTACTGAATGTAGCTCATCTACCTTAATATTGCTAAGATGCTCTACTCAGCAGCGTGAATAGACCCATTTCGCTAAACTTATTCCTTTGCAGTAGATTTTGTGGTAGGTTAGAACAGAGATGCCGCTTTCTCGATCTCCCGCAGACAGCAACTACTTTAAAGTCCTTGTGTAACGTGTCTTAGCAGCGCTGCTACGAGCGCCCCTTAGGCCGTTTTCCAGACACTTAAAGATCAATACCTGTCTTGGGGACGTTTTCCACGCAGAACGTGGCCGTACCATCGCAGGCGAGCTTCATCTTATCAGCTATGGACGCAACATCGAACTTCTGCCGAATGGCATCGTTTGGGATGCGGTCCATGCGCGAATCCAGCCGCAGGTTCTTCGTCCCCATGGAGGCGACTTTAAGTTTCCATCGTTTCAATCCAGCACTCAGCACCGTATATCGTATATCCCTACCGGCCGGACAACGGTTCTATAGATCTTTGACTTTAAGCGTTCTGGTATCTTTTTGCCGCAGACCACTCCAGTCAACGAGCGCCATTTGGACCGAACTGCACTCTCACGTGATTCCCCTCAACCATCAGGCTGCCATCAGACACTATTGCTGATCCGAGGCGCTTGAAAAAGTGGATGCACCAAGCCTGCACTCCGCTCGAGTTCATCTTTACCTTCGCATGCATGCATTACGTCATCAGCATAAGGTAACGTCCAAGGGACTAGCTTCTGAAATTCTTGTGTAATGAGATCCATGACGACAACAAGGAGGAATGGCGAAAACATAGAACTCTGGTGTACCCCGACGGAGATGGGGAACTCCGTCGGGGTTCCAGCTGCAAATTGAACTCTTGGGGCAAGAATGTAGCATTCGCATACTCTTTACAAGTCATTTAAGAGCACCATGTTGTCGTCCGTAAACATAATATCGTCCGTTTTTATGTTCAACAGCTCTCGCTACAGGGCATATTTGACACTTCTTCCCAGTCCATATGCTCACTAGCAACTGACAATATATTTGAATCCAGACGCTCGTTGCACGACGTCGACGACACGTCTTCCGAGTCTCCTGATCCCCTCACTCCTTTCTTCTTACTGGATCCCCTTGTGGTCCCCCTTATTGGCAACATTATTGGTTAGCATCTTCGGTTTCCCTCCCACTGGCCTACCTCCATGTTATCCCCATTGACCCCTTACTGGCCACTTATTGCTGGTTCCCTCTTTCCTGGTCGCTCTCCCGGTTCCTCCCAGAGGTCCCTCTCACTGTCTTCCTTTCAGTGCTCCTACCACACTCATGACGCCCGTCTTCTGAATCTATGCGCCCGTTGTGCGACATCGGTGACACGTCTTCTGCATCCGGGCGCTCAGAAACGCTCGCAGTTGCTGTTGTGCCAAGCAGAAAGAGCCAGCGCTTCCCCAGCTGCAGCAACACGTTGAGTCAAAAACTGCACGCGTGGTTACGGTGAGGTGTATCCAACGCGGGTAAGATCACTCAAACGTCATCGTCGGCTAACTAGGTTGATGCACATATCATTAATAATTGCCGCTATGAACAGTCTGGAGAGAAGGCCCTGTTTCAAGGCGTTTGGAATCGTCATTCTTTGTTCGCCGTTGAACAAACCAGCCGCAGTTCTTGGGCCATTCGAGACGTGTTCGCTTCCCCCGCTCCTCACGAAGTGTTCGGCGAATTGCGGCTGCAGGCCGCTAACCCTGGCGCTGTTCCAGGGCGCGGCTGGTACCACACGAGACATGACATCGCACTCGTCGCGAACTGTCCTCGTCCTCGAAACGTACTTGCGGCGCTTCTTGTTTACTGGTGCCACGTCGTACTGCTCCCCTCGACTCGCCATCTAATACCATTACGTTATCCATTATGCACTTGTGCGCAAGCGATGAGTTGCTGGCGGGCGCCGTCGGCCCGTCAAGCATAAATCAAGAAAACATGCCGAGTGGCCGTTGGAAGCCGTGGCAGGTCCTGCCAGTGGAAAAACTCGCGCGTCCGGTCCGCTTCGCCAAGCGCCGCCCAGCTCAGCTCGAAACAACACGCGTCTAATCGCCGTTCAGTGGAGGGACGGAAGAAAGGACATCGAGGCGGCGCCTCGCAGAGCGACACCGCGAGCCCTCCGTTCGCCAACAAGTTGTGTCCTCTGACCGCTTTCCGCTAGCCCACTTCCCTTTTGGTACAGGTTAGCACGCAACAACGACGCCTCAGGCCTTCAGAAGTTCAGTTCCGCTCTTGACGCGCATTTATTTTTATATTACAAACAGATGTGACCTGCAGGTCTGCACTGCAAAGCATTTTGAATGAGAGGGCCTCAAAGAAATCTCTTGTTATTTGATGCAGACATTAAAAGATAAATGATAGATTTTTTCATTTTTGCTTAAGCCTAGAGCTGCTGTTATAGAAGATAGAAGCTGTTAGGAGGATGTTTAGTTGCGATCAAAACTCTTGCGCCAGGCGGAACTCGAACCCGCATCTTCTGCTTTCCGGGCAGCGATGTTCGCCTTACACCACCGGCGCTGTTTGACCGAACAGAACATCCACGATATCTTCCTAGCAATCTCGCCTATCAGCACTCACCCGTGATATCGGGATGAGCCGGCCGCTGATATCAGCATGGAACCGGTTAAGCTGAAGGCCGTCGTAGAAATGATGTTTCTTCATTTTTGCTTAAGCCTAGAGCGGCTGTTATAGAAGATAGAAGTTGTTAGGAGGATGTTTAGTTGCGATCAAAACTCTTACGCCAGGCGGGACTCGAACCCGCATCTTCTGCTTTCCGGGCAGCGATGTTCGCCTTACACCACCGGCGCTGTTTGACCGAACAGAACATCCACGATATCTTCCTAGCAATCTCACCTATCAGCACTCACCCGTGATATCGGGATGAGCAAAAATGAAAAAACATCATTTCCACGACGGCCTTCAGCTTAACCGGTTCCATGCTGATATCAGCGGCCGGCTCATCCCGATATCACGGGTGAGTGCTGATAGGCGAGATTGCTAGGAAGATATCGTGGATGTTCTGTTCGGTCAAACAGCGCCGGTGGTGTAAGGCGAACATCGCTGCCCGGAAAGCAGAAGATGCGGGTTCGAGTCCCGCCTGGCGCAAGAGTTTTGATCGCAACTAAACATCCTCCTAACAGCTTCTATAAATGATAGAGGTTGACGTTAGCCCAGTTCTTATAGGGAATCACCACGCATTCTATTTCTATATAGTGGAGACGGGTCTGGTTCAATGACCTCGGAGGGAGGCAAAGATTGGCTAACCCGGGGAGAGACAAACCGACTACCTCGACTCGGGTGCGCACATAGCCGGCGCCTCTTCCGACTGCGCCGCCGCGCCCCCTCATGCAGCCATTACGATTAAAAATGGTGCATTTACAGTTGCAAAAGGTCATTTGGAGAAAAAGAAAGAAATTCCATTCAGAGTTAGTTCCAGCACGGTCACACGTTATTCCCGAAGGTTTTCACAACAACATCGTCTCTACTTTTTATCGAACCCTCTAAATGCGCATCTCTATTGGCACCTACTGCAAGCATACCTGAGTGTAAGGAGATCAAGTAGAAAGCCGAGACTTCGTCACCATTCCACAACCAAAAGAGCGGCAGTTGTGTTCATCTATTGAGAAGACAACGTTTATGCAGTTAAATGCAAGTTCACTAATCCACACTCGCTCGTACAACGTTGATGGTGTCTCTGCTTCTGCTTGTCACTGTTACTCATTAGTTTCGTTAAATATGTTGGCTTCCGTTACAACAGTGATCTAGATTTTTCTGAGCATGTCAGAGGTAGGTGTAAGCAGGCAACTACGCGCACGTTTCACACTGCTAAAGGGCTAGAAAATAAATAAATTCTACTTCCCGCTTTCAAACTTATAACAAAGCCTCATCCTCACTAACCTTACTAAGGCAGAGTGACATCGGCACCCTTGTGGATCGAATCGCCTCTGAAGACGACGATCTCGTCGGAACGTTGGGCTACGGATAAATAAAGATGATTCACCATAATAACCTCGTTTGGCACAATACTAACACTTGAATTCTCGACTCCATTAAGGTAATCAATGATTATCTCGGACCCGTACAGTAAAGCACTCCAGTTCCATTCATGTCAAGCTGCCTTTATGCGAGGCACTGACAGGATAACCAGCACCTCTTTTCTCAGAAGGATCCGGAGCGAGAAATGGATATCTCGTCAGTCTTTCAGTGGCCTCTCTTGGGTAGTCAGAGGTAAATTCATTGCACTATTCAGGACTAGAGAAAGTATCCTTTCATCGTGAACTGCAGGTCAGTGTCCGCATAGGCTTTTCCTCACTACTGCACCTTGTCCTCCAACTTCTTCTTGGTGTAGAATACCAGGGCAATTATTTGAATTATCAATGAGACGTAGTGTGGGTATCGTTATGTATAACAGTCGAATGATATACACTTCCTTATTTGTAAATGAGCAACCACAGAGTGCAGTGATAATAAAAATTTCTAAGTTTCAGTTTTATAAGCTGATAGTAATAATAATTATAATACTTACTTACCTGATTCTTTGATGGTTCTTTTGTCGGGTGGAGGTGAAGCGGCGGGGACCACAACTCTTCCAGACCGCTCCAACTCTGGCAGTTTGCATCCAGTGAGGCAGACTCCGCTCTCTTAAAGATTTTGGGAATGAGTCTGCCCATCGCGTTGGCGGTTGTCCCAGTGGTCTCTTATGACCTTGGGAGCCATTCTGTTGCACGGAGACTCCACCTGTCGTCCTTTCGTCGAAGCAGGTGCTCGGCACAGCGATATTTGGACTTTTTCATGTACTGCAGCGGTTCTGCTAATTGCGACTTTCCCTTAGCTCCGAGCTTTGTAGGCCTTCTTGCCATTGCTGACGGAGGTTTGTGCTCAGAAGACATCTCTCCAGTGCACGATGCATAGTTTGCATTGCTCTGGCGATTGTCTTGTTGTCGAGCCAGGTTTCCGTCATATCGCAGGCAGCACAGAGGCGTTGAATATCGAGGCCCTGAGGACGGCATCCTTGACCTGATCGGTAACTTCGCGAATCGAACTGAAGGCTGCCCATGCTGCGCGTCTCCGGGTGATTTCAGGAGCGAGATCGTTATCCATGTTCAGCTCTCTTCCCAGATGGACGTGGGAGTCGACCTGTTGTAGAGCGACTCCATTTAACCGTACGAGTTCCGTGTCACACCACTGGTTGACCATAAATTGCGTTTTGGACATATTCATGTCCAATCCTGCCGCATTGAGCTCGTTCAGCATCTCCTCAACTTCTGCCGTGCTGATAGAAATGAGAACAATATCGTTGGCGAAGCGAAGGTTGTTGATGCGTTTGCCGTCCACAAAGTAGCCGTTATCATCGCAGTTCTGCTCCTTCATTGGATCCTGGAGTGCCGTTGTGAATAGCTTAGGAGAAATCGTGTCTCCCTGCCGTACTCCATTCCCGATAGGAATTTTAAGCTTCCGATCGAACAACTGGATGGTGGTCGATGTGTTCGACAAGCATTCGTCGAGGAGTCGGAAGTAGCATCGCTATACCAGCATGCACAAGAATGGCGCTGATTTCCACAGAGTCGAACGCGTTCCGATAATCCACAAAAACAAGGACAGATGGGATGTGGTATTCGCGGCTCCTCTCGATGAGCTGTGAGACAGTCTGAATATGGTCCATGCACGAGAAATCCTTGCGAAACCCTGCTTGCTCCACTGGCTAATACCCATCGAAGCAACGCTCCATGCGGTTAAGCAATATCTTGGTGAAGACCTTGTACACAACCGAGCGAAGACTGATGGGTCGATAGCTGTTGATATCCCCTGCTGACCTTCTTTGAAGATTAGAACTGTTTTCGATTCCTCAATATAATTATAATAATAGCAATTATAATAATCCGTTTTAATTATAGTTATAATAATTATAATAACCATTATAATAATATACTTTTCAAGCAGGCACAATAAACCTATAAAGACATTATTTAGTAATACTTTAAGTTATACTTCATTGTTTATTCATCTCTTTATTTTCTGGTCCTCTGCCTGGTTCTTTTCTTTTCATATTCATTCTTTCTCATCTTTTCTTTACCTGATCTCCCCTCTATTTCAATTTCCTATCTCCCTTAAAATATAGACAGATTTTAAAGATAACTTCTTCACTGAAAAGTCACGAGACTTGAGCATAGCACAAAGGTTCGTCTGGAGACATTGGCAAAACGAATCTTTATATCTTTCATATCATGTAACATTGTTTTATTCATTTATTTATTCATTTATAATTTAAAAATGTAAAAAATAAAATTTTACGCCTTCCTTTACTTCTCTGAATTTCCACCTTTTCGTTTGTTTTATTTTTATCTTGGTAGGAGTGAGGATAGAAAATAAACCACCTTGTCTTCAGTGGTGATCTACATTCATAAAAATTGGCTCTCCGCTTACAGCAGAAATGCTTCAGCACACTCTCATTCACACTAACGTTGCATAAAATCTTCAATTTCGTGCATCGAAACATGTCACGTGAAGAATGTCTAGAAAGGGTGTCAATTTCTACCAAGGACTGTTAATAACTTGTAACTTTACTGTAGCAGCAAGTCTAGGTGGCACTCCTCAGTTACAGGATGTTGGCGATTCAGCGCTAAAGGTTTCTATACAAATTCTGTGAATGTTAAGAAGAGGACACCCCTCCCCCTAGTCTGGCATCAAGTCGTCTTACACGGTGACCCCTTTCCCAAATACTAGCGTGCAGCGTCCCTCAAATCCAGCGGTAGATGACCTACCGAGCTACTCCCCTCCCCCTTTAGCACGTACACAGGAAGCGACAGCACCCAGAATACCGGCCAAGAATGAGCTGCGACCTGCTGCCTACCTGCAGCTGAATAGTGGCGACTCTTTCCCTCCCTATACCGACCAACTATGGTTTACGGTGTAGACTGACCGTGATACCATCGCTCTTGATGATTATCATGCGGAAGCGACGCACACCGCTCACGGCGTAGTGGCGACTCCTTCCCTCACTACACGTGCCAGTGATTTGCTGCCAGACTTATCTGGGAAGCGTAAAACACTGTCTTGTCACCACCAGGGGCCGGATTCATCAACGACTCACAGCAATTTACCAGAGAAAATTACAGCCGAAATCCCCGGTAGCGCGGCTTATCCAGTGATATGGTGAGCGATAAGCCGCGTTATCAGAGGTTCCCGCTGTGATTCTCTGTTAAAGTTATGTAAGTCGTTGATGAGTCCGACCCCAGGTCGACTCACCCTCCGCCATGGTTTGCGCCTTCATCACGAGCGACAAAAAAGGCACCACTGGTTTTCGTAGATTCGAGGGTTAAGAATAACAGCAAACCTGTTTGGACGAAGTTCCTATGAAATTACTTAGATCAGACTACGAAGGCCACTACGCTTTCAGAAGGACGAAACACTCCTTCACAAAGCCACGGTTGTACAGAACTGGCGCCTAAGCAACTTGGTCGACTTCATGGCTGCAGAAGACTGGCCACCAAACCCTCCTATCCCAACCCTTTTCACTACTCTATGTTAGCGTTTTTGGCGAAAAAACATGCTACCAAACACAGCAGTTTCAACCCTCTAAAAGTTGCTCTGCTCTGCTCTGTGGTTACCTGCTGCAGATCGCTATTGTGTTCCCGAAACGTCTTCGGATATGCACTCGTGAAAAAGGCAGCCAAATCGAGCGATATTAGACTACATTTTGTTGGTTCTTCGGAAAAAGTTCCGTTTGGCGACCTAACATGTGCTGCTTTAAAATTTATACAGTTATGGCCGTATCTTTTGATCAAATCCCGAAAAAGCCGCGTTTTCCCGGCTTTTGCGTCTTTTTGATATAACTCGCCTAAAATTCATTAATTTCAAAAACAAACGATATATTTGAGCTCAGAAGCTTGAGCTCTATCGTATGGTATACATTGTTGATACGAAGCTGTGGAAATGGCCGAAATTGAAAACTTGCGCTCCATTGCGAAGGGCGGTCGCGGACGAGTTGTCGGTCGCAAGCCGTCGAAAACCGTTGCGTGCTCACAACTCTTCTAATTTGAGGTTGTTTGAGAAAGGGTTGGCACCATTCGATTCATCTCTTCGAGGTCTACAAAAATGTGTATACAACTTCGCCAGATCACCGCGTTTTCGCAGTGGGTGGTCAAAAATGAGTGGGGCAGTCCTTTTGCGATTGGAGAAGCATATATTAAAGGACTTGCATGTTCTCGGAGTATATCAAACATGGCATAAAGTGTTCCGTCATGCCAGGAATCCACTGAGGGTGCGCCGTGCACTATGCATATAGGATCAACCTATCAATGAAGAGGGGGGGACAGCTTGTAGTGTGAGCGTTTAGGGAGTTTTATGAGAAATTCTCAGCCGCCCTACTCAGGAGTTGCTCTAAAGCTGTCCAGCTAGCCTTTGGAGTGCATCCTGAACAGTGCATATAGAATCGAAGGTATCAATCGAGTAGGCGCGACAGCTCGCAACTTGCACGCGCGGGCGTGTTCGGAGCGCAATAACTCTGTAGAGATCGAATCAATTCGGCTGCGGCTCGTGAGTTTCGTAGGCAGCAGAGAGTTTCAGTAGTTCGCAGAAGTACAGCGTTGTAGCTTCTAAAAAGGCGAAATTATAGCGGTGTGAAAATGCATGTACTACTTCGGCCCCATCTGACATTTTAGAGCGGTGGAGGGCAGCGGTGAAGTTTCCAGCGCTCTTTCTCGTCCACGTTTGAGTTTTCAGCACTCGCAGTGGTAACGTTCTGTTCATCTCGAAAGGCTCTATCGAACGGTACCAATCTCGTTCAATTCTGAGACCATAGATTTTTTTGACAATTTCGCATCGAAGACGAGGGCACTCCAAGCCGCGGCAGAGGGGCGATGACGTCATCGAAATATGATTTTTGCAAACCGGCCCAAGCTTGGTACCATTCGATAGAGCTTTTCATGCTGAATTGAACAGTTCGGCTATGAGTAGCGAAAACCGTAATCTGGGCCAGTAAGAGAGGGGAGAACATCGACCGTTATTGTTCTAAATTTGACACACGGGTGTGTTCTGAGCGCGATAACTCTGCAAATTGTGAACCTTTTCGGCTGCAGCTAGTGGGTTTTGTAGGCAGCAAAAAGTTCTAGTAGCTTGCTAAAACACAATAATGTAGCTTATGATTGGACAAAGTTACAGCGTTGCGAAAATGCAGGTTGGCCCTGTGGGACACGATTTTTTCCAATTTTAGTCGACGCCTGCGAGAAGACGTGGAAAGCTAACGGCATATAAGACCGTGTGCTAGCAGAACACTAAAGTTGCTTTCAGGTGACATGCTCACAACTCCCTAGCTTATTAAATTGCCTTAGTCCCAGCTGCCATTTTATGGTGGCGAGCTTAGCGGTTGAAGTTTCCTGCGCCCTTACTCGCCTATCTGATAGAGCTTGAACTGCTGAACTCAAAAATGTGCTTGCTTTCGCAATTGGTTAACTTTGAAGGAAGTTATTTCGAAATGCCGAAAAAGTCGGGAAAATGCGTCTTTTTCGGCATTTTTGAAAAGGCTACGACCACAACTGTACATAGACCCGCTTCAGGCGGTCAATTTTCACCTCGCATCCTGTATAGTGAGCTTGACACATATGCTCGTTCGCAAGCCCATTTGGATGTTACAATCAGTTCCACTCCACTAAACGTAACGAACCTCCAAGAGGACTTTCGAGAGCCGCTGAGGGGGCGGTTTCTCTCCTGGAAAATCAGGAACTTCGATACTCAGTGAGTAGCCAAAACTCCGTCATCCCTATGTCGGGCAGCTGTTGCGTCTCCAGTTAGCCTCGCCTCATTATAGGTGCTAGGTATTTTGGCGTGGTTGGTGTCCTTAACGACTGGTGTGGATAACAAAGTTATCATGAAGAAATGGTTGTTTCTGGTAGAGGGGGGGGGGGTGGTTTCCTTAAACGTGCACATGAAATATAATACACCAGGCGTTCAACGGCCTGCCGGCCGCCAAACCTCTGGTTGGGGCTTCGCCTAAACCCGGAGAATAGAAGATCCCGAACGTCTTCTTCTCCTCTTTAAGCCTTTTGTCATTCATTTAAAAAAACTGGTTTTGCTATATAGAATGGTATAGCGGAATAGGGCAAAACAGGTCCAGCACCTTCACTGACCCCCTTTAACGGTCCCCTCTTCGTTGGTCATCCTATCCTTCACCGATCCCCATTACTGGGCCCACCCTCACTGGTCCCCCTTTTATTCATCAACCCTTTTCCGGTCCCCCCTTCACTGAACCCCTTCCCCTCCCATTCACCGGTCCCCATTGCTGGAACCTTCCTCACCGGCCCCCTTCACCTGTCCCCTCTTCACTGGTCAACATTCTACCGGTCCTCCTTCACCGGTCCCCTCACTGGACCCCTCTCCCCTCCTTCACCGGTCCCCCATTACTGGTCCCACCTTCACTGGTAACACGTCGTCTGAATCCGGAATCCTCGCGCGACATCGGTGACACCTCTTCCGAACCCGGACGCCTGTTGAACAACGTCGGTGAGATGTGTTCTCAACCCGAACCTGCTTTGCGCGACATCGGTGACACGTCATCTGAATCTGGAAGGCCTTTCGCGACATTGGTGACACCCCTTCTGAATCCAGGCACCTGATGAGCGACGTCGGTGACATGTCTTCTCAAGCCGGACGTGCTTTACGCGACATCAGTGGCGCGTCGTCTGAATCCGAACACCCCTTGCGCCACATCGGTGACACCTCCTCTCAACCTGAACGTCCTTTGCGCGACATTGGTGACATGTCGTCTGAACATGGACGCCTGTCAACAACTACAACAGTTGACAACTGGTGACAATTACAGCCTCCGCCCCCCCCCCCCTTTCCCCATACTTCCTCCCAACGCACTCCTTCAGCACTTCTGTGCAAACAAACACACACACCCACACACTCTCCCACAGACAAACGACCGTTCTCGTTTATATATAGTGGGATACTTGAAGGCTGCACACTTTGTCCTGGCATTCCCTTCGTGAATTTTTCATTTGCGTTTTTCTCTATGACGAAGGCAATCAAGATGCTGCTTTCAGTATTTTGTTCTTGAGCCATTTAAGACGAGAGGTCAAAGAAACAGGTCCTCAGAGACGTATAAAGGTGGCGCCGTTTTTGCCTGTTTGTGAACTCTTCCTCAACACCTGACAAAGGACAATAGTGAATGTTGTGACCCCAAACACGTCACAGCACCGGCGTACACGTGTCTGTTGTTGTGCCGAGCGCTGTATTTTTCCTTAACAACATGAATGACACTTCGAAAAAGAAGGAAGGCTTCCCGCTGTCCCTCACCTCAAGCGTGGAATTGAGTCAGATTTTGCCAGGTTTTACAACATAACGGATAGCGAGTATTACAGGAAGTCAGCATCGGAAAACGTGCTATGTACGTGTAACCAACGCTTTAAAGGAGTGATGTGCTCTTCCTCAGTATTGTATCAATCAAGGCTGTGCAATACGCCGGCGCCATACGCGTTCGTTGGGGGGGGGGGAAGTATGGACCATGGTAGGTTTGGATATTTCCGATATTTGTACAACTGTGGTAGGTTAGAATATTTCGTTTCCCTAGCGTAGGTTCACCCCACAGTAGAACTGCGCTAGAATAGTAGCTCCACCCCCTCCTAATCCGTATTGCGCTGTACTACTTCTAACTATAGTTGTGCTTTTTCGAAATTTTATCGAACGAATGAGCGATCGAATTTATTCGACGTCAAAAATTTCCGATCGAATGATCGAGCGAATTTATTCGATGTCGAAAACTTCCGAACGAATGAAACTCGATGTCGAAATTTTCCAAACGAACGAACGATCGAATTTATTCGACGTCGAAAATTTTCGAACGAATGAACGATCGAATTTATTCGACGTCGAGATTTTTCGAACGAATGAACGATCGAATTTATTCGATGTCGAAAATTTTCGAATGATCGAATAGTCGAATTTATTCGATGTCGAAAATTTTCGAATGATCGAATAGTCGAATAATTTGTTCGAATAAACGAATCCTACTATATACAAAAGCTTAGAGCGCGTGTGTTTCCGTACTTCAGTCCGTCCGTCACATTATTGGCGTATTGGCGATACTCAACGATTGATGGCGATCGACAGCGGCCCAAAGCTTCAGCCCTGGGGGCAATCGAGGTCGCTGAACACGAATCTGAAGTTCGTTTTTGGTGTATGGATCGCAATCAATCGATATGGATCAAATTATCGATTTTTTGTTGATGTCAAGGGGCCCGAAGCATCAGCCCTGGGGCAATCGAGGTCGCTGAACACGAATCTGAAGTTCGTTTTTCGAGTATAAATCGCCACCAATCGATATGGATCAAATTTCACTAAATTGATGTCCACGGGGACCACCAGCCACGCCATCCCAACGTGTGTCTCTTGGGACGCTCCCGCTGGCTTACACCACAGTCTGTTGTAGCCCATCGGCTGAAGGTCGTTCTTATGCTTAAGGCATTGGTGCATAGTGGAACAGAAAAGTAACAGTCACCTTGAGAGGCCCATCGGAACGCAGTCTAGAATGGCCGAAGTCCTAGAATGTCATGTTGAGCACATAGTATGCCCTATATTCGCCGAATGTCCCGTTCCGCAGTTGAGCGAACTCAAGCGATCCATCGTGATTCCGAAAAAGTTGTTTGGATCAGCCAATAAAATTCTGTGCGGCGGTCAATGTCGTCCACATTTTTCTTCAGAATGCTGAGGATTGCTTGCCTCGTTGGTGGTTTGTAGCTAGGATTCAACGACGTAACAAACTTTTCAAAGCCTGCGGTTAATGCAACTCGCAACGAAAGGGAGCAATCCGCTATTAGTACGGCGAGGTTGCCATGTACCGATCTCTTTGATTGCGAGTTCATTATTCTGTGGAAGGATCGCGTCATGGTCGTTTGAACTTTCGTAGCCTCGGAGGCTTCGTCTTTTCAGAATACCGTGCGCTCTGCAGGACAGAACTGTGGTGTTTTTCCAAGTGATACAAAGATTCGTAGTTGTCCTCGACAACGGTATCTTCATCCGCCTTTTGCATATGTTGCACAGAGCAACACGAATCCATTCTCATCGACATCCTTACTGAAGAATTCCTATACAACACTCGATCCTCGCATTTTTTGAACTCTGAAATGCGAAGGAATACACTTTATTCCAACATCTTTGTCTTTACGATGTTACAACGAAGTGAAACAGGAGAATGTATCTGAATCAGCAACTTACGCGAGCTTTGCTGCTCAGCTAGCAATAGTTACTGAATTCCTGGCGGTGGAAAGTTCCCTAAAATTGATCCAACCAGCCCCGTAAACGAGACCTGGAGGAGGGTGACCCAGACGATCCTGCGATGTGCCAAGGAAACCCTCGGCGAAACAAAGGAAGGAACCAGAGGAGATAAGGCTGCATGGTTCTGGAATGAAGAGGTGCAGGCTGCGGTGAGGAAAAAGAAGGAGGCTTATAGGCAGTGGCAGAAGACGAGGGCACCCGAGCATCTCGCAGCTTACAGGAAGCTGAAGAGGCTAGCAAAAACAGCTATAGTGAAGGCAAAGAGCGCGGGGATGGATGCCCTATACGAGAAGCTGGACGAGCCACAGGGAGAGAAGTTCGCCATCCGTATGGCCAAGGCACGTCATAGAGCTAGCCTCGACATTCGAGCAGTGAAGACTGTGAAGAGTGCTGACGGTAGGGTACTACGGAAGCCGGTTGAGGTCAGAAAAAGATGGGAGGAGTACTTCAAGGAACTGCTGAATGAGGAATTCTCGCGTCGGGAAGTCCAAGAAGAACAGCCAACGGAAGGACCCATCCCGTCATGAACGCAGGAAGAGGTTCGCAGTGCCATAGGGAAGATGAAGCTCGGGAGGGCAGCTGGCCCTGATGGGCTGCCAGTAGAGGCCTGGATGGTGCTTGGGAACTGCGGAGTCAATTGGCGGACACAGTTCTTCAACAGAGTCGCGATAGAGGGAAGATGCCAGATGACTGGAGGAACAGCATCGTGGTCCCCCTCTTTAAGCAGAAGGGGGACGCGTCCGAGTGCTCCAATTACCGCGGGATCAAACTAATCTCACATATGATGAAGGTCTACGAACGACTGGTCGACTCGAGGCTAAGGGAAATGGTCACCATATCCCAAGAGCAGTGGGGCTTCATGCCTGAGAGGTCCACCACGGACGCGATCTTTATCGCTCGCCAGGTGATGGAGAAGTATCGGGAGAAACGAAAGCCCTGCTACCTGGCATTCCTGGACTTGGAGAAAGCATACGACAGGCTACACCGGGCCACGCTCTGGAAATCCCTTCGAGGTAGGGGTGTGCCGGAACGTCCCATCTCGGTCATAAAGGACATGTACGAGGGCTCGAAAGCGGCGGTACGAACTCCACACGGAATGACAAAGAATATGGATATCACAGTGGGGGTGCATCAAGGGTCAGCTCTGAGTCCGTTACTCTTCGTGCTGACGCTTGATTGCATAGTGAACCACCTTGAGGAAGGTCCCCTCAGGACCATCCTCTACGCTGACAATATCGCCCTAGTAGCCGACAGCCGTGAGGAGTTGGAAAAGAAGGTGCAGTTGTGGCAAGGAGCCCTCGCAAACAACGGCTTACGGCTGAACGTGAAGAAGACGAAGTTCATCAGCTCCGAGCAGTGCACCGAACCGATCCTAGACTGCCATGGGGAGAAGATCGAAAAGGTGGAAGAATTCTGCTACCTCGGAAGCGACCTCTCCGAGGAAGGAAGCGTGGATCAGGCGGTCAGGGGACGGATTAATGCAGCATGGCTCAAATGGAGGGAGTCCACAGGAATCCTCTGCAGGAATCCTCTGCGACCGTAGGTGCTCCAGGACACTCAAGGGCAAGCTATATAGAACAGTAGTGAGGCCTGCCCTCCTCTATGGCTGTGAGTGCTGGGCCCTGGGTAGAGCACAGGAGCGGCAACTGCACGCCGCGGAAATGAGGGCGCTCAGATGGGCATGTGGATGGACCCGTCAGGACAGAGTGCGAAATGAGGATGTTAGGACAGTGATGAAGACAGCTCCAATCCAGCTGAAGATGAGGGAACAGCGGCTTAGATTGTACGGACACATCCTCAGAAGACAAGAGGACCATCCCACGAAGTTGGCCCTGAATTTCGAGGCACCCGGAAAGCGTCCGAGAGGAGCCCCAAGGAAAAGGTGGGGGACGTCATCAAGAGAGATCTCGCCGCCAGATGACGCCCTTGATAGAATGGGGTGGCGACGGATCACAAAAGCAGCGGACCCTGCGACTGCGCGGGACTAAACGCTCAGAAGAAGAAGAAGAAGAAGAAGAAGAAGAAGAAGAAGAAGGAAAGTTCCCTAAAATTGTTCTTTGTCCTAGGAAACAGCAAAATAACAATAATGCATACTGGGTAATAAATAAGCAACACAGAAAAGGTTGCAAAGTTGCTTAGGGAGGGGTCACCATGTGAGGTAGGGCGCAAATAGGGTCCGGGAAGTGGGTCACCATGCAGTACGGTCCTATTTGCTTTTTGAAACCGAAGTTTTCTGCAGCAATAGTATGTTTTATCCCTACAATGATCTGAGGTAGGCCATTTATGATGTAACTGAACATACACATATTACAAAGGCGTACAACCACTGACTAGGGTGTGACCCACCTGGACCCTATTTGCGCTTGAGGCAGTCCTAAAACACATTTGATGTTGCACTAACTTAAGATTTTTACACCGCACTGGTGTGGTCAACCCCTTTGCTGAACTGATTTCTGATGTAATTAAGCATTCCGTTTTACGAAGGTGGAAACACTGAATGTAATGTGACGATAAGATGCGGTCACCTCAAGCTAGGACTGCACTGAAGCGTGTGCAATCTCGATTAGTGATGTCATTTGGCCAGACATTTTTTCTTCGTCCTCATTGGCAGATTTTGTCACTGAACGACGTTAGTATCCCATTTTCCTGTTTGAAAAGCAGCACTAGATTCATTTGGATGAGTTTTCCGCATCAAATAGCTATTATAAAAAAGAAAAATTGTGTGATGGAGATTAATAAAAATCTGATAGCCTTGTAAAGTAAAAAGAAAGATGTAAGAAAGCTTACAAAGGCATTGCAAAAGGATGTGCCAGTCGAAGATGAGGAGAACATGTTGGTCTGGCTAGATAACCTCATTCAATCTGGATGTAGGCAAAAGTCCACTCAGAGCCGTTTCTTGATGTTCACAAAAGGACATGCAGTGTTCCTTGTCATCAGCGGTTGTATCGATTTCAGCTCATTGCCTCATAACCCGAAACGGAAAATAAGCAGAAAGTGGAAAACAGCTATGTCTCCTAAAAGCAGGAGCACCCGCAGGCTGGGTACGCGCCTTCGCGGTCGAGTGGTACCACCGCGAAAATATTTGAATCGGGCGATTTTCAGGTAATCTGTCAAGTGCTCGACCTCTAGAGGTTACGGGGCTTTTGTCAAGTGGCGCAAATCCATCCTTTCGGCTGCAGGTTTATGGGGAGCAAGCTGAACATACAAAAGCGCGCGGCGGCCGCGGCGACTGCTGCGACAAGCGCGACGTCTACATAGTGTGTGTTGCTGCACTCACGGATTCTAAAGCTCTTGTAACTGCATAAACCTCTTTTGCTGCCCCTGCTCAGCTATTTGAGAGTCCTACGGTGCACTTATTCAAAGAAAATCGATATTTCGAGAAGGAATTGGATGACCTAAACGAAGAAATGTTGTTGTTTGTGATTTTCAGCTGTTTCCATTGTGAAAAGATTTAGGGTCCCTTTGTGACAAGAAGCTCCATTTCTTAAACGAGAGCTCCACATATCTAGATACAGCATACCTCGGGAGTTTGTTAGAGCTCCAGTTCCCCCATGACAGCCCACCTAGAGAGCCCTGCGTCAGTGGCGGTTCGCCGCACGTGCGACAGAGGCCGCCGCGCGCGCGACCAAAATCTGTATGTCCGTACTACCAGCCCAGGTTTATCCGATATTCGAAAAAAATTATTCGATCGAATAGAGTTTGACTATTCGATTCGAATAATATTCGAATATGGCTCCCTTCGATGTTCGAATTCGAACGAATATTCGACTTTTGAAAATCATCGATAATCGAATTCGAACGAATATTCGACTTTTCAAAATCATCGATAATCGAATTCGAACGAATATTCGACTTTTGAAAATTATCGATAATCGAATTCGAACGAATATTCGAAAATCAAGAAAACCGAATGATCGAATAATTCGATTGAATATTCGAATAAATTATTCAAATAATCATTCGAATATATTCGTTCGGGCACAACTATACTTCTAACGTGGTGGCCAGATCAGCGTTTCGCCACCAAAGATCCTGGTCTCTACTGTCGAGTATATATTGAAGCTTCTCTCCAGCAGAATTTCTCGTTCCTGTCATTCTCCTTTCGAACCTCCAGCAATTTCTAGCCTTCGCTTCCATGCCTGGATCAAGCTTGAGGTTCGAAAATCGAAGGGGCATCGTACTGCGACCTCCTTTTAGGGAGGAGGTAGGGATCGTACTGGTTTAGGCAGAAAATGACCTCGTATTTTTTCAACTTCTGAGTGCTTGTGTGCCTTAACGAATTCCTCTTTCCAGGTGTGGCTTCGACAGTGTAGATAAAACGCGCACCTTCATTCATTAAAGAGGACATGGTAGGATAACATAATTGAATTCTTCAAAGTTTTGATTACCGATTGGTAATAGTAAAAAATAAAATTTTCAAAGCAACCAGGAAACGGTTCAGTTTCCATACATCTTCCAAGCATTTCGTGGACGCAAAATCTGTGCCTGAAATTGTTGTCCTTAAATTTTGAAGTGTTACTTGATAATACTGAACTTAAGCGCTTTGCTTACAAAAGCACTTTTCGAGTCGATGACGGAGTCGCCGCCAAGAGAATGATTTGTCACGGAGATAGTTTTCACCCATCTGAAGGAAGCACCAACAAACGAAACTGTGCCCTATAAAATTTTAAGCCATGCATATCATACAGTAAAAAACAAGCTTCTCTGCTGCGATCTTCGACATGTTTATACAGGATTGTATTCAAAATATGCAGGCGAAATTTTGCCACATAAAATTTAGAGCTTTGATTGATACACAGTGGAAAATATCTTTCTGAAAATTTATGATAAGGGATCTCGATTCTTAGCGATTTGCTGAAAAAAGTCGCTATGTGGAAGATTCCACTCCTATAAACTGCTTCATAGCTCACAGCATCCGCTTTTTTAGTTGTCAACGCCTCACTGGTTTTTCAGAGACTCCGAAAACTCTCTGAGTTATGACAGTTTCAGTGACGGCAACTGCCTTCTCTGGCGATCTCTTATTTCGTCGATCGAACGAGAAGGATGGACTGCCAAAGGATTCCTGCGTCAACCAAGTCGTATATCTGTATGAGCAGGTTGGATCGACCTTTGAATGATTTTGCATGGACGTCATTGGAACAACTGCAGAAAAATGATCATAACTTGGCCAGTTTTGAAATTTCGAGAAATCCGCGAAAAATCGAAAATAGACTTTTTTGTGGATAGGAAAGCGGCTTTCAAAAAACATCCGGGCGGTTGGGATCGATTTCTGGTTGGTTTTTGATTAAATTTTCATTTTCGTCAAAAATCGACAGAAAGCGAACCCACCCGCCCCGCCTGAAGATCTCTTTTTCTAAAAACCGCTTTTATAATCATGAAAAGTACATTTCTTCTATTTTCCAAAAAGCTAGCGGTTTTCCCGAATTTCGAATGAATGTCCGAATTATCATCATTTTTCTGGAATCGTTCCAATGACGTCTGTGCAAGATCGGCCAGAAGTCGATCTAACCCTCTCATGGAGATATTCGACTTGGAATTTTTGATTTCTTCACTGCATAATAATCTGCGCTTAATAATTTATAAGGAACAGTTTCGTTCTCTGATGGTGCTTTTTCAGATGGGAGAAAATTGTTTTCTTGACAAGTCAACCTTCCGTTACAACTCTGTCATCGGTTTGAAGAGTGTTTCAAAAAATCATTGCAGGTAAAGCATTTGAGTTCAGCATAAGCAATTAACATTTAAAATTTTATGCAGTGCAGTATAGAACGCATATTTCGATCCGTCAGTGTAGTGCCCATGACATGCTCGAAAAATCTGTAGAAATTGAACAAGTCCTTTGGTTTGAATACTGCATCTATAAAATCTTTTCAACTATGAGCAGTCAGTGTTCAAAACTTTGAAAATTTCTGTTCTGCACTCATAACATGTCTCCTTCAGTGTTCGAAGCTGCTCGTCATGTGACACAGACGGCATGGCCGCCCGTGCGCTGTAGACCAAATGTATTTAGATTTTGTTCGGCTGGGAAGAAATACTGGTTTGTCTTTAAGTGTCCATGGCTGGACCACCAAAGGTCCCGGTGTCGATCAAATACAAGTTCAAATAATTCACCACGACATTCAGTAGAAGTAGATTGTGTAGCGCACCCCACACCTAGATTGACACTCTCCGACCCTGTAGTTGCTTACCGGTTCTCGTACCTCCTGTTGAACAGCTAATCATTGATTTGCTACTTGTCATCAAACGTACGTCAAAAAAATGCGGACAAATCCTTTTTTGGAGATGTTGACCATGAACGCCGTTCCGAAATATGCATCTGGCAGCCTTTCAAGAAGTAATAACAACCTCGGTAAGCCACACATATACCTCAAACTTGGGTGATTGAACATTTATTCACCAATACAAATCAACAAGGTGTCCTGCTAATCTAAAGCAGTAACCTGTCTGTGCGCGTGTGTGTGTGCATCTAGGTGCCACAAATCTGTGTAAGGCCGGGGGGATACTTCCATCGCCGCAATGCCATCGCGGCGCTCAGTTCATAGCCATTCCCCCGCAGCAGACGCGCGATGGCTTCCCGCGCCCGTCGTGGGCATGGCATACTTTTTCTCGCCCCGCGCGGTGTTTAGCGTTGATCCTGGACGGATCGCCGTCACGCTCCCTTGCAGAGCGATGGGAGATGCGACGAGCACCAAGAAGTTCACATTTTTCCGCGTTGCTCTACAAAACTCATCGCCGCGATTCCATCGCAGCGACGAGAAGTATGCTCGAGGCCTAAGTGTGTAACGCGTCGAACGTGTAACGGTAACCGACGGTACGTACATGTAAAATCTGTTTTGGTTAGCATCAAGTGCAATCGACGAAAATGGACGAAAATTGGCGGGAAATGGTCAAAAAAGAGTGTGGAGGGATTCGAGCGGCCGACCAATAAAGATTGATGTTATCGATTTTCCACCGGATTTATCGGTTTTCGCCCAGAATTGTTAGATTGGAGTGGCGTCACCCGATTGTGTTGGCTGATTCATAGACTTCACGGCAGGTTAAAGGGTTCAATCGGACGACGGTTTTCGTTCCGGTTTGATCCAATGGGGTTGGAGTCGTGCAACAGTTTCTTCGGACGAATTATTATCGCTCGCTGGAATTACTCCAATGTGATGGAATTAGACATGATTTACAGCCACTCAAATGTAACGACCGACCGAACAAAATCTATCGACTTTACCAATTTTTCTGCAAATTAGGCTATTCAGGGTGGGAATTGCACGAATGCGTTGGACGGTGGGACAAGACCCACGTCAACCGCTTTGAGAACCCTACTTTAATAAGCGAGCTCCAATAGGTCAATAAACCGAGTCTTCTGCTTTCGGAGTTTGGGTGCAAAGTCCCAAGCATACGTTTGGAGCCGGTAGGCCGCTGAACGCCTCATAATTATTATAAAAGACATCCCGCGCTCACAGGGCTCCTTTTAGATGTGCTCAATAGGCGGAGCCGGCTGGTATGCAAAAAAGATATATGTATGTAAGCATGATGAGCAATTGTTTCTACATTGTCTTGAAATTCTTCAACGGGTCTGGCTACTGATATTCAATCGAACAAGTACATGATGGATCAGCTATTAAGAAAAACTGAATATAAAATAGATCAGCTTAGAATAATATATGGTAAATCGGCATATCGGTGACATTTGGCAAATAATATATGTTAATATACTTCCTTGCTTAGATACTTAGACGGCTCGTCCTCACCTGTCGTGCGGGCCCCAGTGCAAGCGCCATTCTTTTCTTTCTCTTGCAATCATCATCCATGATGTTCGTACAGCTCGTTTGGAACGACGACCACGACCGTCAGCCGATTCTGAATTAGAAATTGGCAACGAACGCTGCCTTTCGATGTTTTCGACGAACACATCTGACCATCTCGTTGGAGGTCTTCCTCGAGGTCGCTTGCACCCTCTTACAATCCACTCCGCTGTTCTTCTTGTCCAGCGGTCGTCTGTACTTCGCATGATATGACCGGCCCATCGATGCTTCACCTTCGATGTGTGTTCCGCCGGGTCTCTTAGTTGTGATATCGTGCGTAAGTGGAACTGTGAAGGCCAGCTCGGTGTTGCGATAACCGATTGAACTCGAGAAGACATCTTTCGAGTGCTCTGTGAGTAGTACGCAAAGACTTTGTCGTGGACGCAGTGTCAGCCCACGTTTCGTCGGCGTAGCAGAGCGACG
Organism: Heligmosomoides polygyrus bakeri; assembly: GCA_947359475.1. NCBI lineage: Eukaryota > Metazoa > Nematoda > Chromadorea > Rhabditida > Heligmosomidae > Heligmosomoides > Heligmosomoides polygyrus. Next base: position 35,080,806 of record OX375868.1, read on the forward strand.
GTTGAATTGAACAGTTGGGCGCGTAGATTGGGATCCGAGAGTTCGTCGGCGGCCTCTTTGAGAGACGCATAGGCCGACCACAGTCTTCCTCCTTCTTTATAGTTATTCCTTCATACCGTTGTCCATGTTGATGGAACGGTACAGGAAATGATGTTGCTTCGGTCAAAGGAGCGCCATCAATGTTGATCTGGTCTCCTTCGCACTAGGCGTTCTTCATTAACTGTGTCTTCTTTCGGTTTATTCGCAGCCCGATTTCTATCCCTGCTTCGTGGAGTTCCTCCAGCATCGTCTCTGCTTCAGCGGGTGTCGTGAAGGAAGATGGCGAGATCGTCGGCAAAACGAATATACGAAAGGAACTTTCCATCCACACAAATGCCCTCTAGTCGCAGTTGAGCGACTTCATCACCCATTGCAAGGCGGCGGTGAACAACTTTGGCGAGATGGTGTCGCCTTGTCGAACACCCTTTTCGGTGGAGATGTTGATGGGGCGTTGAAATAGTTGTATTGTCGTTGAGCAGTGGCGGTAGCAGTTGGCCAGTGTTCTTACGTAGGACGGGTCCTCTCCCTGGTCGACAAGCGCTGACAGAATTTCATTCGTGTCCATGCTCTCAAAGACCATTTCGTAGTTGGAAAAGTTGGTACTTCGATGAGTGGTTTGGATGTGGTCCACGCAGCTGAATCCTCGACAAAATCCAGCTTGTTCTACCGGTTGTGCTTTCTGTTCGCGATAAACGGTCAAGGATGGTCGTCGTGAATAGCTTGTAGAGCACGACGCTCAACAAGCACATTGGTCAATAGTTCTTCAGATCTTTTCTGTTGCCCTTCTTATGGAGAATGAAGGTGCGCGAGTTACTTCACTAGTCTGGTATCCTTTCCTTCTGAAGATAGGGCGTCATGCGTGTGGCGAGAACTGAGTGGAGGTGATGTTGTCCTGCTCGAAGAAAGTCGGCGTGATGTTGTCTATTCCGGGAGCCGTGCCTTTCTTCATGCTTTGTATCGCAGCTCGTACCTCCGTGGGAAGGATCTTTGGAGGTGTTCCACCAGCGATTATAACTGGGTCCGGTACGGGAGTTTCGGAGCGGAACAAATTGGTATAAAACCGTTCTGTTATTGATTGCATTTCGAAGCAGGATATGGTGACGATGCCTTCTCCATTTAGCAGAGCCGTGAATGGAATACTGTGATCGGTGAGGTCCCTTCTTCTTCAGGCTTGATTTTTGCTGAGCGGCTTCCAGTATCCGTTTCCTCCTGTGTTTTTCCAAATCCTTCTACAATGCCTTTCTGCAACTGGTGTTAGCCATCAGTCGTTACAGGCGAGTTGCATTCGGAGGCTCAATTCTCTTCTTTCCTCGAGTAGCTTCTTTGCTGTTGTCGATATACGATCGAAGCTAGTCCTTCGTGAAATTGAAGCTAATGAGTACAGGCATGAAGACGTTTCAGCAGTACCTCGTCTTCGGTCGGATTCTCCTGGACGTGCCAGTCATAGTGGGAGAGCGATCCGTCCAGAATGGTCTCGTCGAACATGACTTGTTTTCTCCCTTTGAGCGGTATCAGCCACCCTTCGCCATTTCATAATCGAACCTGATTTTGACTCGGAGGAGACGATGTTGTGATGAGTGATGGGAGTTGTAGAGGACGACTGACCTGAGGCCTTTGTCATACCATCGCTCACCCCGAGCGACGCCTAATGATAGGCTCCCATATCGATCGGGGGGCGCGATGGGATCGATATGGGTGCGTATCATTAGGCGTCGCTCGGAGTGAGCGATGGTATGACAAAGGCCTGACGGGTGGTTGCCATAGAGGCCCACCGCTCACCCGTTGCTGAAACTAACGGGGGTGAATGAGCTTCCGCCTGGGAACACCCGACTTAAATACCCCAGCGGACCCGGTGTTTCCCCAAAGGAGTCGGACGTTGCCTATTCTAAGGCCATCCAAATGCTCCTAAACCCTTTTACCTATGGCTCCACCCGTTTCCCCTATGTACTTTCCACACTCATTGCATGCCATAATGTAAACCGCACCAGATGCTATGCAATCCCTCTTTCCCATTAGAGCAGACTGTGCAGTAAGGAGTTGAGCAGTCCTGCAGTTGATACGGTTCCGAACAAGTTGTCCCTTTAAGGTCCTGGGGGGACATCGACGATCGCCACCATGTCTTGAAGATCTGTACTGTGCGCAGACACTTTCGCATCTCCGCACCCAGATCGTCCGAAATAAACGCACACAAAAAAGCACCTTTCCGCGCTTCTCGTCGCGGCGGGACAAACTGTTGGGTTGCATCCTACGCCCCTTGTGTCGATGTTGCATGGTGTATCCATTTGCTTTTGCAGTGTCAGCTGCCATTTTCCGAGAGAACGACTTTTTTGGTTATCGTACGAAACTGATCTGGTGCCGGATTCATCACCGACTTACAGCAATTTAACAGAGAAAATGCAGCCGAAATCCCTGATAGCGCGGCGAAATGTCTCTCCATATCGCTTGATGAGCCGCGCCATCAGGGATTTCGGCTGTATTTGCTCTAATTTATTGCTGCAAGTCGTTGAAGAATCCGCTCGGCTGGTCGGAACATATGTTGACAATACTCTTTTTGGTACTAGAGCGGTAGGCAGAGCTGAAATACACGAGAGCCAGTTGCCGAAACGTCAGCCGGAATGAACCGTTAACAATCTTGGTCGATAGCTTATCAAGCTCACATCATAACTGGACAACGTCATGCCAAGATTTATGGAGTGTCGAACCTAGGCAGTTCTAATTGTCCCTTCCTGGTTCACAAGCTGACGATCCTTGCCAGTAGCTTTCATTGGCAGACATGCCAATTGCAGTACTTTTTACCTTATGATTAGTTGAAATGGTTAATCATGAACATTGTTACAATCATTTGAGAATAGAAGTCTCAAAAGAAACCTACGTTGTACTGCATACTGTATGCATTCAATGCGAGAGTGCATAAGGAATCTTCAGATATTTCACACTGATTTTTCTTGGTTCAGTTTTCGGTCCATGGATTACAAGGTGAACGACGACGCATTCTAGCACCGCTGCATAAGGTCTCCTTCCCTTTTGCATGACTCAAGGTTCGCCTAACAGCGTATTGCGTAGGAGAGCAATGAGTAAGGCCTTGTGAAAGGCGTATTTAAGTCATCCCTTCGTCATCAGAAAATGTCCAAATAGAACGCTTTTCAAGGAACTCTGCCGTAGCTGCTTCTTGAGAAAGTTCTCACGGCTATCGACCACTTCCTTTGAAGATTGCTTTGGAGTTACATTCCTCCTTCGTTAAGGAATATTTCCTCCCTTCAAAGCTTTTATTCCAATTTCGAGCATTTTTTTTGGTTTAGGAGAAGCTATTCTTGGCCGTCATCACAGCAAAAAGATATGGCTAAGGTTGCAGTACCGTGTCAGCACTCACATAAGACACTGTACGAAGGTCACTACTACTTCCGGATCCGAAGCAGGCGCTATGCTCGCCATCAGTATCAATTTTCCTTTTTCGCAAAAGGATTCTGGCTTTAGCAGTTGCATCACTGCTCCGAAATGCCAGGAAGTCAGGCTGCGCCGCTATACGTTTTGGTGAGGCACCACTTGCCATGCCCGCTACACGTCCTGAAAACCTAAGCGACGTTGTCTTCATGCTCTTTTTCGCTCCTGGTCGAGGTACAGCCAAGTCTTGCCCTGTACAGAAGTCTCCACAGTAGCAGAATCAGGTGAGGGAAGCGGGAAGGGGAAAATGTCTGTTGAGAGAAATCGCTGCCTGCTTTCGCTTCAAACTATTGTACGGTCGAAACGGCAATGCCGCTAATATCAGCAGAAATATCAGAATAGGTCTGAAAGGGCAGAAGCTGTATCGCCATATTTCACTGTGTTACATATTGTAACTCAGGGTGCAGTTCAGTGGACCACATGTCTAGGAAGGAGTAAACACCGATCATCTGGACATCGGCTGGCCAAGTCACGGTGTAGGCCTAATACCGTTCAAATTTCCTCCTTCCTCAGGGTAGAATGCTTGGCGCATTCCGGAAGGAATGGTTTAACGCCGTCCTCTACAATCTCTCTCACATATATTTCGGTGAACGATTATATAGTTCAAACAAAACACTGATAGCTGCAGAGCGTATTATATACAGGGTGCGTAAAAAGTATTGACGTACCTACTTTTTGTTTCAGGGTGCGTAAAACACAGGTTGCTTCAGGGTGCGTAAAAAGTATTGACGTACCTACTTTTTGTTTCAGCTCCAGCTTTCTCTTTCTACCCCCTAGGTTTTTGTGTGTTATTTTTGTTGTCTGTATTGTGCTCAAAAAACACTCACGAAAAAACTGAAGAAACATGATCGTCATCGCTACGGTGGCCCTTTTTTGTCTGTTACCCAGACAGCTGAATACTTCCTTAACAAGAGAATTTGGCGCTGTTTGAAATGGTTGGTGAGGAAAGAGGTCAGCAACCCAAACGTCAGCCACGGCTCTGTCAGAAAAGATGATGATTACAAGATGTTCAAGCACGATAACGTCGAAATCCAAAATTATCAACCTCTGTCCGATAACGACAAACAGATAACGCGCGCAGGTGTGGACAGCTTCTCAGACGATCACAGCTTAAACATGAATCCGCTGGATTACTCTTTTTAGGCGATTTTGGAGAATGAGGTCTGAGCTACTTTCAACAGAAGTGACCGAATGCTACCCTTTTAAAAGCACGGGACGAAATGCAAGCGAGTACTTGCGGCGCGTGCTCATGAATTTTTCCGTCGTTTTCGCTCCTGTATTCACAGTATTCACAGTAAAGGAGCCGATGTCAATTACGAGTTATTCTATCGTGTTTGCAAGATTGTTTTCCATATTTCTCAAGTGAATATTTTAAAACTTACTGCGCATTACTATTTCCACAACCGCCATTTACTGCGTCAATACTTTTTACACACCCTGTATAAACAATAGATCGAGTAACGAAAATTTTCCACTCTGCTGCTTTTTTGCGTTCATCGTAAGCATTGCCGGTTGTCACTATCGTTGTGATGTTGAACAGCGTACGTGCTTCTGTCCCTGCGCTGTGTTGGGAAGCACGCATACCTGACGTAGAATGGAATCCCGTGCGTTCTGAAGTGAGAGCTGAACAGCTAGTCACGGTCTTCAGCACTGACACGTGACTAGAGCATACAGTAATTCACCGTTAATTCGCTGTCCTTCAATACATGGAACAGGTTTCCCCTGTTTCGCCGGTTTAGGTCACGTGTCCGTCGACACATGCGGAGCCCAGTGGTGAGAACTGGCATCGCTGGCGGTGCCATCTTTTCGTTCTTAGGTCATTCCCAGACCTCCACCCGCACACATAATCCCTTAACTAGTCCCTTCGTCGAACTCTAGAGAAGAACTTCCACGACGATACAGCCGTAGGATCGGTGACATCGCAGAATTGACAGTCCTTACTAAGGAATGCTCTGGACGCGCTCACCATGAAGGTACAGTCAGTGCATTTCCTCAAACGCGCTCCTTTCCAAGCTATCTTTTCAAAGAGTTGCTAATATGACATCGTGCGAAGCGCTCTTTTGCTTTTTGGAACAATCATTCATGATACTTGATGAGCATCTGGTTTATCGTTATGCATCGATGCGCAAAAATAATGACCACCTCTGGTCATCTAAGCGGAAACCATAGGTCGCAAGGTATCTGAATGACTGAGTCGGACACTTTAGCACTGAACATTGCAGAGCCCTTTGTTCTTTAGTCCTGACTCCCACACATAATATTCGCCTATAAGCCCCCGCCGTTTTTTCCAACGATTCATTGCGGATCTCGCCGGCGGTCTCTTGCATAGCGCCATACAGCTTTCGAAAGAGAATGATTCGCTCTTTCAGACCATTTATTGTGTTTCTTTCTCCATACTGAACTTTGTCAATTTTTAGGTCTTAAAGAGAAAAGTGAAAGAGTGAAAAGTGGCCATCTGCGCAGTTGTTCTCTCCGCTTAGGTTTGGAATTTATTGCACATCTTTTTAGGGCATTTATAAGACAATGTTCTGTACTACAAGAATACGCATTTGATCTTATTCGCTCATTTGTCCTTTATTGATTTTTAAGCCATCAAATTGGGACGTCCGAAGGAGAAGATTTATATTTACCGACAGTTCCTGCTCTGTGGTAGGACTTTTTTGCCCAGTGTTATATCTTTTTCGAAAGAGAATGTACTGCTCTATAAGAATTTGTGTCGCGTTTATTGGCTCTTGCTGTCGAATATCAGCAAAATGCCAAAAAGAGAAAATTCATCTTCACCAACAAGTCCTTCTCCTTCTCCAGACTGTCTTGCTCACCAGGGAAGGGTCTCAGGCGTAGGTCTGAATGGGGAAATGGATAGTACTGCGAGAATCTCTACCCTTAATGTAGTAGCAAAACATGTTTCCTTTCTGCTGAGTCCTCGAACTCAAAGAATTATGGGCCCTGGAAATTGGGGTTACAGTATTGCACCGTCACCCGTATCCACCACAACCTACCGTAATCGGCCGAAATTTATAAAACGGATGTCAGATTCGTGATCAGCATTCCAAATAATCCCTTTGGGCGAGGTTTGGGCGAAAAAATTTCTTCAACCTCTCCTCGACCTCGGGAGTCGTGGAAGTAGTGTCGCGAAAGTCGTGCCTTATGACAGTCTTAATAAGTTTACTTCATACACATCTCTTGCACATTTATTTCACTCTAAATTGTCAAATAAAGGTCCCTGTGGCTGTGCTTCACTCACTTTCCTCAGCTTCTGATTTATACAATGTTTTGAGTTTTTCAGCGAACGTTAAAGAGTGACCTTACGACAGGTACGGGTTATAGCTGGTACACGTGACAACGGCTGTCGAGGTCTTAATCACCGATTTCGCCCAAACCCTGCCCAGGGAGGTTATTTCCTGATCACGAATCCGACATCCGCTTTTCAATTTTCGGCCGATTACGATAGGTTACGGTAGGTAAGGGTGACTAGGGCCATCGAAGTCATAATAACCGATTTCGCACAAACTTCTTCTGGGAAGGTTATTTGGGATGGAGATCACGAATCTGACATCCGTTTTCCGTATTACCCTGGAGTATGTTAAATTACAATAGGTAATGGTGATTAATGATGAGGTCATGGTCACGGTTTTTGCCCAAACTTCGCATTGAGTACGAATCTGATCCTTATTTGACAATTTGGAGTGAAACAAATATGTAGGAGATGTGTAGGAAGCAAACTGGTAAAGAAAACGGCTGAGCCACTGACTTGCTCGCCGCATTCCCTTTCGCCGCGTCCTATGGCCAGCAGCAGAGTCTTGTGGGTGCCGCGGGCCCGCCATGACAACGGCGGGTGGTGCGGCCCCGCGACGCAATACTGCGTACTTTTGCCGGGAGGAACGAAGAAATACAGAATGGATTTCGGCGGCATTGGATTTTTTTCCAACTTGTTCAACGTTTCGTAAGAATTTCTTCTGACTCATCTGAAAAGCGAGCTTCCGTGGAGTGCTTTTTAATGCTTTAGACTGAACGATTCGGTTGCTAAATCGTGGTGGGATTCTTGAGTTGGTCTTCTATTTCCTTGTGAGAGGTTCAGTTACTTCTTCTGGTCTGTGTTGCATCCGCTCCAGCAGTTAGGTGCTTTCTGTTGAGTACCTCTTAGCTTCAACTACTTTTGTTATTGTTTAAAGAGTGTATAACGTTGTTTGTTATATCACCGGGAAGGTGTAATAACGAAAAAGGTAATACACTCTTAAATGTCGTAGGATTTTGTACTACCAAATGTGGATTGCGCAACTATCATGATGGTTTGACAGTTTAGTGTTATTATGCTGTTTTCTATTGAGTACCTTTAGCTTTAACTGTTTTTCCTATTGCTTTAAGAGTGTATGACCTTTTTTGTCTATTGAGTGTTTAGAGTGTATAACTTTTTTTGTTATAACACCGTCCCCCAAAGCTTCCAAAACAAAACCCCCTCCACCCAAGCTTCCAGCGGTCGGAAACAAAAGAAAACCCCTTCCCTCCAAGCTTCCCATCCGGTCACGCCCTCCGGCGGGTCTCACCCGCAGCTCCTGGCGCTGCGGGTGAGAGCCGCCGTGAACTGCGGCAGCCCTCGAGGACCCTTGCGTGCGGGGGCTCCGCAACAACTCGTCCGCGCCGCGGCCTCCACCACAGTGGCAGCGCGGGTCCCACTGCGGCGGGAGCGATTTGGACGAGTTCTCACGGTGCTGCCGCGAGACTCTGTAGAGGTCCATACAACAGCGCGTGCACAAGCATGCACGTGGGCACGTGCTGACGGTGCGCCACTGTACACCCCTCCCCTTCGAGGGCACGTAGCTCTTTTGATTCAAGGACTCAGCAAAAACGAAACATGTTTTTCTACTATATGAAGGGTGGAGATTCTCGCAGTACTATCCAATTCACCCGTTTAGACCTACGCCTGAGACCCTTCCCTGGTCAGCTTTATGAGGCTCTCGAAAGTGGATGTCTTGTTCTCCCAAAATATATTATTTGTTCTCGGCCATTTAAATTTTTGCTAATTTTCAGGTCACCAAAATGGAGTGCCAGGTCGACAAGGATGAGCGCTTCCGGCACCTTCTTCTCGTTGTATGTAGCTTGCCGACTACTGCTGAGCCATTCTTTACGGTGCTTCATTTTGAAATACATACATACATACACCATTTTTCGTCGCCAGATACAATTCTGTGCCAAAATCGTTGCACAGAAACAGAAAGAGACAGAACATGAGCCAACGAACGCGACCCAAGTTCTTATAGAGCAGGACATTCTCTTCCGAACGACATATAACACCAAGCAGAAAAGTTCTACCACAGAACAAAAGTCTGTAAAAATAAAATCTTCTTCTTCGGATGTCTCAATTTGATGGCCTAAAAGCCAATAAAAGACGAACGATCAAATAGGACCAACACGTATTCTTGTAGCACAGAACATTGTCTTATAAATGTTTTGAAAAGATGTGCAATAAATTCCAAACCTAAGCGGAGAGAACAACTGCGCCGATGGCCACTTTTTCACTTTTTCACTTCACTTTAACGACCTGAAAATTGACAAAATCCAGGATGAAAAAAGAAACACAATACACGCTCTGACAGAGGCACATCATTCTCTTTCGAAAGCTGTATAGTGCTATGCAGAGACCGCCGGTGAAATCCGCAATGAATCGTTAAAAAACGATTTAGTAGACACCAATGAATGCGTCTGCGGCAAAGCTTGCAATAATCGTTTTATTACGTTGGTTACCTGCAGGGCACAACATGAATATCACATCACAGCAGGTTATATAGACAATATGCACAGGCGGAGCTACAAATATCTCCAATAGTTAACTAATGGGGCCAACTACCTCTGGCCTTGAGAGGGGGCACCGCGCCTTCAGTGGACTACTTGAGCGCTATCTCTATTACCTACTTGCGATCTACCACTATATAATTGAGTTAGCTACTGCCCTGTAGATGATGAGCCATATCTCACTCAGGTTGGGAACCTGGCTGAGATACGCCTCGTGGAACCACGCGTAATCTTATGGAACCCCTTGCGACGCCTCCGCGTACCTCGCGCGGGCAACGTCTGCCGTTCAACATGGGGTGTTGTTACAGCGGAGGTCGCGTAGCCTCCTCCTGCTTGACACAGCGGCGTCTGCGCGCGTTTCTGAGTGCCTGAATCCAGAAGACGGGTTCCCTTCGTCGCGCTACATCCTTCTGGAGTCAGAAGAGGAGACACCGTCGTCCTACGACGAGGGATCGTATTCAGAATTGAGCATGAGATGCTGTTGCAGCAGAGAAGGTGTAGCCTCCTCCTGCTCGACACAACGGCGTCTGCGCGCGTTTCTGAGTGCCTGAATCCAGAAGACGGGTTCCCTTCGTCGCGCTACATCCTTCTGGAGTCAGAAGATCGAAAAGAAAGGAAGCAGAGGTCACATCGTCGTCGTACGACGACCGGCCGCATGCAGAACTCAGCATTATCCCATGTTGAACGGAAACGTTTACCCGCGCCAGGTAGACCTCTGCGTACCTCGCGCAGACAACGTTTGCCGTTCGACATGGGATATTGTTGCATCGAGGAAGTGCATCCTCCTCCTGCGTGGCACAACGGCGTCTGCGCGCGTTTCTGAGTGCCTGGATCCAGAAGAGGGGTTCCCATCGTCGCACCACAACTATACTTATGCTCGAATGACCCATTCGAATAGGTATTCGAATGATTTTCATTCGAATTTGAATATTCGAATTCGATTATTCGAAAAATCGCGTTTTTCGAATGTATTCGAATTCGAATGTTCAAAAAATCGCGTTTTTCGAATATATTCGGTTTCGAATGCTCGAAAATTTTCGGTATTCGAAACCATTCGAATATTCGCAATTTCCCAGAAAGCAAAAATTATTCAAGTATTCGAAAAGTGTCATTCGAATGCCCAACAAGAATTTGTGTATCGGCGTATTTTGAAAAGGCTTGGTGGGTTTCTCGGATAATTTGGGTCGCCAAAACGGTTCTGTCTGTGAATCAAGGCTGTGGTACGATGGTGGCTCGGTGCCCGGATACTGAGCGCCTCATCGATACTAGTCACTTCCCGAAAAGCCCTGTTAAGAGGGAGAACTTCCACAACGTTTCACAATGTTGAATTGCAAAAAAATTTCCACGGAGAATCGCTGCAGTGGTAAATGACCGATTGGGGACCAGTAATCGTCGCCACCCCGATTGGTGAACTCTGAGAGAAAACCACTTTCACCGATAAGAGTATGAATAGTATCAACCGATGTTGATTGCCTGATCAATCTGTGACATGGTCCTCTGAATTAAGACGCTCGCTGAAGACGTCTGGATATTTTCCAGTATTTTGTGTACCTATTCTACGCTAATTTTATGCACCTGTTCCTGTCAGTAATTTCTGACGCATCGACGATCGAAAGCTTTTAGCGCGCTCCTATATAGTATCAGACGTTTTTTAGATCTTAGAGTATGGACATAGGGGTTAGTTTGATCTGGACCAGTTTTGCATTCCACTCAAGCAGTTCTGGAAGCTATTTCGCCCTAAACGTAATAACGTAAAGGATGAAGGACAGCAGAAGGAAGGATAAAGGCAAATTCTTGTTTGGGAGGTACCAAGCATTCCACATTTATTACTGCGCCTGTGCAAAGCGGCCGAGGAAGAGTAGGAATTGTTAACAAAAAAATTGAAAATGATGGTTCAAGCGGCGCTTCAAACGGACGTTATTTGTCCTTCACGCTGCAGTTAAGAGTCTGAGACCACAAGCTAGCAAATGTCTGCAGGATGGGCGTGAGGGTCAACAGGGTGCGCTTCTGTCTTCTGCCACTTCGGGTGTCTCCTGGTGCAGAAGAGTACCTCATGAAGTCGGCTTTGTAATTTTCGTCACGCTATGCTCTTCTGCTCCTCCGTGGTCTGAATGCTCTGCTTCTAGATTTCGTTTCTACAACGACTACAGTTCCGCAAAAGCTATATTATAAGGTAGGACTTCACAAAGGGGAGGCGGTGTAGGTCGGCCGGATGTTATCGATCGATTTTATCGATTTTTGTTCTGAATTGGCCACTTGGAGTGGGATTCGCATGGATACGTTGGCCGTATGCCGGACTTCACAAAGCGGAGGCAGTGTATGTCGGCCGGTTATCGATCGATCTATTTTTCTGAAGTTTACCGTAGTTTATCAATATGTTGGCTGGAGAATAATTACATTCAGAAGTTCATCGCAAATAAGAAATATTTACTCCTACCACTTACTTGGGTGAATCACCAGAACGAAGTGAGACTGGCCCTCATGGGTAGCCTATTCCTAGCTACTTGTAATACATTTTGCGGCAGCAAAATCGACAGTGTGATATTTCACATTTGTAGATGAGCAGGACAGACTTGCTACAGATTTACATGTAGTACTCTGTCGACAGTCCTTCATTAGCTGCTGCTAGGCAAAAGCATTGTTTCGTGAAAGTTCTTTAACAGTCATTCTGCCACCAATTTCAAAAAGGATTGTTTTAAAGTGACCTAGAAGCTAACAGTGGCTCAACCAGATAACGCTCCGTTCAAATGTGTTGTAAACCTTTCGTTTGTTCCTCATAAGCAGCAATTAACAAAACACTAGTATTCCTTTGAGAAAAATTCGTATTCCAGTGAGCAAGGAAATTAGACGCTTCCATAAGCCCTTTGATCGTTCTACGTGTAAGTTCTCTATCTCATTTTTACGACTCACATGGGGTTTATGAGATGCCTGTCGATAAAAACCTCGTGCTTAACTAAGAAGGGATCCGTTATGTATTGCTTCCCTTTTCTGTGTTGCCTTCTATCATGTCTATAATACAGCCTGATTTTTCATTCGAATTCGAATATTCGAATCGAATATTCAAATTCGTATATTCGAAAAATCGCGTTTTTCGAATGTATTCGAATTCGAATGTTCAAAAAATCGCGTTTTTCGAATGTATTCGAATTCGAATGTTCAGAAAAATCGCGTTTTTCGAATATATTCGATTTCGAATGCTCGAAAATTTTCGGTATTCGAAACCATTCGAATATTCGAAATTTTTGGGAGAGCATAAGTATAACCACAACCGTCTGGAGTCAGAAGATCGAAAAGAAAGGAAGCAGAGGTCACATCGTCGTCGTACGACGACCGGCCGCATGCAGAACTCAGCATTATCCCATGTTGAACGGAAACGTTTACCCGCGACAGGTACGCCTCTGCGTACCTCGCACGGGCAACGTTTGCCGTTCAACATGGGATATTGTTGCATCAGAGGAACCACAACCTTCTCCTGCTTGACGCAGCGACATCTGCGCGAGCTTCTGAGCGTCTGGACCCAGAAGACGGGTCCCCTTCGTCGCGCAACAAGCATCTGGAGTCAAAAGAGGTGACACCGTCGTCGTACGAAGAGCGGCGGCATCCAGAATTCAACGTGGGATGCTCCTGCAGCCGAGGAAGCACAGCCTCTTCTTGATTGACACAGCGGCATCTGCGCGCGTTTATGAGCATCTGGATCCATAACACGGGTCCCATACGTCGCGCAACAATCGTCTAAAGTGAGAAGCGGTTCACCGACGGGCTCCAGGACCTAACTCCAACGCGACGTCGCGCGCTAGGCGCGTGCGACGTCGCGGCGCTGAAACGCGGACGTACGCTCGGTGACGCATGGTTAGCCGCGGAGCACGGAATGTTCTCAGTGTTTAAGCTCCCAGACCACATTTCTAGCAGGGAACTTAAGATCCCACAGAAGGCAATAGTCTGCAGTAGGACAATTGATCCGAGAATGGGTGATAGTGACCTTTTTCCGTAGTATAACCATAATCACGGGTAAAAATTGAGCGGAGAAGTTGTAGATGGCAAATACTGACGCTAGAAACCATCCACATGACCAGAATTCCTGTATAAACTGTCGCTGATCGTCCTATTGAAACCACATTCATACCATCTCCATGAAACGTTGAAATAAGGCAAAGGGGTGCCGCATGTCCCTGTAGGAAGCGTTTCTAGCTTTCGCGCGAGATACGCCTCTGCTTACCTCGCGCGGGCAACGTTTGCCGTTCAACATGGGATGTTGCTGCAGCAGAGGAAGCGCAGCCCTCTCCTGCTTGACTCAGCGGCAACTGCGTGCGTTTCTGAGCATCCTGATTTCGAATACGTGTAACCGACGTCTGCCATGAGCATGGGAAGACCACTAAGGGGTGGTGGAGAAGGGAAGTAAGGGGCCTCTTGGGTGCACCAGGTGAGCGTCCAGGAAGAAAAAGAACAAATGAAGGAGGGACCAGGACGGGGAAGCCAGCAAGAAGAGACCAGTAGGGGGTCAATAGTTAAAACAAGGAAGTGGGCCAGCGGTTGGGACCGGGAAGGTGGGGGGAGGGAGAATACCAGTAAAAAGGACCAGCAATTAGATCTAGAAAGAAGAAACGAGTGAGGAGGAAGCTGACGCTCGGATTCGGAAGACGTGTAAACAGTGGAGGGACCGAAGCACTGCGCAGCACCATCCAATGATGTTACTGGACGGTGTGGAGAAAATGTCTATGATGAAAGATACCGAAGTGGTGAAAGGCTTGATGCCGATGAAGTACGCAGCAGGTCCTAGATGTTAGCGAATTTTAGTTTAAGTTTGACAAAAACTACTTTTTTATGTCAGCGATGCTGCAAAGTCGCGCGAAGCGCGCAAGTGCGAGACACGCCGTTAGGCGTGTCTCGCACTTGTATCATTATGTTACGCCTGTGGATGTTATTCAGTGATACTTATCTCATAGTGTTCACTTAAGTATGCTGTCGTATCATTCATTCCTATTTGCTCTATATTATACTATTAATATTATACTATTAATTGTAATCATAGATGTAGACCCTAGGTGGCGATTTTTAGACCCGTTCCTCCACGTGGTGCCATTGGAAAATGGTAGCTGCTAGCTAAACTAAACACGGACACTCGAATGCAGGCGACAGGCCCTTGTGACAGGCCGGCCTACGAAGACCCATGTCACATCACATGGTTGATGACGTTACATGAGTATCGAGTGCTACGGCGTCCGCGGGAGCCGACGCGCACTCGCAGAGCCCGGCGAGTGTGGAAAATATGCGATGGTCCTAATGCGAGGACGGCATCGGGGGCAACTGAGCTAGTCCGAAAGTCCCGTAACGTAAGCAGGACCCGCGTGGCAACGCTGATTGTGGGCACGTTGACGGCCCGCTCGTGCGAGTGGTTGAAGCACTGGAGCGTAGAAGAGTTGATTTCTGTGTGGTGCAGGAGACGAGGTGGTACTGCCGCAAGTCAAGGGGCATAGGACGAGGCTTCCAGGCCGTTCTATGTGGAAGTACCAGGACCGTAGTCATCGTCTCCGAACGATTTCGTGACTCGATTGTAAGCGTCGAACGCTTTGACGATCGATTGATGAAGGTCGTTGTCGCCGCTATGGAGCGACTCTATCACTTCTTCTCTGCGTATGCTCCGCAGAGTGGCTGCTCCGATCAAGCCAAGGAAGAGTTTTGGAGCCTGCTTGATGAGAAGACAGCAGAAGTACCGCCGAAAGATGTCATCATAGTCGCTGGTGACCATAGTGGGCACATAGGTGCTACGAAAGTCGGATACAGCTGTCATGGTGGCTTCGGTTACGGATCAAGCAACGCAGATGGTGAGCGCATTCTTGATTACGCAGAATCGCATAACCTCACCATAGTGAACACCATCTTCCGAAAACGCGACTCGCACCTCAGCTCATACTATAGTGGGAGCTCCACGTCTCAGATAGATTTCGTCCTTGTGAAGGATCGAGACCGAAGTCTTGTCACAGATGCGAAGGTCGTGCCGTTTGAGACGCTCACACATAATGGCAGAAGCACCGACCGCTGATCTGCACCCTAAAGATCGCCCCTCCAAGGTAGAAGTTGGTCGAGCGATGCGGTGCACCGAGAATCAAGTGGTGGCGAATGAAAGTGAAGGAAGCAGCTGTGATTTCCCGCGTACGGTTGCCGACAGTCACGACTGTCGACGAAACTTGGAAGAGAGCAACCGATGCGATACGCCAAGCTGCAGGATTGGAACTCGGCACTACAAAGCCTGGATGACGCAAAGTCGACAAGCAGACATGACTGTGGAGAGACGACGTGAAAGCAGAAGTGCGAGAGAAGAAGTCGCTCTATCAGTGTTTCTCAGCGACAAGACAGCCGATAACTGGCGGAAGTACCAAGAAGCGAAGAAAGCTGCAAAGAAGGCCGTGGCTGATGCAAAAGCCACTCATTATGGAGATGTCAACGAGAAGCTCGAGTCACGCGATGGTGAGCGGTATCTGTACCGACTTGCAAAGTTGCGCCATCGGCAGACCGAGGATATTGAGAAGTTTTTCGGCATCAGTGATGAGAGCGGCCATCTTCTCATGGACCGTAAGAAGGCATTGAAGCGATGGCGCGATTACTTGAGGAAATCTCTACGGTGGAATTTCTTCATCTAGCCATCCCTTCAACGGCTCCAACCGCACGGCCCCGTTCAGAAGATCACCGTGGAGGAGATTGAAGCGGCTTTGAAGAAGATGAGGCCAGGCAAAGCGATTGGGCCCGACGACGTGGCAGCTGATCTGTGGAAGTCAAAGCTGTGGTACCCTGCTGAGTGGTTGGCGAAGTTCCTTAACCAGGTTGTGGCGGAGAAGATGGTGCCTGAGTGTTGACGCCAAAGCACGACGATTCCTATTTGGAGGAAGAAGGGCACTCCTGCCGACTGCTCCAATTATCGTCCGATTCGTTTGCTTTTCGCGCATCATGAAGATCTTTTAGCGAATTGTCGATGGACGAATTCGGGACATCGTCCAGCTTTCCAGCAATCAGTGCGGCTTCATGGCTGGCTGTGGCACCGTTGATGCTATACACTCCGCCCACCTCCTGGTAGAGAAGCATCGCGAGAAACAGAAGCCAGTGCATATCGCTTTCTCCACTTAGAGGGCCTTCGATCGTACTGCGTGAGGTTAAATGGTACGCCTTGCAACAACGTGGAGTTCTTGAAGTGCTCATAGAGTGGGTGCGAATTCTCTACTCTTCTCCAAAGAGTTGAGTTCAAGCTGCAGCTGGAACTCGATGGAGTTTCCCATCTCTGTCGGGGTACACCAGGGTTCTGCGCTTTCCCCACTCCTGTTTATTGTCGGCATGGATGCTATCACACGAGATCTTCAGAAGCCCGTCCCCTGGACATTGCTTTATGCCGATGACGTAATGCTCGCTAGCGAAGATAAGGGTGAACTCGAGCGAGAGGTGCAAGCCTGGTGTAGTCGCTTGGAGCAGTTTGGACTCAAACTGAACGTGAAGAAGACCGAATATCTAACGACGGACGTTACTGATTCCAGCCCCATCAAGGTTAACGGCATCGAGCTTCCACGCACTGCGGTATTTAAGTATCTGGGATCAGCAGTCGAGTCTGACGGCAAACTGATGGTCGAAGTGAATTCACGCGTGAGTGCAGGTCCAAGTGGCGCTCGTTGATTGGCGTGCTCTGCGACAAGAAGGTACCAGAGCGCTTGAAGTCGAAGATATACAGAGCAGTCATCCGGCCAGTAGCGATGTACGGCGCTGAGTGTTGGCCTGCCACTAAGGAAGTTGAAACGCGCCTCAGCGTCATGGAGACGAAGATGCTGCGCTGGGCGGCTGGAGTCTCGCGCATGGACCGCATTCGAAACGATGCTATTCGGCAGAAGTTCGGTATCGCATCGATAGTCGTGAAGATGCGCGAAGCTCGCTTGCGATGGTACGGCCACGTTCTGCGTGGAAAGGAAGACCGCGTCCGCAAGATAGGCCTTAACTTCGAGCTAATAGGAATGCGGCCTAGGGGGCGCCCGAAGCATCGGTGGGCTGACACGTTACATATGGACTTGAAAGTAGCTGGTGTCCACCCTAATCTAGCGCTGATAAAGCGCTGCCTTGTTCATCGGCTGGCCACCGCAAGCATTGTATGGCGTCATGACGGGAAAGGTGACGTCATGACACCAGAATAGCGGACCCCGCCACGAAGCAGGGCAAACGCTGAAGAAGAAGAACAAGAAGAAGAAAAAGAAGAAGAAGAAGAAGAAGATGTAGACCCTAGTTGGGTATTCACAACAGCGGGGACTTATGGGACAACCTAATACAACGGCAAGCAATGCTGAAACCAGTCCTAAATTGTCCTAAATTTTGTCAAATATGTGAGTTTATGCGCTGTAAGGTGCAGCTTTAGGATAGTTTCCAAACGTAATTAATTCTGCTTTTTGGAGGGAAAAGGTGTGATGACGTTCTCACGTTAAATTATAGAGTCGAATTCTAACATAAGGCAGAACTCGAATCAGCATCCTCTGCTTTCCGGATACAATGCTACGTCATACAACGCCCTTTGCTTAACTAGTAAGACCTTCCCGGACGTTGCTTGCGACCGATGATGTAACGTGTAGCATTTTGCTCGAAAATAAGAAGGCGCGGATTCGAGACCGGCGCAAGGGATTCGATCGCAACAAAACGTCCTGTAATATCATCCAGGACTTAATTTTCCTAGTACATATATGGTTTCAGCATTTACCGAACTCTTAACGAACTGAAGTTCCCCTGAAATGCTTGCAGTTCAAGTAGGCAAAGTATGTAAATGTGCAGCAAATGGCGTCACATACAGCAGTGTCACTTCGTCACCAACCTTGAGACTCCAGCTGCATTAAGGTTGGACTGGAGTCGTAAAGTGACTAAGCAGCCAACTGAATTGTCTTAATTTCTCCGATTTTATTGGTTTTATCTATTGGGCGCGTGTAGCGTAGTCGGAGAAGGCGCCGACTGTCGCGTGCACCCGATACCAGGTTGCCGGTTCGAATTTCCCGCCCAGGCCAACCAAGCCTTCCACCCTCCGGGGTTGGTGAATTAGTACCATACGTGTCTGGGAAGGATAAAGCGCTGCCTTGTTCATCGGCTGGCCACCGCAAGTCATTGTATGGCCAAATACGCATTCACATCTTCTCCACATCCCGTAGAAGTAGAATGCGCTGGCGCATCCCAAAAGGGATTGAGTAACGCCGTCCTTTATTCTTTATTATTATTATTATCTATCTATTAGCTAGCCCCTTCCGCTGTATCAATGCTTTGGATGATGCCGCCTTGTTTATGTTTTATGTTCTACAACATGATAGAAGGCGCCGTTATTTAAAAAACCATATGGTTTGAATACGTACGAAACATGATTTCACAGTAATCAAGGAGACAGCTGAAATCCAAATTTTGTATCACAGAGCTTCATGGTTTAAACTTCGGGAACAATATGCCAGAATCGAAGTTTGAGAGCTACGATGGGAAGGGATATTCCGTAAAGCAGCAGTGAAGCACTGGCATGAGACATTTTGTGCGAGAGATGAATAAGGGCAAAGTGACGGGGACCCCTTTTTGCAGTAGCCAGTCGAGGGATAGGTAAAAGCAAAGCTTAAATGATGCTCCCACAAGTTAGCACACTGTTTGGGCTATCAAAAGGTGCCCTGATGATTGATTCAGCTCTCTATAAAAGAACGGGAAAATTCACTTAATCTGTACTCTATGATTTGGCGCCTCAACAACCGGATGCCAGCGGCAATCTCTGGTTTCTGCCTTTTCTCGAAAAAGAAGATCTTCTTTTTAGAAAGTGATTGTGCAGCATGAAATGAGGAACAGGCATAACAAGTTTAAAGATTTCTTGAATTTTTGGAACAGACGCTAACCTTCCCGTACCGCTCCAAACTTATACGTCACTATCAATGCATTACATGCACCACTAGGTATTTGATCGCCTATTGCTCTTATGGTTCACAATGGAATCTAAGAAGCAAGCTGGTAGTTGAGAGAAGAGTATGGCAGTTAGGATGTGAGAACGTTTTTTTAAAATGTGAAAACAGTTGAAGATGTGTCTTGCTGTGGTAAATAGAAAGTTTCTGACCATCCCAATGGCAATTCCAAATAATGTCTTTGAACGTCTTTTCTGCTTTTTTGCATATGTTTTTCACGACATCCTTTCTTCGACGTCTTAAAAGAGCTCACCGGAGAGATCTCTTCGCGTATGATGAGATCTTCTTCTTCAGCGTTTGTCCCGCTTAGTTGCCGGGCCCGCTTTCCCGGAATATTGGCGCCACTTTTCCCGATCAAATGCCTAATCAGGGTGCAGCCTAGCCATCTTCAAGTCCTGAAGCAACGTATCAAGCCACCGCTGCTTTGGTCGCCCTTGCGGCCGCCCTCTGGGCACATCAAAGTTAAGACCAGTCTTTCGGACGGTGACATCTTTTCCGCGAAGGACGTGCCGTACCATCGCAGACGAGCTTCGCGCATCTTCTCAAATATCGGGATGACACCGAACCTCTGCCGTATGGATTCGTTGCGCACTTGATCCAAACGCGTAACTCCAGCCATCCACCGCAACATCTTCGTTTCCATTACGCTGAGGCGCCTTTCAATTTCTTTGGTAACGGGCCAGCACTCAGCTCCGTAAATAGCTACAGGTCGGACGTCCGCTCTGTAGATCTTCGACTTTAGGCGCTCTGGTATCTTCTTGTCGCAAAGCACACCAGTCAACTATCGCCACTTGGACCAAGCTGCACTCACGCGTGAGTTGGCTTCAACGAGTAAACTGCCATCGGACGCGATTGCTGATCCCAAGTACTTGAATACCGAAGTACGTGGAGCTCAATGCCATTAGCCTTAATGGAGCTGGACTCATCTTCGTCAGTCGTCATATACTCGGTCTTCTTGATGTTAAGTTTGAGTCCAAATCTCCTCAAGCGATTGCACCAAGTTTTGTAGTTTAATCTTATCTTCGCTAGCGAGCATTACATCATCAGCATAAAGGAACGTCCAAGGGGCTGGCTGCTGAAGATCACGCGATATGGCATCCATAACGACGACGAAGTGTAGAGGGGAGAGCGCAGAACCCTGGTGCACTCCGACAGAAATGGGAAACTCCATCGACGTACCTGCTGCAGCTTGCACTCGACTCTTTGGACAAGAGTACAGTATTCATACCCACTCTATAAGCTCTTCAGGGACTCCGTGTTCTCGTACGGCATACCATATCACTTCACGCGAACGCGATCAAAGGCCTTCTCCAAATCCAGGAAGGCAAGATGCACCGGCTTCTCTTTCTCCCGGTGTTTTTCTATCAGAAGACAAACGGCGTTTATGGCATCGACTGTGCCACAACCAGCTACGAAGCCCCACTGGTTGGTAGAGAGCTGGACGATATTACGAATGCGCCCGTCGACAATCCGCTCGAAGATCTTCATGCTATGCGAGAGCAATCGGATTGGACGGTAGTTTGTGCAGTCTGCCGGACTGCCCTTCTTTTTTCAAATCGGAATCGTCGTGCTTCTCTGCCAAATATCGGGCACCTTCTTCTCCGTTATAACCTGGTTGAAGGACGTCACTAGCCACTTCGTTTGGTACCAGGATTTCGACATCCATAAATATGATGAGATGTGTCGCGTAAAATCTATTCCGACAAATCATGACCTCTTTCTTGTGGTTCACAAGCATAAAATTGCTGCTATCGTCTTTCATAGACAACCGTATTTCAAGCGCAACTGTTTCTACTTTAATCAATGTGGTTAAGGGCCAACGAGGACGTGGTCGTTTCAAACTAGTATTAGAAATTATAAGTCTTTCGGTCCGACCTAATACATCGTTCACAGTCACTTACCAGTGATATTATCCCACAATTCTGACGATCTTCGTGGTCGAAGAACCATGCCACGGATTTGAGCTACTGCGCGCATAGTGGAATATAAAGCCGCATCAATGTTCCGTAAGCTTGGAGAAATCTGGAGCTTATCATCTGTCCCTTGAATGCCGTGGCTCTACCTCTCAATTGCAGTCCCTATTTGTCCTGACGTTCGCCACGCTCCATCACGACTCTTCAAGGGCACACACGCTGGGAGGCGCACTGGTCCCGCCGCGGAGGGAATACGGTCGCGCGCGCGCGCCGCGACGCACTATAAACGCCTTCCCGCGCGCACCCGGGGGCCGTATGCTATTCTCTCCCCAACCGTCCCCGGCCGGGTATGAAGCGGTCTCCGCCCACATCTCCGGTACGCACATCATGCGCCATCGATTTTTCGCGTCGGTACCGTCCCCGAGTCGGGCGAGAATAGCATACGGCCCCGGCAGTCTCCGGCTTCGTCGTCGCTCCGAGCGGTCGGTCCGCTCTCCGCTCCGGCACTCCGTCGTCAGCGCAGTGTCCACACCATCAGGACTTCGATTCGACAGGCCGCGCAGGGCTCCAGGACGACCAGAACAGGACGCGTAGTGGTGATAACAGAGGTAACCGCAGAGGCCGACCAAGCCACCGCCCTCGTGCGCGCAGACTCCAGGGTAGGAGCGAGGAAGGATCTGCGGCTTGCGCTTGGGGCTGACCCGTAGGTAAGCTGGCGGGGCTCAGCCTTGACTCGTAGGCATTGTGTTCCATATTGATGTGTATTGCCTGTATGTATTGGGTTGCTATAAAGTATAATGTCTGATGCGCATTGTCATGCAACTCGAGAGCGGGGGAAGGTTTATTCTGAGCGCAGTGGTAATGCTGCAGAAGGTCGGCTGGTTCAATTGTATCACGCGAGTGATGTGAAGATGGGCGAGAGTCGCCGGGGGGCCAGCGCAGGTGCAGTCCGCGCGGGAGATCCTAAATAACATCCGCATCGGTATGAGGTGTGCTAAGTCGGGGCAACAAGGGCCTCACCCTTACGTGGCAGGTTAGGTAAGAGCTAGCGCGCATAGGTAAGACCTCGACACCGGTTGTGCCTCACACGTGGTCTCGGGTTGAGGGCCGCATGAGTTCTACCACCGGTGCAGCGGACTTACCCGGGCACGACACTATTGCTGCCTAGGGGAGCGAAACATGGGCGATATCTGTGAAGTGCGCCCACAGGATAAACTTTTTCCACTAGAAGTGTCTTCGACGGATATTGGAAGTAAGATACGCAGACCGCGTGATTAACAGCGAGGTCCTAAACCGGAGCCGATCAAATAGTCCCTTTACATTAATTGCACAAAGACGTCTACGCCTCGAAGGACACGGCGAACACCGAGCGCCGATTTCCACGAATGGCCATGTGATGGATTCCTGAAAATGGTAGCAGAACCGGCGGTCGTCCGAGAAGCACACGGAAGCGAACATTCGAAGAGGCCTTCAACTGCTAAATATTTCCTAAAACGAAGGGGAAGAATTAAGACAGACCTCGGTGGAGAAGTTTCGTCGCCTGATAGCCTCAGCAGCATGGGAGTAGCTACGTCTAATTACGTCCTCATAGTGTCCTACTACCAATCATACCTACTATCGGTGTGGGCAGCAAATTTGTTCTGATCACCTCAGATAATATTGCTCTGCTGTTCTGCTTCGTTGGTAACCAATGGCTGTGGTCACACATCTTCTTCTCCTTCTCCCTCAGCGTTTGTCCTACTTCGTAGCAGGGTCCGCTCTTCTGGTGTCGTGACGCCACCTTTCTCGATCCTGCGCTTCATCAGGGTGGACACCAGCTACTTTCATGAAGGTCCAAGTGGCGTTTGCTGACTGGCGTGCTCTGCGATAGGAAGATACCAGAGCACCTGAAGTCGAAGATCTACAGAGCAGTCGTCCGGCCGGTAGCAATGTACGGCGCTGAGTGTTGGCCTTCCACTAAGGAAGTTGAAACGCGCCTCAGCGTCATGGAGACGAAGGTGCTACGCTGGACGGCTGGAGTCACGCTCATGGACCGCATCCGAAATGAAGCATTCGGCAGAAGTTCGGTGTCGCGCCGATAGCAGACAAGATGCGCGAAGCTCGCTTGCGATGGTACGGCCACGTTCTGCGTGGGAAAGAAGACAGCGTCCGCAAGATAGGCCTTGAGTTGAAAGTGTCAGAAAAGCGGCCTAGAGGACGCCCGAAGCAGCGTTGGTCCGATACGTTACACACGGACATGAAAGTAGCTGGTGTCCACCCTGATGAAGCGAAGGATCGAGAAAGGTGGCGTCACGACACCAGAAGAGCGGACCCCGCTACGAAGCCAGACAAACGCTGAAGAAGAAGAAGAAGAAGAAGAAGATGATGATGATGATGATGATGATGATGATGATGATGGTGGTGGTGATGTGTGAGCGCAGCCACTGGTTACCAACGGAGCAGAACAGCAGAGCAACATCACCTGAGATGATCCGAACAAATTTGCTGCCCACACCGATAGTAGGTATGATTGGTAGTAGGACATTATGAGGATTAGACGTAGCTACTCCCATGCTGCTGAGGCTATCAGGCGACGAAACTTCTCCACCGAGACCTGTCTTGTGCCAATTCTTCCCCTTCGTTTTAGGAAATATTTAGCAGTTGAAGGCCTCTTCGAATGTTCGCTTCCGTGTGCTTCTCGGACGACCGCTGGTTCTGCTACCATCTTCAGGAATCCATCACATGGCCGCTCGTGGAAATCACGCTCGGCGTTCGCCGTGTCCTGCGAGGCGTAGACGTCTTTGTGCAATTAATGTAAAGGGACTATTTGATGTAAAGGGACTATTTAAACGGCTCCGGTTTAGGACCTCGCTGTTAATCACGCGGTCTGCGTATCTTACTCCCAATATCCGTCGAAGACACCTCTAATGGAAGAGGTTTATCCTGTGGGCGCACTTCACAGATATCGCCCATGTTTCGCTCCCCTATGCAGCAATAGGGACTATACAATTGAGAGGTAGAGCCACGGCATTCAACGTGACAGATGATAAGCTCCAGATTTCTCCAAGCTTTCGGAACATTGATGCGGCTTTAAATTCCATTATGCGCACAATAGCTCAAATCCGCGGCATGGTTCTTCGATCACGAAGATCGGCAGAATTGTGGAATAATATCACCGGTAAGTAACTGTGAACGATGTATTAGGTCTAACCGAAAGACTTACAATTTCTAATTCTAATTTGAAACGACTACGTCCTTGTTGGCCCTTAACCACATTGATTAAGGTAGAAGCAGTAATGTGTTTATTTTTTGCCAAGTCGATAAACCCAAGGAGTAGGGGGTCCTTGAAGTCACAGTGGAATATGGCGCATCACGAATTGAGGGCCTTAGCGCCCGCGATGCCTCTGCCGTCAAGGGGCTCGAAGTGCAATGGAGGTGGGGTTGCTTCATGCAAGGAAGGTGGGGGTTTAGTTCCTGTGCGCTGCTGCATTTTTGCATTTCGACTGACTGGTTGAGATTTGGGGGGCTCTCACGTCTATACCATTTTCAGACGTTCTATGCCTAATTTTCCAGCTGAATGCTGTCGTATTCAACATGATGACCAGAGGTGTGCGTTAATGAAATTCAAAATTTCGTAAATCGTAAATCGTAATTACGAAAAAAATCGTCGTAAATCGTAACTTGTAAACCGTAAATCGTAAAAGCTACCTAAAGTAGTACAGTACAACTGAATCTTCACAGGTTTTTCTGCTAATGTTAATACAAAGTAAGGCAATATTTGTTTATTTCTCGTGTTATTTTCAGCCCAAACTGGGCAGTTTTCGCCAGCCTTTTTTCCCCTTTTTGTTCTTACTTTTCCTTCTGGTCAGACGAGGCATCTCAAATCAAAATTCATACGTTTGAAGAAATTCGAAAAAGTTAATGATTCCAAAACGTTACCTTAACGTATGCATGGTGTGGAATAGCTTTCATGTGTTGAAGGAAATTGAATTTTCAACCACTTAGCCGTTCTCCAGATTGGTATAGATATATGATTTAGCAGAATCAATAGCAAAAAAACTAATATCAGACCAAAAAAATTAAAAATCATTTCACCGATCGTTAATCGGAGAAACCACTGACTGCGCATGCAATTCAACAGACGTGTACTGATCTAATGCATAGCGCAAATCTGTACTATATTGCACCAAAAGCTCCTGATTTTTCTACAAAGCTGTCGGAAAAGTCTTGCAACAAAATTTTCGATAATTCTTCAAGATCTATCAAAACCTGTTACGGCCTGGCTTAGTCCCACAAGCTTATTTCTCAAACATACTGAAATATAATGCCATACATTCTGAATATTCTAGAGTATAATAGAGGTGGTCTCGACTTGAGTGGCGTACGATCTCCGGACTCGGACCGTCGTCGCAACAGAGCATCGCTCAGTCTCGCATTCTCGGCATTCTATTAAGAACGTTCTGGGGAAACGTAGTCACGGGAGATGAGTCGGGGTCTTCTACGACAACCATGCCCGGTAGGCCCAGTGACTTCCTCAACGACAACCACCTCCGAAGCAGTCAAAGTCCGACCTCCGTCAGAAGAAGATAATGCTGTACTATAGGTGGGGCACCCAAGGAATGCACTACCACGAGCTTCTTGAAACCAGCACCACAGTGACTGCGAACATCTACGCTGTCCAACTACAAAACTTGAGTGAGGTCAGGCAGTGGAAACGACCATGACGAAAGAATTTTTACTTTCTTCACGACAATGCTCGGCCACATGTTGCAAAAATGTCTCGACAAAAGTTTTAGTAAAGTTAGGTTGAACTCGAAAGGAGTGCGAATGACACGGTCTGCAGCTAACCGACGCCCAAGACGTGATGCAGTCCGGGCTAGAAGGTATCATATATCGTGGTGCCACATTAGAACATTAAAAACTACTAAAATAAAGCGAAAATGAGGTACTAGAGGAAGGAAAGCTGGCACTCTTCCTAACCAGGGCTGCATCACATCATTTGGACTTGGGTTGCCAGCAGCTTGATAACAATTACGAAGATTTACGATTTACGATCCAAAACGTCGTAAATCGTAAGTCGTAAATCGTAAATCGTAATTACACACACCCCTGATAGTGATGTAGAATTGTTCAACACCATGGATACACAAGTACAAAGTGCATGAAGCACCACTGAGCACAATACGGGCAACGTATAAAGGCTACAGGCTCCTCACAGTCTGTTTCCATACATGGACCAAAGGCCTCGGGAAAAGCCATCCTGCTCGGATTTTCGAAAGAGACCAGGATGTGGCGTCGGAGGTGGTTCAGGTGAGAAACGCGGTCTGTGGATCCCGCAAATTACAGGGTGCGTAAAAAGTATTGACGCAGTAAATGGCAGTTGTGGAAGTAGTATTGCGCAGTAAGTTTTAAAATATTCATTAGAGAAATATGGAAAATGATCTTGCAAACACGACAGAATAAGTCGTAATTGACACCGGCTCCTTTACTGTGAATACTGTGAATACAGGAGCGAAGACGACGGAGAAATTCATGAGCACGCGCCGCTAGTACTCACTTGGATTTCGTCCCGTGCTTTTAACAGGGTTACCTTTTGCGACTGGTCACTTCTGTTGAAAAAAGCCCAGACCTCATTCTCCAAAATCGCCTAAAAAGAGCAATCCAGCGGATTCATGTCTAAGCTATGCTCGTCTGAGAAGCTGTCCACACCTGCGCGCGTTATCTGTTTGCCGTTATCGGACAGAGAGTGATAATTTTGGATTCGAACGTTATCGTGCTTGGACATCTTGTAATCATCATCTGTTATGACAGAGCCGTGGCTGACGTTTGGGTTGCTGACCTCTTTCCTCACCAACCGTTTCGAACAGCTCCAAATTCTCTTGTTAAGGAAGTATTCAGCTGTCTGGGTAACAGACAAAAAAAGGGCCACCGTAACGTTGACGATCATGTTTCTTCAGTATTTTCGTGAGTGTTTTTTGAGCACAATACAGACAACAAAAATAACACATAAAAACCTAGAGGGGTAGAAACAGAAAGCTGGAGCTGAAACAAAAAGTAGGTGCGTCAATACTTTTTACGCACCCTGTAACCTAAGCGAAATCGATACACTCTTTCCCTCATCTTTGCCCGTCACCTGGAAATCAGAGGTCTGCTGAAGATTCTTTAAAACCTAACACCAATAATGCCGCCTATGCTCGAGGGGTGATCCACCTGCTCCCGCTGAAGTGTGGCCCACCTTTAGACAAGGAACCTTCGAGGGAAGAAATCAAGCTTGCCAAACGGACGGCCAGCATGCTAAAGGACTTCGAAGCACATCAACTTAACGTTGACGAAGATATTGTGGTTAAAAATCCTGTCGATAATCAGCAAGTCACAAGAAAGGTACTCTCCACAGCGTGCATCTAGGAAATGCACAGAAAACGTCTGAAAATGGTTTAGACGTCAGAATCCCCCATATCTCATCCAGTCAGTCGAAGTGCAAAAATGCAACAAGAACCAAACCCCCACCTTCCTCGCATTAAGCAACTCCACTTCCTTTGCGCTTCGAGTCGGTTGACGGCAGAGGCATCGCGGGCGCTAAGGCCCTCAATTCGTGATGCGCCATATTCCATTGTGACTTCAAGGACCCCCTACTCCTTGGGTTTAACGACTTGGCAAGAAAGAAACACATTTTTATACTAATTGAGGGGTGAGAATTCTCCCTACGGGACTCACTCCCCCCGTTCAAACATACGCTTCAGACCTCCCTTGTCAGGGAAGTGTTACAGTAGTTAATAATCGCCATAATTGAAACATTGCACATTCCTGATGAACACATTAACGGTAGTTCTCATCCTTTATTGTTTTTTCTTTTTTTTCAGGTATATGGTGAGATTTTTAGAAAATCAAGGAGCGCAATACTATCTAATTACTATCTACTTCCTAGGTAAAGCATAAATACGCTGGCTGCACTATGTTAAGGATTCCGTAGTCATACCATCGATCGGCGCCGCCGCAGAAGTTGGCCATAAAATAGGGGAAAAATCGGGGGCGGGGGAAAATGGGGAAAATTACAGCACGAAAACAGCGAAAAATACCCAGACGTCTTCTCCCTGTCTAGGAACTTCGGCCCTGGGCAATCGAGGTCGCTGAACGCGAATCTGACGTTTGTTTTTGCAGTATCGATCACCGCCAAATTACGTGTCGCGAAAATAGCGGAAAATACCCAGACGTCTTCTACGTGCCAGGGGATTCGGAAGACGTGCGGAATACGTTGCATGACGTACCTGGGACTCAGAACACGTGCCAAAGACGTCGCTCGACGTGTTTGGGGATCAGGTAGACGTGTCGAAGACGTCGTCCAATGTGCCTGGGGATTTAGAAGGTGTGCCGAAGGCGTTGTCCGCTAAGGGTGGATCATTGAGGGGGACCAGCACCAGTAAGGGGAGACCGTTTCACTAAGGGAGGACCAGTAGTGAGGAACCAGTAGATCGCCCTATTATGCTATACACTGTACGTACTGCGAGCCTTTTGTACTCCTAGGTAGGGATAAAAAGCTGTACAAATAGAGCAGCCAGCTCGATGTGATTGTCCTTAGCTTAGGCCTTGTTTGGTGTGCACGCGACGCGATGCATGCGTGGTGGCCAAATTGATCGAGCGACGCGATTGATCAATTCGGCCACTACACGTCAGGGGTGCACATTTAGCGGTTAACGATTTAACGAATTTAACGAATTAACGGCATTTTTCGTTAAAATGTGGCTTAACGACTTAACGGACATTTTTACAAATTTAACGGAATTTTTAACGGACTTTTTTCTCAGTGAGTTTACCACATTTGCCCTTAGTCTTCACTAATGTTGCAGGTCTCATCCTCCCTATTAGGACTGTTCCTAAAAAAAACTATTGAAATCATCAACAATATTTTAATGTTTTCATGAATTTGTTTTGAATTTTTGATTTTTTAAATGCATATCGGGAGCGCGTGTAGCGCAGTCGGAGGAGATGCCGTCTGTCGCGTGCCCCGATACCAGGTTCCTGGTTCGCATTTCCCGCCCAGGCCAACTAAACCTCCCATCCCTCCAGGGCCGATGAATTGTTACCAGTCTTGTCTGTTGTTCATCGACTGGCCACTGCAAGTCATTGTATGACCAAATACGCATTCAACTCGTCTCCACAACATCCCGTAGAAGTAGAATGAGTGGCGGGAATAGTGGTTGAGTAATGCTCCCCTTTATCCTTCTATCCTTTGATGCGTTTTGGAGCTAGAAAATTCTTCGCCGAGTCCCCAAACACGCCAACGAATCCACAAAGATACTGGTCTAACCCACTCGTAAGATATGCCTATACTCACCTGGCAATGCTTTTCCCAGAACGCTGTTGATCGCCACGTGGAGCAGTCGAGACGGAGAGAACGTTTTCCGCCGCTGAACGTATTTTAAGCGATTTCACAAAAACGCTAAGAACAAAAATTAAGAAAGCGAGCTACTTTTTCTGAACGTTAACAAGTTGACGACGTATCACACCTTCCCGACAGTGCAGGGCCGTGTGACACGATGTCGTGTCATGGTCTCGACGTTGCAAAAAAGGATTGGTCCCACACACCAGGCACACGAAAATCGTCCGTTCGATAACGTGTTAACATTCCACTGATAGGCTTTTAATTGTATCTTTATTAAATCTTCCTGTAATTATTGGAGTGATGCCCGCATCGAGATTGTATATGCTCGTAGAACAGTCACTCAAAACGGTTTCGCAAAGAACTAGGAAAGGGGGAACTCCGGATTTTGCCTGATCGCGCATTTTAAGATGCCTTGTCGGTGATCATCTTCATTGATAATTTTTTAGCTGTTCTTATTCCAAACCCTGTAGATAGCTTGTGTTTATTTTACATTGCAGTATTACACAACATTCATTGAACTTTAGCTGTTGACCTCTTAAATATACTTGAGATTTATGGAGAAACAATATCAAACCTCAATGGTTTGTTTCGCCACCTCCCTTCACTCTGTATTGTTCCAATTTTAGTATATGTTCAGGAATAAACGTCTTAAAGTTGAAACGTATAAGGCCTTCCCTGATTTTTTTCACTTAAAAGAATAGTTTGCAGCTAATTGTACCTTTTAACGGAATTTAACGATTTACCGGAAATTTAACGAAAATTTTCCATTAAAAAATTTCGTTAAAAAATTTAAAGCACAGAATTTTGTGTGCACCCCTGCTACACGTGGCATCGCGTCGCGCGTCGCGCGCACACTAAACAAGGCCTTAGTGATACTGCAAAATCGCGCCAAGCGCGCAAGTTCGATGCACGCCGATAGGCGTGACGGAGCACTTGTACGCGCTTAAACCAGGGGACGGAATCATCAACGACTTACAGCAATTTAACAGAGAAAATTACAGCCGAAATCCCTGATAGCGCGGCTTATCAAGCGATATGGTGAGCGATAAGCCGCATTATCTGAATTTTGCGCTTACAATTCTCCGTTAAAGTTACGTAAGTCGTTGATGAATCCGGCCCCTGGTCGATTATGATTTCGCTTCCAGGTCTAGTAGGCCTCCAATGCTCTGTATTCTTTTGTTGATGAGAAACCCTATAAGAAGATAAGAACAGCAGATTTGCCATCGCTTGGCTCTGTTGAGTTACTGCGTAACATAAATATACAATCTCACCGAGATCAGCAGCAAGCATATTTCTTCCCCAGTTGGAGTATTGGGATTAGGTATGGAATTATTGTGGGGCAGAGAACTCCAGCTGCAAATTAAAGATGTTCGGCAGACTTTTACAAGAATCCTGACACATACGACTTGCAACATCAAGCATCGTTATTAATGCCTACATGATGATGCGATCAAACTGCCAGTCTTCGGTCTTACGAGTCTACTTTTCCGCAGGATCATCAGATGTTTTCGTATGATGCGTATTTAAGCGAAGCTAAAAATTTATCTGCCAGTGGTCGCACAAGACGGCTTGCCTCCCTCGCTTTAGCGGTGCAAAACTCAACATATGGCTTCATATATACCATTTTCACGTCGAGTTGGACACTTTTCAAATCAAGCTTATTTATTTATTTTTTATTTATTGCTGCACCTGAAATGCGTCATAAAAACCAAACAAACGAAGGACAACATGGTGACGATCAAATAAAAATGCTAAGCATAAAAGAAACCAACGGAATCGTGAGCCACCTGAGCCACCTTGGATAACAATATGAACTGCAAAAGAATGACAGAATTGTCTGCAGATTATTGAGAACACTCATCGTCAGTGCAAAGAACTAAAAAAATATTTCCAAAAAACGGAAGCATAGCGGAGTATAACATTATTTCGAGTTGATTTAACTGAGGATGATTAAAATTAATTAAAAAATTTATATCGGCATCAAAAGTGCAGACGTTGGCATTCAATATAGCTATGGCGTGATTACCAATGAGTATGGAAGCCACTTTCGAGCATCATTGACAAAGTGGACAAATTGGACACTCTTGTAAGCTAGCTTTAAGGCTTTTGAAATTAAAGCGAACGCTTTCAAAGCGACATGACCTTCAGACAGACTCTATATAATGGTTACAATAATTTTTTGTTCAATGAGAATCTGGTACAACTTTCTTTGAAATTTTTTAGTTTATCTGCCCCAGTAAGTAATAATTTTATAAAAATTTTAGGAGATTTTTTTGAGAAAGTTTATCTCAAAGCACAGTAAAGGGGCAAGGATACAGTGCTTTAAAAGATCAGGTCGTGCATTGCACTCAAAAAACTCGTCGCAACTTCTATTTGATTGACAGTGTAAATGTCACTTGCATGAACAATCAAAGTGAAGAAATGTGCATTCTTTACAGTTGTTTTTGCCATATCGTTTACAGGAGTCAAACTCTATGCAAACAGGAATTTCGCTATCCATCAAATAAAAATTGCGACGTCTTGTAAGAGTGCACGGCTCATTATCTTTTTTGGCACTAAAAAATGATCGCTTTCCTGCTTTTTAAAACAAGCTATTATTCAAAC
This sequence comes from Heligmosomoides polygyrus bakeri, assembly GCA_947359475.1. Lineage (NCBI taxonomy): Eukaryota > Metazoa > Nematoda > Chromadorea > Rhabditida > Heligmosomidae > Heligmosomoides > Heligmosomoides polygyrus. The sequence goes on from OX375868.1 coordinate 35,112,887, forward strand.
TATTATTTCTTCTAAAAAATGGAATTTTTAGAGCACTTCAAATTGTGTGTTCACTTAATGGGTAGATCAACTAGACCTCCAAAGAAAGTTATGATAAAATTCTCCTTGAACATAAAATTATTCTAACCTCTTGAGTATAGAAGGAGCTTATTTCAATTTGGAAGAGTTCGCCTTAATTTCAAAACCCTTACCATCAGGCTTACTGAGAAGAGTGACCAATTTAATTTGAAAAGTGTCCAATCCAACATGAAAGTGGTATATCCAGCAAGCGTATTCAAGCTCAGTTGGTTTTATGATCACAACTGCTCGGTTACGTTTTATTTAAACCTCAGATGGGTGTCGCTGAGGTTGTAAGCTGCTGCAAATAGGCTGCTGGCGCTCCAGGTTTCCTTTCATTCTGGGCCTGGATTCATCAAGCGGAAGGTATGGGTAGGAATACCGGAGGGTGACACCACCACTGTGACGAGGGTGGCATCCATTTTTAAAACTCCGGCCGATTTCGGTACCGCACAGCGACCCTTTGGGCAAAGTTCGGGTGAAAAAAGCTTGTGACGACTCCTCGACCTCTGAAGTTGTGATGGTACAACAGTGCCAGGCAACAAATTGAAGGCTCTGTCGCAGATTTACCGAAATATTTGTGCCATAGGTTTTCACTTTTTGAAATACTCGTGCTATAAGGCAGGTTACATTGATGTATGTATGAGATGATCTGTGAAGAACATGTTTGACCCACACATTCCCTGCTTTGTTTTATGAAGGCTGAAGCTGTCAGAAACATCTCTTGTTGTTCAATGTAAGCTCTTTGCTCCATTTGTGCAAAACAGTAAATAAAATTCAGTAAGAGTAAAGTGAAATAAGAATAAAATGTCATTTCGAAGATAAATCATGATGTGCAAAAGAAAAAGAAAGCGGCAGCCATCGAAACCGAACCAACGACCTCACACCTGACGAGCCGGAACACTCCCTTCCGCCACCGCCGCAGCTGACGGACACAGTCAACCCCTAAACTTCGACAGGTCACAACTCGCTCTGGAATTTCATTTTGTAATTTTGACACCACAATCGTAATCAGCATTCCGAGCTCTGACGACCCTGGTCTCCATTTGAAGTTCCATGGGAGGTCGAAACCCTTCCTGGTAGCGGGTATGCGGATGTACCTACGACGAACGATGGGTTTTCTCGACCCAGTGCTATACTCACCATGGTGAGGGTAGGGTTTATCATGGATGCCACATCGTGGATACGTCCACCCGCTATACCTCGAGTGTCTCGCTCCGCGTGACCTCTGTTGTATATTTTGGTTGATAGAGGTAGAAAGCATATTCCAGTATCATTCGCCAAGCACCAAAGAAAGGCTAACGATTGATACCGGCTTTCATATCATTCGCTCTGCATAAATAGCAGGGTAGCGAATGATAGTCAGCAGAGCCAAAGCTCTGACTCAGGTGTATCTTTAATATCTCCCGCCTCAATAAATATTGAAAGGAAGTGCAGTACATCACCAGGGCGATAACCAAGCCCAGCGAGCTGAACCCCACCACACGTTCATCGAGTACGTAGATGAATCCAGCCCCTGTGTTGTTCACCCTCCACCCCTCAACTGGGAATGCTGTCATTCGACCGATTGCTAGGACAAGAGGACATAAGGTTAACATGGTTGTGCTTTATGTTCAAAGGTGTGCGTAATTACGATTTACGATTTAAGATTTTACGATTTACGGCGATTTTTGGGATTTTTTTTACGATTTACGATTTACGACATTTTGGGCCGTAAATCGTGAGCTTTCGTAAACGTGATCTTGGATCAGCAGACACTCACACCTAGCGCGATCCAGTTTGAGTAGACACTGCCTAATTTTCGACTATAGACACCTCCCGAAGGCCTCCGGAATCCGTGGCCTCCGTGTGGAGTATTTGACTTTCTTGCTTTTAGCAATTTTTTGGAGACTAAATGAGAGGAAATGCATCTACATGCACGAACAAGGTAGAACTCGATTCCTCGGCTGGCTCAACGTAGGTCTATTTTAACCATCTCTAGGTCACTTAATCCAGATTTGTCTAAAACGGATAAAAGACTAATGTGTTTTCGAGTGTTGCTAGAAAACGTATTAGCAGGCCAAAACGGCATTCAAATACCACCAAAGTCAAATGTAGGAAAGTGAGAATTGCATAGTGCATCTCGAATTGACAATCACTACTTTGTGATGATTCCGTGAAAATGCGGAAACTCCTCATGGAGCCACGCAAAGCCAGCTCTGATACAAGAAGATTCCAAGATTAAGTTGCGATTGGAAGGTATTATGTACTCTACGATCAGCCAAGAATTCGCGTATAGCTTGCATAAGGCTGTCCATTAGATTGAAGCATGGCTTGAAGGCAAGGCAGGGAGTTATTTGATCGTTAATAATTCATTATTCTCTACCGCGGTGCAAACTCCGAGGCAGCTTGAGATAAAAAATAAAAAACGTTCTGATCAAAAAATTGCAAATCTGGCGAATTTCTACTTTTTCATCAAAGCCGGCTATGGCTCAGCGTCTTGTAATCAGACATCAGAAGAATTTTGTCTTTCTGCTTTTTTAAGTGACCTATGAGGCAGTGACAACATTTTCTAGGATACTCTGTATTTCTAGATTAATGTAGACTCCAATGCATCTTTTAACTGCACTTCTCAGTACCAAAACTTTTTCCTATCCAGAACATTGAAGACTGCCGACTCTTCATTTGTTTCGTGCAGACCCCCTTGAATTTTGGCTCAGCTAGTATGCCAAGTAACGTCTGACTTTACACTTTTTGCAGCACTTCTCTTTCTATTCGTATTAGAAAATTGGCCTTGACATCGAGCTTACAACGAGTGGTATTCGCGTAAATTATCAGTGAAAATGTGTCTGTAAGAGAGGACAGCCGAATCTCAGGATAAAAATGTGAAATTACATGCTATAGAACCTTCTTCTGATGCGCCAAATATTCTACGTTTTCATTTATGATTCTTTTGATTCACAAGGTTAATCAATGAGCAAGTACCTTATTATCTGAAAGCCATGGTATCAATTTATACACTGAAAGAGGACGAAGGTACATATTTGTTTGCTATGAAGAACGAAAACAACTTGCAGACATGGTTGCGCCATGCACGGTTCGTTTTCTCCGAGACCATCTTTGGATCTCTAGTCTTGTCACGATTTACGGTTTACGATTTAAGATTTACGAAATTTCGGATTTCATTTACGCACACCCCTGTTTGTGTTACATGCTTCTCTTCTACGATGATTTTTATGAAAATATCAGGTGGACACCTCCCTCCTCCCCAAACCAGACCAGGGCTGGTCCATCCCTCCTCTAGGACCGCGCCAGCCACCACCTAGCCGAAGCCTGAACTCGCCGGCGCCGCGCTCGGCCACATCCGGTGGTCATCGGCGGACACTGCGAGCGGCGCCGCGGCCAGGCGACGGCCCGCCCTGCCAGCTGGACGACCGTGCCGCCGCGGCGGGTGCCCGCCCCGCGGCGGCGCGGCCATCGTCCGCCGCCGTCACTGTGATTGCCCGATCGATGGCTAATGTGAATATCGATCGAAACCCCTTCAAAGCTGCCACCGCCCGGTCGATAGCCCCCCCCCCCCTGACCGCTCGTCGGGTCGTGGCGCAACCTCGTCCTCGTAGCTCCTGCCCGCTGCGCTTGTTTCCGACAAAACAGCGGTGTCCGGTGGAGTCGGCTGTTTTGACGGGCGTTTCGCGCTTGTTTCTCTTCTTTTCCAACACTTTGAAGCCAGACTTTGCTTCTGTTTTCCCTCTGCTCCATCCATTCGATCGTTCGAAGAGTTGGAGGGAGCTCGTGGTTCTGTTTTTGTTTATTTGTCATAGTCATATGAGTTACACAGTGTTCTCACCGATTTGAAGATCCAGAGACAGCTAGGTTACAACGTCAGGTTAGCTATTCTTCTGCTTGTCGTCTTATGGTTAGAAGACGAGTTTCATGTTCGTAACAAGAACGGAGGCAGCGGACGGTTGACATTGGGTCTACCGTAATCTTAACGTCCGTTTCTTTGTGTCTGATGCAATCACGGGGGACGTCCGAAGATGGAGGAAGTGGACCGTTAGGACATGAAGTGAACCTGGGAGAGTGGAGACGAAGCATCACACATCATTTGTCTCCAGAACTCGACTTTCTAGGCGGTTTTTAGTTTGGAAGTGAACCTAGACGAAACGAAGCATCACACATTTGTCTCCATATTCGACTTCCTAAATGGTTTCTAGTTATGAAATGAACGTAGATGAACCCGATCGAAGCATCACGCATTATTTGTTTCGCCTTTTCGACGTTGTTTTGTTTCTGATTACGTTTTGACTTCTTCAGTATGGGTTTACCTAGAAAATGACCCTAAATGCTTTTAGATGAGGCCTTCTACATAAATGTTTCCACACGTAGTGTATTTGCAATGTGCAAGTTGTCTTATGTGTCTTACTAGTTGTCTTACTCGTGGTGGTGACATGGCAGTTCACATTATAGGAAAGAATCCTTGTTTAACAGAAGGTTGAAGCCATCTGTATTGTGTACCACAGATTTCGGACATGCAATTTTATTGATGACGTCACGTGTTAGCTTTGTGAAGCGGTTGCGTGCGGTTCACTTCCAAACTAAAAATTACTTAGAAACATCAATCCTAGAGACAAATGATTTTTTGCCATCCAATTGCATCTAGTTCAGACACCAGCTCCTCATCCAGTCGTCTACTCGCCGGCAGTTTTCGACAACAATAATCTCAGTGAATCCGACAAGAAACTTGACAAAATATAAGAGACAAGAAATGTGTGATGCTTCGTTTCCACTCTTCTAGGTTCACTTTATAACTAACAGCCACTTAGGAGATCGAATTCTGGAGACAAGTGATGTATGATGCTTCGTTTCTACCCTTCTAGGTTCACTTAATAAATAACACCCACCTAGGAAGTCGAATTCTGAGGATAAGTGATGTATGATGCTTCGTTTCCACTCTTCTAGGTTCACTTCTTAATTAAAAGCCACTTAAGTAGTCGAATTCTGGAGTCAAAAGCCGCTGCCGAGTGTGTATGCGGCTAAATGATGTGTGATGCTTTGTTTCGACACATCCATGTTCACTTCCTTCAAGCGTCATCTTCGGACGTCCTCCGTGGTTGCACCAAACACAAAAAAACGCCCGTGAAGATTATGGTGGACCCAATGTCAACCATCCGCTGCCTCCGTTCTTGTCATGTTCGTAAGTGGGTTGAGTAGCCAGTTGCGGAGGAAAATTTGAGAAGTGCAGTTGTCTTACCTGACAAAAGCTGGCATCATATTCTTATTGGAAGACGTTATTATCCATGTCTCTTCTTTGCTCTAACATTGGTAGGCCTTCACACATCCAGTTTCCATTTGTTTCTATATTTTTCATATTCATACCAAAGCAGCGTCTCAGGCGTATATTTCAACAACAAAGTGATGACTCTGCAAGTATCTCGACCCTTCAAATTGAGGAAAACTATGCTCCTCTCGCAATAGACGCGGTTCCTGTGCTCTCCCCGCTGACGTGGAGGAGAGCATAAAAACCGTGGGCGCAGTGTGGCTCGGGGGGGGGTCACCCCCCCCCCCCTACTCAGTGGTTGTCCGCCTTAGTAAAGGATACGTGTGTGTGAAATTACATCGGAAATGGCCTACCTCAATTCACTGTAGGGGTAGAACACACCAGTGCTGCAAAAAAATTCCGGTTTCAAAAAGCACAAACCGTTGTGTAGGGGTGGTGACACCCCCCCCCCCCCCGAGCCACATTGCGCCAAACCGTGTTCATTTGAGTGTTTCACGACCATGGTCTCATAATGGAGCGGGCACCAGCCCGCTTAGTACCAAAAATGCAAAATTACCGCTTCGTAGGCTCGGGGTCAGATGTTCGATTCCTTGACATTGCAGTATTTTTTATGTATCCTCTGCATATACGAAGTCTGGAAGGTATCGCCTTGAGCGAATGAGCGTTCTCTTGGAATGCAGAGCTCGCCACCGCGCGCAGGGACGTCTCTCTTGCAGAGCTCGCCACCGCGAGCAGGGACGCACCGGTGGCGAGCTCTGCGTCTCTGCCCTATGGTTAAGCATAGGGCCGCGGCGCTGCCACATAAGGCGCCTTTTATACTCCCGCCGCGGCGCGGCGCGTCAATTTGGGGAGCGGCGCGGCCAGTCGCGCCGCGCCACGATTTTGACGCGCCGCTGCGCGATTGCAGTTAGAAAGGGAGCGTCAGTGACGCGCGGCCACAAGCATCTGCGCACTACGGCCCGTGCTCCGGAAACGGTCCACGAGTCATTGAGGGAGCAAAACACATAGGGTTCGTCTGGCTGATCAGCGCAATGCATCTTGTCAATGTTTGTCGTGGGATTCCTGTGGGGAACGACGAATCCTCTCTTAAGCCTGGAGTCGAAGTCGTTCGCCCAACCTACGGTTGAAACTGGTGAGTGTGGTATTGAGTCGAATCCCATGCAATGCAAACGGCGCTAAACCACTCCTTATTTTGCGACATGTGCGGCTCCAAAAGTAAAACTGCTGGAACGTACCCATCGTCAAGAATCACTCAAAATTCTTTCTCATATGGCCATTCTAGGGTCACTGTGCACTAAGCATATCTTTAGCGTGATATATGAAGCTTTGTGAATGTCTACAGATCTCTATTCTGTTCCTAGGTTACAGAAGGTACGGGCTAAGGTCATGGTCACCGATTTCGCCCAAACTCCCTAATCAACCGAACCTACCGTAATCGCCCGTAACTTCAAAAAACGATGTCAGATTCGTGACCAGCACCCTAACCCCCCCCCCCCCCCCCTCCTTCCCAATAGGAGAAGTTTGGTCGAAGAGGTGAAATCTCCCACCCCACGCCGAGTCTGCCGCGGATGATCGCGCCGCGCCGCGCCCTTCACCTCAGCGGCGCGATTCGCCGAATACCGTAACCCAAAATTCCGTCAAGTGTGGTGTTTCACGACGGCGGAGTATAAAAGCGATGCGGCGCCGCCTCGCGGCGCGAAAAATCGATAGCCATGCCGACCATCACGCCGCGCCGCGGGGCGGCGCAAGTATAAAAGGCGCCGTGGGGGCCTTTACACATTCATGCGACTGTCCCGCACAACAAAGCGTCGCCGACGCGTCGCCAAAGTATAACATAGGCCTATCGCCGGCGATGCCGCGCTGAGTGCCGCAGGCTGGAGTGGTTCAAACCACTCCTGGCGGCGAGGCATCCACGGGGCCGTCGGTCCCGTTGACTAAAACGGTGCTCTAACGCGCCCGCGCCGCGACCGCCGGATTTCACGGAGTAGCCGTCGCCCCACTTGCCGAGCCGCGGTGTCGCAGAAGTGTGCATGGGGCCTTATGTAGACTTCGTGACTGTGGCACCACACACTATGCAGATGTCGCGCTTGCCGCAGCACTCGCCGCGGCTGCCGCACGCTTTCGTATGTTCTTCTTGCTCCCCGCGCTTCAGCGCTAGGCATCGGACTCCTCGCTGGTCGTTGGTTACTATGGACCTGTTCATTCTTCGCGACGGGAGGGAGTCGTTACCCATGCAAAACACGGAAATCGATTAAAAGCAAGCGATCGCCACGAAATCTATCTATGCTCAAGCGCTCTCGCTGCGCTATGATACTTGCGGACCACCTTCCAAGGAAGAGACCTCAGTAATGTTGATAAAGAGAAACGAGACCTTGTTAACAAACAGAGAACACTGCTGTATTCTATGCCCACCTCCGCTGGTACGGAGGAGAACACAGAATTGGTCAGACGGAGGAATCCGGAGCGTTGCCCGACTAATGCACCCTTGTTGAAGTTGTCATCCTGCAGATCCCTCCCGTGTCCAATACGGAAGCAAGTAAAAGGGGTATCTGTAACGGAAAAGAAGAGATGAGAGCGTATTTACATTCGCTGCATGTAGCGTTGCACCATGCGTGTGAGCCACGTCACGCTGTGGTGACTCCCTTCCCCCCTCCCCCCCCCCCTCCGGAGTATCATAGTGCCGCTATTGCTACTGTCGTCTGTTCATACTCTTCGGCGGCGACTCGAACGACAGCGCTAGTGTTGGAGCGCGTAATCTGCCGCCGTTGAAGGTCGGAAGAACTCGGTTTTTGCACACGATCTCGTTTAATTTGATCAATTATACAGAAAGTATCCTCCGTGAGTTAAAGCTTGATATGCAGAGTGCTGCCGTTCGCCAGAATGGCGAGCATGGATATGTCCAAGGTTCCGTTGCGAAGTATAAGCAGACCGAAAAATGCAGAAATCGCTAGGAGCCTCCGAGCGCTCCCGCTGCTGAGGCTCATGCTCCTTGTAGGTCTTCATTTTCTGTGGTTTATGGTGCATTTCTGAATTGTGCACGCTCGGGAGTAGTCAGAGAACGTATAATACTTAGCACCCTCTCCACCCCATCTCGTACTGCCCCCAGTTGTTTTCGAGGGACAGTGATGACGGGAGAGGGGGAGGGAAGCGGTTCGAATACAGTGTTTATTGACATTATGTGTGAAAGGCATCCCATGACGTCACTTCTGCTGGCAAACAGTGTTTTGCCTCGCCACCCATTCTGTGAAATTGCCCGAGAGTGCAGTAGCTGCCAAGCAATAACTCCGAGCATGCTATCTATCCTTTTCGTCCGTGAGCTCAACTGCGACCCCGCCATCTTGTCGGTTTCCATCAAATGCATGCGCCGTAGGAGTGCGACAGGACAGTACGGACAGAAGCTTCCCACCGTTTCCGACTAGGATAAATCCCATGCTTCTTATCGAGATTTTCGCTTCCGCTTTTCTGAACCCGAAATTGTCAAGTGGCCAACAAAAATTCCTTGACAAACACTTGTTTTGGTGTTTGAAATTCAATTATTATCAATTTCCTACTCTAAGTGGCGTGGAGGGGGGGGGTCACTGGAATGATGACCGCTGTACCGGGGGACGGTCAGGAAGTACACCCGCCCCTTGCTGGGGGGGGGGGGGGGCGTGCGATCTTCCTCTCATCCTCCTTGCTCACCCACCCCAACCCCTAGGCTTCACCGAGAGTCTGACGGCTGTTTTGCGAAACCTTTGACACGCAAAACAAAAGTTTCCGACCCTCAGAACAGCAGCTGTACATCCTCATGCCACCCACATGAATTCAAATGATAGACATCCACCTGCGTACAAAAGTGGTGGAGCGGCTTGGTCCAGGACAAGAGTGTGTACACCAGGGTGGCACAAAGTGCGCAGTTCTAATATGGGGTAACCAAGTGGTATTATGCTCTGCCATCCAACCCTGAATCTGTTCGAGTGCCGATCGCTTTATGGTGTGAGGGTGGTCAGACATTTGCCACGACGTAGGGGTGGGGGATGTCAGGCATTGGAAGAGAACTAAGAAATTGCTCCATTTGTAAGAGTTCATCCAAGCTATGATTGCACCCCAAAACTTAATACACACGATCGGCCGAATTTCGAGGAAACGATCAAGTTGTCTCCGTTGCATCATGTAGGAGCAGAATGCATGGCGCGCATTCGGTATTGCTTCGTAACACTGATTTCGTCCTCCTGCACTTCGAAAGAATTCAGCTGACGCCATTTTGGGCACGGGGCTTCATCTTCGTTGTTTATAAAGTGCATGGTGACGAAGCTTGAATGCTAGTCCAGAGAAATTGATTTGGAGTGTGGTAGACATCAGGATTGGGCGCTGTGCTAAGGGATATCATTTCATACGCGCGCTCATCACAAAATGTTAGGATTGTGTTAGGGGCACTTGAAGGGTAAAGGCTGCACTCCTCCCTATGCTAGAACAGCCTTCGACAGGATAACGTGTTGCTGAGCCTGTGCATACTAGGATTGCGCCAGATTGACGAACTCTAGGAAGAGAGAAGAAGGCAAAGTCATCGCCATAGGACTGCACCCCCTCCGGACTCCGCCCGGCTATGCTTCCTTTTCCATCATCTTCCTTCATTTTCATGGTAACTGCATTGGTGACGTTCCATTGATGATTCAGTCCTTATATTGAGCACATGTACGCATATTTCTTGAACCAGTATAGAGCGAAACCCGTTCTCGCATACCTGGAAAGCCTTGAAATAATCGTCTGACTACATACTTACAGGACTGGAGCCGAGCTTTTACTTCATACACTAATTCGAACTTTAGTCACAAATTTTCTGTACTGATCTCCTGCGAGTTCCATTACCTATTCTTAAAGAAGAAAAATATAACCGAATTATAAATATGGTGAGCAATTCCGAAGTATTTCGAGTCGTTGTTTTCCGGCCGCTCATTTTATATCCTACGTCTTTTTTTTATAAGAGTCGTTATGTATGTGTACAAAATTGTATGAAGTAGGAGGCAATAGCAAAAGCTTACAAACTGACCCCATCTAGTTTGAATAATGTAAAGACTATGAAGAAATCCCACTAAGCGGCAGCTCGGCATGTCCAGTAAAGGTGGTGGCCACCTTCTTATGATCAGGCATTGGCAGCGATCTGTTGGAAGGGCATCCAGAGATTTGAATATAGATATGAGAATGGAGTGCGGGCGAATGACATTTCTATGGCACTGAGCGGAATTTCTATTTCGTAAATCTTATGCGTACCACTCCCGATTTTAAGCGCCTTCAAATTTCCAGGCAGGCTTCGACGTTCCGCGATGGAGCTTTCTCTGACAGTGCAAAACATCACGACTGGTGATGATAAGATCTGTAGATTTCTAATAGGCTGTTCCGTAAGCTTCTATTCAGCCTTGTGTTATTCTTTCATTTTTTTGTTTATGTTCGAGGTAGGGGATGTCCCCAGCAAAGTATGATAGTCCCTTACCAACTGTTGATAAAATTCCGCTCAAATACTGCTGTAATTTCATGGCTGAACTACACCTACCCTTCTAGCTTACTGATGCATACCGAACTGCCAATATGGCTAGATATTTTGATACAGGCTCACACTTTGTTTGGTACCCCCTCTCCGGTCTCACCATTGGAATCATCGTGTTCACCATTTTGGTCACCAGCTGCTCGCATTGCCCTGTGGTGACATACGTGCCACAGCCTCCCTTCCATGCTTTCGCATAGACAACCGGTTGCACTCATCACATGCAGTTCATGCGATGGGTCCGATGGCTGCCGGAGAGAAATCTACAAACAACTGTCATATATGAGGGAGAGTCCTCGGATAGAGAACCCCAAAGAAACGGCGGGGAATCGTTCACATATACAAGACAATTTGTTCGAGCAGTCTGATAGGCTAGACTTAGCCGTCTGTAGAGGTAGGAGGGTGCACTGTTGTAATGACGAATTTTTTACTCCTTTTTCTCAACAATTTCACGACATTGCCCGACGATGTCGTCGGATACCATGATAAAAATAGTTCATGGAAAGTTATCAAACATTTAATAGTACAACATTCATCACTGAGTTATGAATGTTGTACTATTAATATCTACAGTCACGATGGTCCACGGGAAACTTCATTTGTTACCGTTTCTCGTATCTCACAAATTATGCAAATAAATTAATACAAATTATCAGCGCGCAGGAAAAATACGCGCTGCCCCACGCGGCAGTCACTAGAGAATCGGGCGTGTCGTGAAAGGGTAATATAGTTTTATACCGTTTCCAAATTGGGCACTCTCCTCTTGAAGCTTTTGAAATCAAACTGAACACCTTTCAAATCAAGACAGCCTTCTCCACACTAAAATAGACTCTGAGACGATCAGAATATTTTTCTCAAGCATTATCTAGTATAGCTTTTTTGATTTTTTTACTCAGCTGCTCCCATAAATAAGCACATTGTTTAAAACATTTTAATTTCAGTTTTCAAGAAAGAGTAGTGACTTAGCTACTTACAAGGGAACTGTCTGAACGGTACGCCGGAACGGTAAGAACGAGTGCTGTAGGGAGAATCCCCGTCCTCCAAATAGTAACAGAACATGTTTTGTTTTGCCGAGTCCTTGAGGCAAACGAGTACGAGGGTGTAATGGTTAAGGGTCCGCAGAGCGAGCTCTTCACGGCAGCGCAAGATCCCGGTGTCGTGGACTGGGTGGCGCAGTGGTAGAGGGCAGGCCTCATGTTCGTGAGGTCTGGGGTTCGGTTCCCATGCCACGTCGCGTTTGTGCACTTTTACCATAGTGTCGGATTTCCATAGAGATTTCCATATCTGTTTTTGGAGTTTGCTACGGTAAGATGTTTTTATTACTTATTATTTGTCGACATCTCGTAATTCACCAGCAATGTCCGAAATATACCAAATGCGACTTGTATGAAACTTTTACTCCAATAAGTTGTTCTCATTGTCAATTTAAAAATTTTTGACACAGGAGCAACATGAAACAGCGGCAGAATGCCAGAAAAATGCTGCAAATGTAATTTATTAGTGTCGGTGAGGTGAGTGCCACCAGTGTACTCACAGTGTGGGAGGGGACTACATGATCTTCAACTTGACCTACCACCTCGATCAATATTTTCGCCTCTGTTATGCTTACAAAGTCGCGCGGTTATAACAAGCTGCTGCCGCCAACACTGACTCTACAATGTCTGCTAACCCTCGAGTGGTCATTCACCTATTGACGCTGAAGTGCGGATCTCCACTGGATGCTATCCCTTCGAGATACGAAATGAAGCTGGCGGAAAGGATAGCAAGTATCCTACAGGATTTTGAACTGCGACAGCTGGAAATCGACGAAGTGGAGAAGTTGGAGGTAGTGGTAGAAGAGGACCAAGAGTTGCATCCAGAAGAGGATTGTGCCGGAGTCACGACACCACTAACCAGTGAAGGCACTATCACGTTTTCGAGAGGACAGATCGTTTCAGAGGAGAAGATTTGGCTATTCTAGAATTGTTATACTATACAAGTTTGAGAACTGGGGAATGTTGACGGTATCGGGATTCCAGGCTTGGGCTGCACCGGAGTACCACTGGGCAGGAACTGTGAAGCCAAAAACAAGTTCAGATATGGAAATCTATGGAAATCCGATACTATTGTAAAAGCGCAAAAAAGCGACGTAGCCGGGGAACCAAACCCTAGACCTCACGAAAATTAGGCGTTACCTCTACCACTGCGCCACCCAGTCCACGGCAGCGGGATCTTGCGCTGCCGTGAAGAGCTCGCTCTGCGGACCCTTAACCATTGCACCCTCGTACTCGTTTGCCTCAAGGATTCGGCAAAAACAAAACATGTTCTGTTACTATTTGGAGAACGGGGATTCTCGCTATAGTACTCGTTCTTGCCGTTCCGGCGTACCGTTCAGACAGTTCCCTTGTTAGCAAATAGCAAAACTCTATTTGCGTGAAGTAACATAAATGTAAAACGTACAACAAGAGCACCTATAAAACATATTCTCACATCGCTAAGCAGCACCTACACTTATTTTTCCTTATAAAATAATATAATAACAGAATTTTAATCGCCTTGACTTGTTGGGGCAACTGAATTTTAAAAAATCCTAAAAATTTACATTAGACGTTCCTCAAACCAAAATTCTTTTAACCGTCTCGAAGAGTCTCAATTTCAGCGTGGAGAAAGCGCGTTTTGATTTGGAAGATCTTCACTCTGATTTCAAATGCTTGCTTAGAATAGCGTCCAATTTGATTTGAAAAGTGTCTAATTTGATCTGAAGACTGTCCATTTTGTTTTGAAAAGTGTCCAATTTGAGGTGAAAATGGTATACGTGTACTTCAACGGCACCCTCGTGAGCTGTATTATCGAAGAAATCAACGGCTCTGCCCCCTCCCCCCAAACGGATAGCGCGAGATAGGTTGGTGGCGTACAACGCTCAAGAAGTTAACGTAGCCATCCGATGGTAAATGAACTCTAGAAGCAGAAGTGGATGCTGTCGATCGGAATTGTTCAATACAGGGCGGACAGAGGACGGTGAATTACATCTGAGAAAGTTGTCGACAAAAGCTACCTCCGCGCGTGTTGCTAGTCATCGCCAACTATAAACGAGCATGTGTTAAATGTCATCGAAGCGGATGCTGTAGTGCTCGAGCTCACCAAGCAATCCTTCATTCTGGGAAGCGCCGCCAGTCAATGCTGGAGCGCATCTACTGGTCGCGAGCCCTCTGGCTATCGACTGTAACGGAAAAGCTTCTTTTAAAGACGGTCGTAATGATTTCCGTTTAAGCACTCCATCGGACCCGTATCCGACCAGCAGAAATCGTTCTTATACAATGGATATTTCTCCGTTTGAACGCTTCAAGAAACACTTTGACGACAATAATTTATCAGCATTATTTATCAGACAATACAGGATAAGGCAGATGGCTGGGTAAGGGGGAGGGGGAGGGGAAGGGAAGGAAGGAACCGCCTGAGGCGATCACAGGTACGAACGGCTAGCGCCGCCAGACTCAGACTGGAGCCGAACGCCAGAGGCGGATCAGCGGGAGGGGGTAAACAAGCCGCTAGATTCAGCTTGATCCTTCTTTTATAACCAGTGCCGAGCACGGCTGTCGCTGTTATTGACTACGGAGCATCGGCAGGTCTGTGTGAAAACGCGGGTATCGGCTCTCTTGAGAAATGACCTTCCATTTGTTACTGACTTCTCTACATCCTACCCTATTCGAGTGTCCCTGTCCCAGGGACTAAACAAAGCATAGCGGTCTGGGGAAGGGAGTTTATATCCAGACGGTGATGGAAAGTGGTAGCGGCCTTGGGCAGCATGAGGAGTCCGCTTGTGTTGGTTGTGCTGCTCCATTGTCATCATGCACATGCAGTCTTCATCAGTCTCTCGATGTTGTGCACTGACATCGGCGAACGTGATGTGCTGCGATGCAATGAGCAGTGTAAGCGGCTCATTGTCGACTGCTTGTAACTCATTATACTTAATCCTGAAGATGCGAACGTTGTTGTCGAGGTCGTTGTCCTTCTGAATACAGTTGGATGATCCGGCAGGTAGAGGAGTGGAGTGGAGGGGTGGAGTGGAGCGGTGAAGTGGCAGTAGATGGAGTAGTAGGAGTACAATTGCTATGAGAAGTATATGAGTGGGAGGGTAGTGGTGGTGGTGGTGTGGGGGGGGGGGGGGGGTAGGAGGGGGAGGGGGTGTTTACATAGGTTCTCGGGGAGATGGGATATGGGTAGGGGTGTAACTAAGCATGGCTATTTTCGTGAGATAGAGGATGCCGTAATAGTTGTTTGCGTGGAGGAACGGCGCGATTGAGAAATGGCGAAGGAACGGTCAGGAGGCACGGGTGGGATAAGAAAAGATCAGCAGCCGGTGTTCGGACTGTGTAATGCGTTCCACGGAAGTGAGTGGGATGTGGTAAACAGTCAACAAGTCCGTTGTAAACTGCGGCGGATGCTTAATGAGCTTTCTTTTTTTTTTAGAATGAATTCTGTCGACGGAATGGCAAGAAAGAGCCTTATCTTATGAATTATAGTTGCTATAGGATGTGGCATTATTTTCTACGGAAATATCTGTGTATTTCCATGTTTCGAACTTAAAGAGTGAAACATTACAGCGCTGTGCAACACCATCAAAATTATTCAAGAGAATAAAATTATTGCATGAGGTGTGGTGCGGCTCGGCCGAGACTTCATTTGTTGCTCAGATTCTTATGTTAGATGTCTAGAATTCTGGTCAACCTCATGCGAGGGAGCAACTTTATGCGCTTCAACTTCGCGTAATGCGAAGGACAGAGAGAAAAAGGTTATTTTCAACCACAAGAGGAAAGAGTGCCACATCGCAGTGCGTTAGAGAACAGAAAATTAACTTCGGCTCAATAGGAAACGGTAAGAAACTCAAGTTCGTTCATTAGGGTTTCTTCTTTGGATTAAAACCCTCGCCAGGACCTCCATGTAACGGAAAAGCTTCTTTTAAAGACGGTCGTAATGATTTCCGTTTAAGCACTCCATCGGACCCGTATCCGACCAGCAGAAATCGTTCTTATACAATGGATATTTCTCCGTTTGAACGCTTCAAGAAACACTTTGACGACAATAATTTATCAGCATTATTTATCAGACAATACAGGATAAGGCAGATGGCTGGGTAAGGGGGAGGGGGAGGGGAAGGGAAGGAAGGAACCGCCTGAGGCGATCACAGGTACGAACGGCTAGCGCCGCCAGACTCAGACTGGAGCCGAACGCCAGAGGCGGATCAGCGGGAGGGGGTAAACAAGCCGCTAGATTCAGCTTGATCCTTCTTTTATAACCAGTGCCGAGCACGGCTGTCGCTGTTATTGACTACGGAGCATCGGCAGGTCTGTGTGAAAACGCGGGTATCGGCTCTCTTGAGAAATGACCTTCCATTTGTTACTGACTTCTCTACACGACGCATAGCTCAATCTGTTGTTTGTTGGCACTCACAGTATGTCAAAACTCAGCGATGAGATGCATCCCAACATTTCATGTGACTCACCAAAGCTGTGCGAAAACCGCTCTAGGTGGTGGCCATTTGGCAGGGTCATTAGATATGGCTAGAACTAGAACTTGAAGGCCCTCTTCGTCACTAGCACGGCTTCCGAACTCCAGTCGCCGCTTTCTGCCACGCCCATTGCAGCGTGTGTTATCTTATCAATCGTTATCCTAATTTCCTCGCAGGATTTCATCCTGTCTCTTCATTGCTTAGGCGCTTTGTGCACAAAGCACCTGCTTCGCTATATTTTTGTCGCATTTATGTAAGGTAAACATTTGCGGGCGCGACTGGCGTATTGGGAGAACTGGTCTGCGAGACGCACCTCAAATCGATCTAAGATCCAAGTCTTGCCCAGACCAGTCTTCATTACACACACACACTCTCTCTCTGAATTATTCCATTCACATGTCTGGGAAGGAAGAAGCGCTTACTTCTCCATCGACTGTTGATCACTAATCAGCGTATGGATGAGATGTGAATTCAAAACCGCCTCTGCGATAGAACTTATTAGAAGAATGAGTAACGCATTCCACGAGGGGACGGGAGGCTTACGCTGTCTCTTACCTTTTATATCCTTAAACCTACGGCTTAGGTGTCCTTGTTCTTTCTTTAGAAAAGGAGAAATACAATGTGTATTCTTAGATTGCGCTCAGTCACAAGGCATAAATGAAGAGTAGAAGGCAATCTTTCAGTTGTGTGTTACACATTCATGTTTTACGTGGCACAGGGTGCACATTTGACCCTCAGAACATGCCCCTATCGTCTGCGCCACATGCACCATTGGGGAGGGCTTTACGAAGTTCCATTCGTCTTTTTCTTTTTCTTCGTCATCTTCTTCATTGTTTACCCGCTTAGTTGCGAGTCCGCTTTTCCGGTGATGTGGCATATTCCTTCCTTCCATATGCTTGATTACAGTGAGCACCAGCTAGGTCCAACTCTTCACCCGTGCCTCTGGCAATCCAGCCCTATTTTCGTCGTTTTCCAGATCGTTTTCTGGACACTCCTAGATTAAGGCCGATCGCTAGCACATAGATTCCTCACATTTCCATATATCTGCGGCAGCAATATGCAATAGGATGATTACTGACTGCGATGTGTCCTCATAAGTAGTTCTCTTCACCGTGAAGACTTCTGCATACCCCGTGCGGACGCATGGTTTTATTGAAGGTTTTTGGGCAAGAATCCTGCATTCGTTTTCCATTTATTGGTAGTGGATTTGTGTTGTGTGTTCGAGGTATTCCACCATCCTTGAATATCTAATTACTCATGATACCAGTGCGGAACCTACTGACAGTTCGTTACCTTTGGAGAGCGTTTCTTTGGGACTAATATACTCGAGAACTGTGAAAATCGCAACAGCACTAAGTGTTGCCGACATGTTGCGGTGACGCTTCTTTGGATTCCGCAACCGGTTATTGATTGTCCTGGAATGCGATGCGGGTGGTGGTGAGGGGGGGGGGTTGCCTGACGTTGGTAAACAATGATTAGGTCGTAGCGGAGCAGAAACGATCAGCTGAGAAAGAGCAGAGATGTTGTTCCATTGTCGGAACCGGGCCGTACGACGTTTTTTGTTTCTATTGATGTCTTCATACTCTCTCATTGCAGTAGCAGGAGGCGCTGTGCAGGAGTGCTTTTCACTTCGATCCGTTTTCAGACCAACTGAGCCTGTCTTTGGGTTGTCCAAGACTTGCCCGCCGACTTTAAAGTTCTCTAAAGTTTGGGTGTGACGTAGTTTACACAGTGTCATGAAAACATCAAATGGGGCATACCCACAAGCTGTTGACCAACACCGGCCTTTACACTCATTCAGTCCTTCGGTTTCCGTCACTTCTGATTCAGGTAGAAATCCGCTGGTCCAACTGAAATTTCTTTATGCGGTGTGGGTGGCGCTACAAACGAGGTATCTGTCAGAGGTGCAGGAAGGGTAAATGTCATAGATAGCGCGGCAATCGTGTCCTCTCTTCCAAATATACAATTACAACAGGATGATAATTGGCGGCTTTCGGAGAGATTGGATACCGCGTGAGCAATATCCTTAATTGGTGAAACGGCTCAGTTGAAATCCGCTGTCCCCAGATATATCATTCACCTCCGTAACAGCTTTGTCGGAACAGGCGATCTTTCACATTGTTTAAGCGCTTTCAGATTATCTACTATTGCTTCTCTTCATCTGGATGATTATTATTAGCAGAGTTGTAAAGGTGCTGAAGTCGGCAAGCCAGTGTAAAGAAAAAACTCGCGATTGTCCTCAAAATCACTCATTGTTCAGGGCATAAATGCTGAGGAACAATTTCGGCTGCTCCTTTGTTTAGAAATATCTCACGCAGTGGGAATTTGTGAGAAGCAGTGATTGACGGGTGAAAAACTGAGAGAGCACAGCTGGTGGCGTGGTTTTGCAGACGACTTCGACCAGCTTCTGCAGGGCGTTTTTGAGTGCTGTGATTCAGCACTAGTGCGGGAACAACTGCTCGTGGCGCAATAACAATACTCACTCATATCTCTTCCTGATGATTAAATGAAAATAAGGAATTGCACATAAATAATGGCTACATGGTTGTATTGGGAATTCTTGGGCAACACATTCGGTTTTTTGATGAATCAACTCCGAATCATAGCGCATATAACTTATCCGCCAAAACTGCGCTCACTTTGGAGTTCCTTCTCTTGCCCAGCTCCATGCCGTTCGCGTCAGTGGAAAAGAGCACGAAACCAGATCCGGATGTGGTGTCGCACTCTTCATTCAGACCCAAATAGACCATCCTAGTCCATGGGAGAGTAGCTGCACACGATTTCTTATTGAGTTGAACTTTCTTGTTTAGAAATGGAATGAAACTCAGACTCATCAGTCTAATGAAGTGCAGGTCATCGTCGAGGTCTACGGTGTTCCTCGCGGGATTGCACAGAAGTGGAATGCAGGGCGCATCCTAAAGGGGTGACTAATTGCAACTTCTGTACTCCAACTGGAAGCATAGCATTTGAGCTACGTAGGCCTAAAGGTGTGCACGCATATTTGTGAGTATGACTGCTTTCCGTTCTTAGAGGAACGAAAATCGCCAAGGGCTGTAGCGCGGGATGATGTACCGAGGGAGCACTTGCTCTCCTAGGAACGTACCTGTGCTCCTAAGTATTCTAGCAAATGGAGTTCGTAGCCTGCTGCTGCAAGAAATGAGTGTCCAACCTCTCAAGTCGTTTTTTGTCTTATTGCCTCCTCGACTACGGTTAAGCGGTGTGCCTTTGTAGTTGCGACCGTTGTCTACGTCGAAGTGATATGTTATCACGTGGAAAGTAGCATGTGGCATTGCCCTTCGTGCTGGCTAGGCTCACATTTTTATAAGGCGTGAGAATTACGCGTTACACGATCTCTTCTGCATTACGCCTGCGGTTGTGCGGATCTTTTGCCTCCCTTTGCCACTGTATTCATTTTGTATTTTGATTATTTGCTATTATCTTTATTTACTCATCCCACTTTTAGCCTGGTGATTGGAACGAGAATATATCCAGGATAAAATAATGAATTTAGGTACTAAGCGGGCTGGTGCCCGCTCCATTGTGAGACCATAGTCGTGGAACACTCAAATAAACACAGTTCCTGTGCTCTTCTCCGCTGGCGCGGAGGAGAACACAGAACTAGGCAAGGAAGGAACTCCGGGGTGTGGCTGATCTAACTTAACCATTTTAAGAAACTTTGCCGATGTACAGCGGACACCAGCCCGCTTAGTACCTAAATTTAAAAGCTAACGATTTCTGACTGCCTTTGTGAATTTCCAATTAATAACTAATTAATAGGCGTTTTTCGCAGGAGAATCTAATCTGCGTGACTCATGCATCAACCGTTCTGAAATCATTGGGTTTCTGTGGGAATCCGGAATACGCAGTACATAACAGCGGCAACTGTTAAAACCTTCATGAAAAATGCTGCTTTCATGCAACTGAGTTGAAACCAGTAAGGGCGACAGTCGAAATGGCTCCCGCTTCCGAAATCAAAGCATAACCGGTTTTACCTTTGGCCTTTGGCGGGAGATTGCGATCCTTTTTGGGCAGCCTGTTCTGTTTCATTATCGCTCGTCTGCGTTGTAGATGAATTTGCGATGCCTCACAAAGCAGTGTGTGGCGTCCCTTCTTCGATTCAGAATTCAAAGGAAAGCCTGAGCTTGCTATCCCTCCTTTCTAGATAACTGCTCGACTCACCCGTATGCTAATCTACGAGGAATACAAAAGGCTTCGCCTGCTTGTAGTCTCTCGGTCTCATCGTTCTGAGTATCTGTGACTAAGTAGGCGGTGAATGACGTAGAGCGCTGCTCCGGAAGCACGCAGTTGTCGGCCTCTTAATGAAAAGCACCTCAGCTCGGCAAATCTCTATTCTCCTAATCGTGTTTATATCCGAGCTCGCTCGCCTCTATCAGGATTGCTCTGCTGCTGCTCTGGCTTATTAGCCGCCACCACCACTCACCTTCTCGTCGCTGAATTGCTTTCCGTCTCGCAAATTACCTGACGTTTCCCATGATGAGAGGTGAACATCCCGCCAGGGTACGGCTCCTGTAGTTGCCACTCATCTCAACTATTCAGGAACAACTGCGGCCATGTCGATGACTAGTTTAAGTACGAAATCTCGACGTCCCGAAGACATCATCATCGAGGGCTGGCTGCACAAGAAGGGCGAACACATACGCAATTGGAGGCCTAGGTGAGTTACATCCATTGCTCACCCTCAGTTTGGTGACTCCGGGCCTCAGTAAAGTTCCAGCGTAGAAGCTCATGATCCCTACGTAAGAAATGTTGCAGACTCTATTTTAGACGACGTTTGCGCATATTCGCCTTCTTACGAGCGTGAAAAAGCCGAAAACATCTGTGTTGTTGCTTAAAACAGGCGCTTTAGCTTCAAGAAACATGTGAAACATCTATAACGTTTACCACAAAAAGATTTCTTCGGTATACAGTTTTCAAAGACGATAGCGACGAGACCCGATCTCCTAGCCAGCGCTAGAATTGAGAGCCGGGTAAATGACTCCATCCTTTAACTCCATCCGGAGTAAGTAGCCTGGAGGTCGGATTAGTTTGACAAAGACTCAAACAGCTCAACGAAGGGTACTAAGTCCTGGTTTACCGTACTCTGTCTTATGTTTGACTTGTGGGTTCTTGGCGGCGATCCAAAGGGCATCAATTGTCCGAAATGTTGGTATGTCACTTTCTCCTGCTAAAGTACAGGAAAATCTGGAAGATCGCCCCTCAGTAGTATGGAGTGAAAAACCCACACGTCAACCGCAAGGAACAGTGCTTCTGGATAACCCAAAGTTGCTGGTTCTGAGCAACCTGGTCTGACCTCCAAGATACTTGAGCCGATTGGTGTCCTGTGCTGAATTCATTAACCCACGTTTTTCCATCCCTGAGTGCTGCCGACCCGAGAGCCACTTGAAGTAATCGTAACTGCGCTGTAACTGGGACGTGGAGTGTCTGTTTTTCAAGGTAACTGTGTTCTGTATGGTAAAACAGCATTCATAAACATCACCGGCATTCTCGAGGCCCAGAGAAGGCAAAGATGACAAGATAAAGATCTGTCAGCTTGAACTAAAGCTCATAAAGATAAACGCTGTGGTACATGTATTCAACATCACAAGATTTATAGAGTTCGAGCTTGGACGAATTTATGGGACGGGTTGTTTGGAAAGCGGGTTCATAGGGAATTGAGATGGTTAGACCGACTCCATCTGTCCCTTTACTCCTTGCAAGTCATGTGGCATCCAAAATTTCTAATCTAATTTCAATATCTTTGTCATGTGTAAACGCTCCTCGAGATAGGTGCCGAATTAATCTCAGAAGTCGTAATATGAGTTCTCAGGAAATGGAACGGTTTGGTATCCTTCAGTGTATTATAAACACCTATTTTTGTGTCTGAAAGCCTATTGCTTATTACCACATCGTGAAGCGTGCCACAACACGTTTGATTGACTGTGGTGTCATCACCAAAGCTCCGAAGTCAGATATCACATTTGAAATAACAGTCCGTTTAACTACGCATTTCTTTCTTGCCATAACAATGCAAGTCTTGGCCCAGGTGAGCATGAGAGCGTGGGTGATGTTGCAGCGGTTGGTTTGAGACGTTCTTAGCGTTGCAAGAGTTCCGGCACTTTAGCGATTAGCCTTGGTAGTTCATAGTTTTTTTTTTTGGCTTAATACGCATATCCTTCTATCGAGTCTAACCAGGATACTATCTCAACGGTAGGTCGGAACGGCGCAAGTGTTGTATATGGGCAGAACCCTCTCTCCCTGGGAAGTAACAAACTGCAGGTATCTCGACCCCAATACAACTCTGCGCAGAGTTAGGGGCGACGGAAGTCGCGGGTTGGCGCCCTGTTGATTCACGTGCTCCACAGCTGACGGGCGCGCGCGGGATGAGGGCTCGTTTCGCGGGCAAGCGCAGTGCACAGGTGGCCCAATAGGGAAGAGCTCGGGCTCGTGAGCGAGGGGTGGGGGTTTGGATCCCGTAGACTGCGTTTGTTTTGCACTTTTGCAAAATCCATGTTTATCATATAGGTAATCCACCTAGGGGTATTATAGTGTGTTATAGAGCATGTTTACATATAACATATGCTTCAAACTACAGATTAGCTAGAATGTTCACTTCTATGTGTCACTTGTTTGAAGCCTATTTTGTGTGACCGTAGTTATGTAACGATAGATATTTGGTGGCACTAGTTAAATGTTCTGACTCCACCGACAAGACTTCGGTCAAAAAAATTCCGCTGAAACTTCGTCTAGGGGGGTTATTTGGGGTGCTGATCACGAATCTGACATCCGTTTTTCACGATTCGGCTGAATAATATAGATACAGAAAGGCACAGGATTACATTCCTATAGTTTCTGCCGATGACGGCAGGTAGAGACAGAATCGTGAAAAAGGAATGTCAGATTCGTGATCAGCAGCCCAAATAACCCCCCTATATGAAGTTTTAGCGAAATCGGTGATCCTGCCTGGACCACCCTTGTTAACGGTATGGGTGGTCTCCGACCGAATCGTGAAAAACTGATGTCAGATTCGTGATCAGCACCCCAAATAACCCCCCCCCCCCTAAACGAAGTTTCAGCAAAAAAATTTTTTGACCAAAGTCTGAACTTTTTACTAGTGCCACCAAATATCTATCGTTACATAACTATAGCTTCACACAAAATAGGCTTAAAATAAATGACACACAGAAGTGAACATTTTAGCTAATCTGTAGTTGGAAGCATATGTTATATGCAAACATGCTCTATAACACACTATAATACCCCTAGGTGGAATACCTATATGATAAACATGGATTTTGCAAAAGTGCAAAACGAACGCAGTTTTCAGGATCCAAACCCCCGACCTCGCGTTTACGAGCCCGAGCTCTTCCCTACCACGCCACATGAGCACTGCGCTTGGCCGCGATACGAGCTGTCATCCCGCGCGCGCCCGTCAGCTGTGGAGCACGTGAATAACAGGGCGCCAACCCGCGACTTCCGTCGCCCCTAACTCTGAGCGGAGTTGTATTGGGGTCGAGATACCTGCAGTTTGTTACTACCCAGAGAGAGGCGGTTCTGCCCATATACAACACTTGCGCCGTTCCGACCTACCGTTGAGATAGTATCCTGGTAAGGTGACTGGCTTCAGAGGATGTTCTAGTTGAACAACTGGAAAAGGACCCTGTTTCGTAACTTGAGCTCTGTTTCATTGAATTCTTCGGAAGCATACGTTCATCGATCTTAAGTGTTGATCGTGTTGCATCGATCCAGAACCGATGTTTAATTGGAGACTTCGAATTCTTGGTCAAAAATTAGCAAACAGTATGTAGCGAAAGGGCAGATTTTGTTTCTGTAGAAGCTCTAAATGAAGATTTGATTACTTTCTCTGATAATAGCGTAGAAACTCAATTTTTATCGAGTTTTTTTTCAGATACTTCATTCTATTTCATGATGGAGCTTTACTAGGATTCAAGGCCAAACCGAAGTTAGGACAGCCGTTTCCGGAGCCGCTCAACGACTTCATGGTTAAAGATGCCCAGGTAAATAGTACATCGTATCGCTCACCATTCATATTCGATACAGATCACGAGGAGCTTTGGAAAATTGAAAGTAGGCGCAAATTGAGATAAGGACAAATTTGACTCTGAGTAGAAGCCGTACACTGTACTTGGGCCCTGCCGGGAGTCTCTCAGACGGTGTAGTGGCTGAGTTGGATTCGCTCTCAATGAAACTGTAAATTAGGTGTTAAAATGCTGATGTACTCTTCTCTTCGGAAAAGATGCTAACCTTCGACCTGTGGATAGCTTTCGTTAGAGCTGTTTATGTGTTTACTAGGCAAGTGTAGTAGAGACGGAGCAGACTCCGACTTCCGCGTGCGTCCTGATATGATCTAAGAATCTGGTGCTGTCCATAGCAACCAAGCCCTGTATCCTTGAATAATAGATTTTCCTGGTAAGGATAACCCGCTCATAGGATGGCCACCGCAAGTCATTGTAGGGGCCAAGAATGCATGCACGTTGTCTGCACCATGCCTTTAAGAATGCGAATAGGATGCGAGGAGCGTCTCGTAAAAGCGTTGAGTAACGCCGACTGGTTTCCTTTGTTTAACAGCGAAATCATCGTGGGGATAAGTTGTGTATAAAGCTGGAGGCTTCGGGTCGGGTCAGAACACGCATACTATTCGCTCCCACGCAAGCTAAAGAGGCTGCCGTTCAGGCGTGCTCAAGTTGGCTGTGAAGAGTGGAAAGCTATAAATCAGTGGTTAATCCTTTAAAATGCGCCATACTTCCGGTTACCGAGGGGACCTTTGGATGCATGTCTGATACATTCAGTAAGATTGATGAAACGGCTAGTCGATGGATGGGAAAGATGTCGCTTTCTCCAGCTAGATACTGCATCGGTTCACTAGCCAAAAGAGGGCTTGGTCTGTCTAGGCGCGGCTCGAACATGGAAGCGATCCACGACCTAGTCAGGAATGATCTGCTTATCTTGAGTTCTTTGCCTCTTTTGTTATCCATGCGTTGTTCGTTCGCAGCCCTACCTTACAGAGCATAATGAATATTATCGAATCCATATGCTGAGTCACTCCGAGTGCATCCATACCATCATTTTCTCCAAGGTCGCTGAATAGGTATAAGATTTGTCTGAAAAAAAAGACAACAACACTTGTTTATCGCTTGGCCTCCACAAATCATCGCGTGGATTACATATTTAATTCATGCTTAGATTGGGAAGTCTAAACACAACCGTTGCACTTGTCTTGCTCACCTGCGCTTCGCCACACTTCTGAAATTGCGTGACCGCATGAGGCGGCCACTTGGCTATAGAGCAGATTCCTTGCAATTGGCTTCAAGTGTTTTATTTACGGGAATGCCATCCTCCGAAGCGTCGACGTAGGGCTGCTCAGCGTAGTAATCCGCCTATTATGCAAGTGTCGCTATCAGTTTCTGCGCCCTGGTAAACAACCGGCTGATATCTGTATGACGACGGAGAAATGATGCAATCACCAGAACTTCCGGTTCTGTTCGAAGGTCCACTGAAACCCAAAATTGCGCTTGTTGTGATTTGATCTGGGCCAGCACCATCGTGAGAACAGTGTCTGCGAGTGTAAAGGCATTGATAAGGGGGTAGTAGGCGCAATGTGTCATACGCCCTTTGTTTGGGAGTCAGCGCGGAGATCTCTGATGCCGAGAGACTGCACACGTGGTCTTCGCGTCAATCTGTCAGCGGTGCACTAAACTGCACCCATTAGGTGGTGTGTTTGTGAAATGCGGGGAATATCTTTCAGTGGAAGTGTACTAATTACATAATAGAGGGAATTGAAGCTTTGGAGAAATGCTCACGCCCTCAAAAATGCATAACCACGCCCCATTGGCAGCTGTAGTCCTTGTCTGCCGAGGAAGACTGCTACATCTCCACTAAAGACACGACGGGAAGAAAAAGTAGTGCCTGAAGAGATAAGGGCAAAGAGAAATACGTCCTGTTTGAGATCCGCCACGCATTCTACTTCTACGGGATGTCGTGGTGACAATTCAAATGCATATTTGGCCTATATAATGGCTTGCAGTGGCCAGCCGATTGACAAGTCAGTGTTTTATCCTTCCGAGAGAGGCTTGGTACCTAAGCCGACCATGGAGGGATGGGAGGCCTGCTTATATATTGCCTCGCCGCGAGTCATCCGGAACCTAATCCCACTGCGCTACCTAGCACCTAGCTTGGAAAGCAAGGATATACGATTCCGAAAAGTAAGTTATTCCTTTTTAGGGTACCCCTCATTTTCTGTTTATACTGCTTGTGGAGAGTTTCACTGGATATTTGGTTTCTATTTGGCCCTGCCAAACAATAGACAAGTGGCCCTTGCCCTTCCCAAGCAGGTCTGGTACCAATTAGAATACACAGGGATAAGGGTTTCCTTCACCTGACGCAGTCTGACCCTAAAATCGACTTGTGTGGGCGATATCGACTCTTATTGCTGTCTGCTCCATGCGCACACAGAGAAGGTGCTTTGAAGAGCAGATGTTGAGTGCGAGGGGATCATTTCACAATAGTCGAGAAGTAGACGGCCGAACCAACGGCCGATCTAACCAATATCTTGGGCTTCCTCCCGGTATCTTATGAGATCCGAACCATCTATAAAGTCCATTGTCGCAATACGGTGTGGCAGTCCCACCTAGGCTTCCACATTTTCCATATACAACCTGCAGTAAGATGCTGTATTTCGCTACACTAGAGTGGCCCACCCCGCACTGGACCTCGCTGGAATTGTGAGCAGTAGTTAGAAAAAGACAAGAAAAGTTCGTCGTCATATTATAATTGTGCCTCCCCCAACCTCTATTACGCAAATCGATTGGTAGTGGCCAGCAGATCGATATTGCTTACCTGTTGTGAAGTCTGCCCTCCGTCCGACGTATTAGCGTGATTCCTGCCTCGAACGGTTAGCCCCAGCAGAGTTTGATACTGCCGATCGAGATGAGATGCCTGTTCAGAGATTGATAGGCTTGGTCCGATACACGGAAGGAAAGATGGACGACGCTACTAATCGAGTAGGGTACTGATCGGGACCGTAGCTTATTGCCCACACTTATGGTGTTGTTTTTTTAGCCAAAGGAAGGTTTTCTAAGCTTTTGCTCCATGTTAGGTCTCCAAAACGTCGTGTGTGGTGTGTCTGTTAGCCTTCGGTGGGAATGACTGAAAACTGGCTCCGCTTTCAGCTTGGGTGACTGCTAGTATTACGCAGATAGGGTTAAAACGGCCTGCCGTCAGGTCTGCGTGTATTCTGCTATGATCCTCCGCAGGGTCTCTTATAAAACTTTCTCATATCATGACCTTCATTTTCTTCCAGGCGATTCGATTTGACAAGCCACGTCCGAATATGTTCATGATTCGATGTCTGCAATGGACGACAGTCATCGAGCGCACGTTCTTCTCTGACACTGCAGAGGTATGCTTTCCTTCCTTGTTGCGTTCCTTTCGTCGTGCTAGAAGGACCACAATGCAATACTTTTAAAGGTGCCCATCCATTTACTACTAGTCTTTTCTGCAACAAAATCCTTCAAATAATCACGCAGCGTTTTCCTGATTCCCGGGTTTAAATGGGGAAAATATTATTATCTAGACATATCTGAAGTTCATCCAAAAGCTCACCTAGTTCTATCAACGCTTTATGTATCAATTTAGTTTTAAACTGGAGAATTTTCAAAGCGAGTTTTGCTCACGCCAAACCGTATACTGCTTAAACCGTACTGACGACATTTCTGAAATGGTAAAATTTAACATTTGATGTTAAAAAGTATTCCAGAAATCCCATGGGCACGATAGCGGTTTCGAGTAGCTCTAGCGGTTGCTAGGCATGATGACTGATTTTGAGTAGTGAAAAATAAACAGTATACAGTTTGACTTGGATTATAGACTTCAGTTGTAATCTTTTATATTACGGACGAACCTTTCACATCATGGATTATAATCTATTACATTATGGATATGAATATTGTTCAGTTGATTCTAAAGGAGTACATTTTAAGTAGATTTAATATTTAGCAAATTAACGTTCTCTGAGGTCCGGATGACTTGCAACCTGGGTGTTTGCAAGCATCGGGAAGCGTTCATTTTGCGTTCGATCAAACGGCGCCGGTGGTGTAAAGGCGTAGAGCATTCCCGCCCGGTCAGAGGGAGGTGCGGGTTCGAGTCCCGCCTGGCGCTAGAAGTTTTGATCGCAACAAAACATCGTTATGACAGCTCACAACCTCGACACCAGCCACTTGAGGCTTAAGGAAACTGATTTGAATTGTTCGTTCATTTTTTGCTTTCACCGTTATATCTGTTTTGGAACAGCGTTTCTCTCCTTCTCCTGCATTGCACTGTGTCAGTGTTTGGAAATTTAGCCCTTCTCTTTCTTCATCTTTAGAGTTGAATTCATAGTAGTGTTCGGTGGAAAGCTTTTTATGTAGTTATTTTGAGTTAATTTTATCGGGCCTTATTTGCAGGTGGTTTATGATTATTTCAGTCAACAAGCAAATATAAGGAAGTATAAGGAAGTATAGAAGAGAAAAAAGACGTGCAACTAAATTCAAGGACTAGAAGCAGTCACGATTTCATCCTCAGCGGTTCATAGTCTAAGAGCATCATTCCGATTGCACGTTCGGCATTAATTGAATTGCACCGGCTTCATCACTGCGATCTTGCAATGGATCTTTACTCTGAGGAACTCGTTTACGTACCGCCTGTAGCGGCTTCATACTACGTTTGCTTCACAACTTGAGTGGTTTACGATCGACAAAAAGTATCGTGCGGGGTTGTATTCGGTAGTGCTGACTGCATGCGGATAGAATCTTCATGACCATTGAAATATGGCTACGGTATCGAGATAGATTCAAACTTCTTTTTAATCACCAGATATCGTGTCGTACTTTTGTCTGGGGAAGAGAGAGGCTACGTAGTTTCATGGTGCCTATGTAGGCATGCGTGCGTATGTGATGGGTATGTAAGCGGCTTAGTATGCTGCTTCCCACCTTATGTAGGAAACATGAAGCAATACTTAAGTGTAGTAGCGCAATCAGATGACGGGTCGACTCTAACTTAATTGATGATTAAGGCTTGGGTCCGCCCTGACGAACAGAGCCTTTCATTCCCTCAGGTTGGTGTAGTGACACCACGCTTCTCTGAGAAGAGTAAAATATTTGTTCATCGGCTGCCCACCTCAGTTCTTTTAATAGACTATATACGTCAACCCGGACACTCGTGGAAGCTTCGGCTGAATGTCTTGATGGCTAAAACGTCAGTAAAAGTTTGACAGAGGCGAGCATCATTATTGCAAGATCGACCGCACAGCCATGAAACTCAAGGAATTCGAGGCCAAATACGTATTAATTTTTTTGCATAGCGCATGAAAGTTGGATGCGCGCCCACAGTGGGATTTGCTAACGTCGACCGTTCCCAGCGTAACGTCCTCATCCTTTATGCAACAAACTTTTTCGGCAGGTGTTGTTGGCGAGGTCTTAATACAACGCAATTATTTCCTCTTCGCTGTTGTAGGCTCGTGAACGATGGATAGCAGCGATTGAGTTGATAGCCAACCGCTATCGACAGCATATGAGTGAGGAACCGCAGCCGCCTGTGCTTGAAGAGATGATGGAAGTTGTCAGTCAGGTAGGATTAGCCGTCTGGAGCATCATAACTGATTTTATTGCGTGTGAGCTGCGCTATTCTTCTTTTATTGATTACTCTTACGGATCGCATTCATTTGTAGAACATTGAATACGAAGTTTTCAATTCACCGGACTAGAGATAAGCCCATGTAAACTTTGCCATTGAGTGTTAGTGAGTACCAGCTCATTTTCTGGGCAGTTGACAGGAACATTGTGCTTACTTCATGGAAATGTTATAGGGGAGGTTAACTTTTGAAGGCGCGTAATTTGTGAGTCCACTAACATACGATGTTGCGGGACGTGAAGCTGTTGGGATGTGAATGAAATCTCGAATCCCTCGGCTTGGCTTTGTTTGAATGCGACGCAGTTCTAGTACTTGTATCATTCAGCTCTCACCACGATTCAGCATCGAAATTGATATGTCAGCATGGACAGACCGTTTTTCGCAGTCGTCAAGTTTGCGACTATTTAATAGACGATAGGTCGAATATCGGAAAGGCGCTGGCGTGGCGATAACCCATCGCTCGAGAACTAAATGTGTCTGAAGAACTAGTTATTCACAAGACATCTTGCATCATGCAGCCGGACTGTTGTGTTCTTGGTGCATAGGTCCTACATAGTATAGGCAATGTTAACGGTATTTTGTTTTCAGGCCTCTTTGGATGACTTAACTGGTCAGTATGCAGCCGCAGCGCATGCCATCATGGGCCAGCCATCGCTGACGGCGAACTCCAATCTGGCGTCGGTGAGAGGTGACATGATGAGTATAGCCGACACCAGCGAGGCTGCAAAGCGGGATAAAATTGTGGGCAGCTTTTCGTTGTGTTTTTAGTGCCACACAAATTCATTGTACTAATTTTTGACTTTTTAGACCATGGACGACTTCGAATTCTTGAAGGTTCTTGGTAAAGGAACTTTCGGAAAAGTTATATTGTGTAAGGAAAAGCGAACGTCTAAATTGTATGCTATTAAAATATTAAAGAAGGAAGTCATCATTGCAAGGGTACGATTGATTTTCTGGTTAATTCCATTTATGTTCACGAGGTAACAAACTCAATATTCCAGGAAGAGGTAACCCATACGTTAACGGAGAACCGAGTCCTGCAGAGATGTAAGCATCCGTTCCTCACGGTACGTGGTCTTCTTTCTGGCTTCGAGTTATAGACGCATTCACTGAGATGGCGCTTAATGGCCGTAGCTAACCTGTTCTGCTTAATGGAAGACAGATGCACTCGTCGGGGTACCAAAATAGGACGTGCTAACATGTAGATTCGATGGCACACGACTTTGCGTTGTGTTGTACCGCGTAGTTTGTCTGTTCGGCTTGGCTATCAGGTCCACAATTTGCAATTCGAAATTACCTGTGGTTAGAAGATTAAGTACTGACGCATGCATATAGACTCTGGTGTGTGACTGCCTCAATATGAATGCGAACCCTGTTGTACCTGGAAGCCTTTCTTTTCCGTAGATTTTGCAAATGTCAGAAAACTGCAGTGACATTGTGCGAGTTCTATCCAGATTACCACTTTCATTAGCGTCCGTACCGCTTGGTGGCGGGGTCCGCGTTTCTGGTCCAGCGCCATTTCTCCTGATCCAACGCTTGATCGGTCCAAATACCAGCAATCTTTAAGTGAAAATGCGACATATCTAGCCAACGTTGCTTCGAGTGTCGTCTGGTCCGCTTTCCGGGGACCTCAAGGTTCAAGTCTATTTGTGCACGGGGCCTCGTTGGCGAGAAGGACCTGGCCATACAATGGCAGATGAGTTTCGCGCAAATTGTCAGCTATCGGGGCAATTTGCATAGTTTTTTCCTCAAACAGCGATTGTTTTAGAAAGAATTGCGTTGTTGAACAACACAAAGGCTTTAGAACCTTACAAGCCGTATCTGTATGAAAATTTTTTTTTAGATTTTTAGATACTTCATCCATAATCGAATCTTGGCCTAGCGAGGGGTCACTATCGTTGGAATTCTACGCCTAGGCTTTCTAGGCATGTGTGATGTGCTGCTGAAATTAGGGTCCAGATTTTTTGCCCAAGGTTCGGTCAAGACGATTCGCTGTATCTCAATTCTTATTCCTATAAATGCTGAGCTGTTTGGATAGTTGGAATTACTAAAATCCATAATCTCCTTTGAATTTCTTTCTTTCTTCAAGATCTTTAAGATCTAGATAACTAATGTCTCCTCTTCACCACTTTGGGTGCTACATCGACATTCGTTCCTGCTCCCTTTTTATTCCGATTTTTTTTGCCACCTAAGACTTTTCTGCTTCGAGTTAAGTTCAAATAATTCCACTGAAAGGGAGTTTTCGTGCAACCAGAACTGTGCCAGCGGGGTTCGAACCGCGTCTTCTGCGTTGCGTAGAGAATGCCTACGCCTTTTACCACCTGCTTCATCGATCGCTTTGTGGACGATGTCGTGGCGTGGTTCTGTCAGCGTTCACCCGAGATATCGTGTGAATGCTGACAGAGCGTGGGTGGTGTCCCAGCCAGGGTGGGTTCTGGTCCTTGCGGAGCATCTTGTAAAAACCTAAGACATTTGTGGCAGCTATTCCTCATCTAGATACGAATGGAAGTGGGATCCATCCTAAATGAAGAACCCTTCACCGTGCCTAATCGCTAACAGCGGCTAGGTTGAAAGTGAGCTGATATGTTGAAGCAACATCAGCCGATGGAGGTTTTGAAGCTGGGGAGCCATTCTGTGAGACCCTAATTCGCATTTCTACTACCCCCCCCCCCCCTAAATTGTGCGTATCTACCCGTAAACTACTAAGCCACGTTTTTAGAACAGCTCCCGTTTCAGGATTATCCATGAAGCACATAAGTAAATCCACCTATTTGGTTTGAATCCGGATTTTAGTCCTCTGTTTACGAAGAGACCGATGTGTGGGAAGGACTAAACCATAATGGTTTATAGCGAGTAGTGGTGTAGTCATTTAAGATAGGAGATGCAAGCTGAGTTTAGCTTCTGTGCTACGGTTTGCTTGTTGTGGGCTAGAAAGAGTTTCAAATGAAATTCAGTTTTTGCCCTCAGTCGCACACCAAAGTCACACTGCACATGCCAGCACTTAGTAGCGGTCCTGTGTAGTGTCATAGCAAGGGAAGCTCCACTGATGGTTTTCGGTCTCTCAGCAAACTTGTGGACCGTTTCGAATAGAAACAGCGTATCTCTTTTGTGTTGTGCTTCTTTAAACATCGAACGGACGTGTTGTTCGGGGCTGAGTTGCAGCTTCCACAGGATCGTCATCACCGTGTGCATAGCAATTTGTGGTCGTGTGTTTTAGCAACTGACGTATAGTTTCCAAACAACACACCATCTGTGTTTCGTGATGGAGTTTGCAAACGGCGGAGAGTTGTTCACGCATCTGCAAAAGAGCGGCACGTTCAGCGAGGCGCGGTCGCGGTTTTACGGAGCTGAAATCGTCCTCGCGCTCGGATATCTGCACAGCCTCTCGATTGTCTATAGGGACATGAAGGTATGTGTGTTTCATATTACTGTGCTTCTTTTGTGCTTTCTCGTGAAGAGGAGATTATTGCATGTTTCGATGTTGTCTGTAGTGAGATTGATTCACCCTCATCATTTCGTGAAAGTGCCGTGAGTCCATGTGTTCGTGAGGTTGTGCTCGACGTTGGTGAAATGTCATGGTTATGGGTAAGAAGGGAGATGGAGTTTATATGGAAGTGGGTTCTTCTTCGTCTTTTAGTTGCTATTTCGATAGAGCGAACCACTTTGAAGCGTAATAAGAAACTGATTGAATAGATGTTCCTGCGTTGTAGGCCTTACAAGGATATCGTAGCCAAACTTCATTTGCGACCGACATTTCAACTAAATAACTGTTTTCTAGGCCTGAAAAAGTTCGAGTTCTTCACAATGGACCCTTGCCTGCGGAACCCTAAGATTTTCAAGAGGAATTCCCTGTAAATAGAACCCCTATCGCCAGTTCTGCTAACAAACATAACAGTAACATAACAAGTCTGCGTATTACAGAAAATGAAGCAAGCTAGCGGTGTCTGAATTCTTATTTTCATAAACACTGCTATTTGTATAGCTGTAATATACGGGAACTGCCCATATTTTGCCGTCGTCGAAGTTAGAGTCTAGTCGGTCCCTTCGAACACCGCGGAGGAAACCCTGTGGTGCTGCACTTGGGGCATGTCCTTAGTCCGCGACGGAACGAGTGGTCGCTCGGAGAAAGGATATGTTTCGATTTTCGCAAGTCGATCGCTTCGTATTGGGCCTATGGTATACTCCCGCGTCGCGGGAGTATACCATAGGTCTGAAGCGATTCGCATGTTTGCACGGGCGACTCAGTCGCTCCCGTCGCTAGCATCGCGGGCTGTGATCATACCCTTACTCATTGCCGTGAACGTGGCAAGTGCGCGACGTCGCTTTGGGCCAATGTCCGCCTCTCGGGTTGAAACTGTTACTGTTGGAGCGCTGGGCCAGCTCTTCGTTTCTGACCATGACTGTTTCGGGGTGCCGTCTATTTATCGTGAAGAGGGCTATTCTCGCCCCTTCTTACCACCTGCGAGGGCATTGTGTTGTGGTGTGCAGTCATTAGCCGTAGCATGTAGTCACACGAAAGTACCAGTTGGTCAGTTGCTTCCCCTGCCTTCGAAGGAAACGATAATTGGTATGATCGGTGGTCCATTGTCGTAAGCAGATATGTAGATCTTATAGCTGTTGCAATTTGAAGGCTGTGGGTAGCACTGCTGGAAAGTCGTGCGAGTAGATGAGTAGTAGTAGCAGTAGATCGTGTCGTTCTAGAATAGATTTCTATTTTCATGCATGTTCGTGGTGCTGACGAGCTATCGCCTAACCGCTGACTTCATCGGCTTCTATTGTAGATGCTCAGTCGTGTTACCATTGAAAACGGTTAGCACGTCATTCGAATGGGGTCCCCGGTATTGTTGAACGGTGCAGTGGTGGGCACGAATTGAAGTATTGTTGAGGGTCACCAGTTGGTGCAATGAAAGCTATTAACTATATTGCCAGCTGCCTCGAAGCCCTTGCAATATGCATATTGATAGTAGCTGTAAGACGTAGAGCTAGTCTAGCAGGAGCAGCGAAATGTTGGGACAGTGGATAGCTCATTTAGAAGCTGGTTTGAATTTGTTGCCATCAAGTGTGTGTTGAGAGAGCATGTTTTCTTTGGAATGCTAATATAGAAAAACACGTTACAGCGGCTTAGAAGGTCCATGTATGACTCGGTAGTGTTCGATTTATACAGTAGTAGAGCTCTGGTTTCTGTGACGCTAATTCTTGGTTAACAGATGTTTTGAGGAAACTGGAAAGAAGTACTTTCAGATGAGCCTTTGTAGTGTTACCCGTTATCAGTGGTTAGTTCCCTGCGGAAGTTAGCGATATAGAAAATTTAGCACCTCGGAATGAATGATACTATATGAGACTTGAACACCGGTTTTACCAGAACATACTGTGGCATGTGTGTGTGTGTGTGTGTGGCAGAGGAGAGAACCGCACCGAGCCAGACTTGCATTATTTTCTGCTCTTTCCCTTAGTACAACCACTAGAACCCCTTCTGGCCCGGTAGCCCAATGGTTACGTCAAAAACATGGAAGACCTAAAATTTTTGTCCGGTGCTTCGGTGCGCTATCGCGAGGTGCAGCACTCAACGAATTCAGTCTAGGCCAGTCCGGGACCCTAATGAGCACTGTTTAAGTGACGGCTCTAATGCCCATCACGACCACCACGTTAGACACCGGTAGATTGCACGTTAGATACCACCACAGATTTATTGGGCTCATCGTTGTGCTGGTTGAGGAGGTTAATGTATTTAGATGAAGGGGACCAAAACGTCGTCGTGGAGAAGTTGTCGAAAGAGAGTTTTGTTCGTTCTCCTCGATCATTACCTGTAACAAGAGCGCCATCTTCTAAATGAGCTATCCCATAAAATGCGCCGTTGGCGGTACTAGAGAGTAGTAGAGAATGCACTGCTCACCTTATGAGTATACGCACAGGAGCTGAAGTACTCGTTCCAAACGGCCGACCGTCTGTGCTTCGTGATGGAGTTCGCCATTGGCGGCGACCTCTACTACCACCTGAATCGCGAGGTGCAGACCTCGAAAGAGGGCTTCTCGGAGCCACGCGCCCGCTTCTATGGTGCCGAGATAGTGCTAGCCCTTGGCTATCTCCACGCCAACAACATCGTCTATCGCGATCTGAAGGTCTGCTCGCATGTGTGAGGAAACACGGCAGTCGAATCGATCCGTCTCAGATACCGTATGATCCGGAACGGTTCTACTGCGGTGCTCTTTGCTTTCGTTGTAGTTTTAGGAGATGGTGGTTGTTTTAGCTATAGTTGCTAGTTAGCCGTAGTGTGTAGCACTCCTTTTAGTTGGCAATTTTTTGCATATTTTGAGCGCCTGGCGCAATTTTATCATGAGTGAGTGTGTATTCTTCCTCCGAAACAGTTCTCCTTTCAAGTGTTGTGTCTGTGTCTTGCTGTTGTTTTCATTCTTGTTCTTCGTTGCCGTATTTCGTTCTCCATATGCTACACAGGTCTGATACATGTTTTTAGCTGGAGAATCTGCTGCTGGACAAAGACGGGCACATTAAAATAGCTGACTTTGGGCTCTGCAAGGAGGAGATTAGCTTCGGCGACAAGACCAGCACGTTCTGCGGAACTCCCGAGTACCTGGCACCAGAGGTTAGTTGTTCTTTCAGTCATCAGTGAAGCATATGTGATCGCGCTAGAGTGGTGACAGCTCATTCTCACGTTTCCTCATGATTTTTTCAAGCGCCTATAACTTAACATAATGTTGATAGCATTGTCACCAACAAGGTGCTTTTGGACTTAGGTTTTCCAGCCAGGCAATACACAGGGAACTGGTGTAGCTAAGCCGGATGAGGCGTCTTCTCAGGTGCGCGTTAAAATTGGTTCGCGGTTTGGGTTCCATCTGGACCAACCCGTTTTTCTATCCCTTTTCTATCCCTGAGCCTATGTCGAGGTATCCCTAAGCCTATCTAGAGCTTAGAAGCCATTAGAGCACTCTAGCGCGCGACAGGGACGTTGCTGACGCCCGCTCTAGCAACTCTTTGACCAGCGGGACGACAGGTGATTCAGATGGTTTGGTCTGCCAGTACGTGGAGCGCCAGCTGTCGCATGCACCCGAGTCAAGGTCCCTGGTTCGGACCCCGCCCAGACCAGCCAAGCCTTCCATCTATCTGGTATCGGTGAATTAGTACTAGAGCCGCCTGTGAATGATAAAACACGGAGTTATCCATGGGCTGGCCAAGTCAAAGTGTACGGGAAATACGCATTGAAATTTTCCCAATGATGTCCCATTGAATTAGAGTACGCGGCGCCCTCCACAAAGTTATTGCTTTATTCCTTTATTCTATCCTTTAT
Organism: Heligmosomoides polygyrus bakeri; assembly: GCA_947359475.1. Lineage (NCBI taxonomy): Eukaryota > Metazoa > Nematoda > Chromadorea > Rhabditida > Heligmosomidae > Heligmosomoides > Heligmosomoides polygyrus. The sequence continues at coordinate 35,150,196 of OX375868.1, forward strand.
TGTTTGTTGGGAGCAGTGAGTGGTTAACCATTTAATTAATGGATTTTCAAGAATGTGAAAGAGTAGTGGAGAAATGGATTTCTTGATGAGAAACCTTGACGTTGGTAAGAACACTGTGCAAGAGCAGCGCTGCAGCTTCTACTCTGCCATCAGACAGTTGGAATCACGAAACGCGGAGAGCACACAAACATTAGGTAACAAAGGCACAAATAAGACCTTCAGCTTTAAGTGCGAACTACTTGGGAATACCGTTGACGGGTATCTAGTAAGTTGACAACTATCTCCTGATCACAAGTGTCACCAATGACAAGAGGGGTGCGCTAGTTCAAAGTCACATTTGTACTTGTAGTCGTACTCCCGGAAGCGGGAAACCAGTCACTATTTTCAGATTCTTCCTAATTGCCTGATTCAGGTACTAGAGGACAACGACTACGGCAGAAGCGTGGACTGGTGGGGTGTGGGAGTGGTGATGTACGAGATGATGTGTGGCCGATTACCGTTCTATTCGCGTGACCACCAAAAGCTCTTCGAACTGATCATGGCGTCCGAACTGCGGTTTCCAAGTAAACTCAGCACCGAGGCAAAACAGCTGCTCGCTGGATTGCTGTTCAAGGATCCAACTCAACGGTTTGTTGCGATTCGTTCAAGGTTTCGCCTTCTTCAAGGTGTCGCTCACGCCTTGCATTTAGACTCGGAGGAGGACCGGATGACGCTCTCGAAGTCTGTCAGCAACCTTTTTTCAAGCCTATCGACTGGGAGAAGTTGTACAGGAAGGAGATTGAGCCGCCTTACAAGCCGTCCGTCCAGAGCGAGACGGACACTAGCTATTTTGACAAGGTGAGCGTGCGCTAACCGTTTGCCCAGAACTTTGCCCCTGATGCGGTCATCTACTCTAGGAGTTCACATCGGCGCCCGTCCAGCTGACTCCTCCTCCCGCTCGAGCAGGACCGCTAGCGACAGTAGACGAGTTGGACGAGATGCAGTCCAACTTCACCCAGTTCTCCTTCCACAACACGGTACGTGGAAGCACTGTGAATTCTCCTGTCGGCATGCGACTGTATCCTTCCTACTTGGCAACGTGTCTGTCCAGCGGAAGCACACTTGCTGCCGCTGTGTTCTGTGATGTGGTGCATACACTGCTTGATTGATGACGTCCTTAGAATTCGTGGAGGCTCGGGTACTTAGGCAAGGCACATGCGTGTTTTCTCCAGATCTTCCCTGCGCCGCCAACTGTTATACTCAGTCGCACTTGTTTCGTGAAAAAGGTGTCTTGGAAAGAGGGGTACATTTAGAAGTTCAAAGGGTGTGGGCTAGCATTCAGTGAGGGTAGATATCGCCTTCAGTCACAACAGGCCCACATTTCCTGCAGCGGTTACAGAATGAGCCTGTTAAAGGTGTATCCAACACAACATCTCTCGCTTGCGTTTAATTTCAAGCCCGCCGTGTGGGAATAAACCCTGGTTTCACTTTGATTCTTAAAGAAACATTTGCTTCCCAGATGGAAAGGTGATATCAAGATCGTATGTGACATAATATTGTTGTATTCATAACCAGGAAGTGGCAAAGCAAGCTGTTATGCTTTCCACGTCGTCCACTGAAGAAGGGACATTGTGCTGACTGTGACTTGTTCTCGAAGAGCGCGGCTCTGGCAACATACCAGTGAGGCAGGTGCGACCGCAGTCACTGACGACTTTCGGTTTGTAGTGGCCGTGGACAGCTCATGACACCCTTGAGCAAAGCCTGGAATTGGTAATCGAACTAGCTTCCATCCTTCCAGGCTGTCTAGAAGACGCTGTGCTTGTATAAGCTTATGGTTGGCGTGCAGCATATTTTGGCGGAAGCGTGGTACTGCAGCAGTAGTTGCGCAGCCGACGCAAAAGCTGCAATAAGAACCGAACCGCAACACACCAGCCGATTAGAGTACACGCGATAGACTGAGTTATGGATGTAGCTGGTTTTGCGTGTTAGTGTGCCAACCGTTTTGCTCTCTAAGCTGATTTAAGCCCGGTCTTTTCTCGCCAAGTGTAACTGTCCAGGGAATAGCTCGAAATAATGAAATGAAGGCGGCTGTATTCGCTAGTGTTCCGGTTGAGGCCATCTACGAAGCCATTAAGGTGTCCGAAAAGTTTAAAGAGTTTTAGATATCAGTTCATTCAAGACAAGACATAATAAGTCCATACAGAGCGAAGGATCAGTAATCGAGATAGTTTCCCTCCTTTGCACCGACGTTTCTCTATAATCCATTGGGCTGATCAGCTACACCATTCTTCGAGAAAGGAGAAGGGCGAGATGAAATCCATTCGTCAACTGCAGACCGGACCTGCCGGTTGTGGAATTTCTCACCTCTTGTGTAGGCCTCAAGACTACTGGTCGCGTGATAATCATAAAGACTAAGGTCAGGAGGATATGGAGGATGGGGAGCCTTGTGATGTCGAGCTTCTCCAGTTCGTCCCTTCCTTTCTTCGCGTGATGCGGTCGGGCATTGTCCATGACTATTAGGAATTAATTGGCCTGGTGCGAAAAGGGGGGCCATCTCTTGCAGTTGTTCTCACAGGGCTGTCAACGTCACAATAGTATCCTCGGGAGTGATCTCGTAACAGATGCAGTCGGTGGAGCAGAAGAATAACGAGATCAACCCTTCTTTATGTGTTTACTTCCGTTTGCGACTGACTGTGGCTTCTCCTCCATAGGTGACCGCTGCAATTTTCTGTCTGACTTTTCGTATGAGATCTGCTATTCGTCCTGAGCAAAGATGAAGTTTGCCCAGTTCGTCGTTCGCTCGCGGTCGAGAAGCTTCTGACACTCGTCGAGCCTCTTTCGATGATCCGGTTGAGCTCTCTAGGTTTTTGGTTATCTTAACTAGTTTATGTGACATGCTGTTGGGAATTTTTAGAAAAAAACATTCACCATTTTGCTTCATAGGACTAATGTGTGGGGTGCTTGAGACGTGGAGAACGATGGTCCTTCTTCCACTGTAATGAGTGGTTCAGTGGGTATAAATAAGATGGTACAGCAGAGGAGTCGATAAGTAGGCTTTTTTGGAGAAGCGTCGTCTCTCCGAATCTGCAGGTAAACTTCTCATTAAAAAGGACACGTAGATCCAAGGCGAGTGGTATCAGCACATATGCAACGCTGTCGGAATATGGCATCCAAACGGGTGCGGTCCTAGTTGCTCCGCCCTCTCGACCTCCCGATGGATCACAGGATCTGATAAGTAGTTAAGATCAGTTCTCGAGCGTTCACGCACTGCACTAATTCAAATTGGACAGGCGAGATATTCTATTCTCAACTCTTTCTGGGCACTCTGGTGCTTTCTCAGTAGCCTTATTAACTGCCTCTCTCACGTGACGGTCGATCTCTCAGAAGTGTGCGCCGTAGTTGTGCAGCTAAAAACCGTTGTCTAGGAGCCATCGCCCGGATGTAGCAGCTTTAAGTTGTTCGTCGCAGCATGGGTCGTGAACGAACTAGGGAAGATCAGCGTTTTTTTTTTCTGCAGAAGTGCATACTCAATACAAACAAATGTGGGTGTCGGGCGACTTCTGCTCTGCGGTACCAATGGTCTCGGATCGCTGTCCGTCATTCGTGTGGACAGTCATCGCATTCTTTAGATGGAGGATTCGTCGAAAAATTCTCACCCCGAGGGATCCGCATGCTCGTACCACGTTGTCGCAGTTGCCCTTGTAGGTGCGAGAAAGCATTTAAACACTGTGTCCCTCCACCGAGCACAAGGACTAGCTGCACTGTGCGCACCCACGTATCGCTGGCAATACAAATGCACAAGAACTGTAATCAGATGAACCGAATCAAAGCTCGCGGACTGCTAAGCCGCGACTGCGCTTCTCCATGCGCCGGCACGACCTACGAGCTAGAGTAGCGCTACAGGCCAAGTTCTGCAAGGGCTGTGCTCATGGGCCAAGGTATGTCGATGACGATTGTCGTTAAGCTATGTTCATTGGTTTGTGAGCTGTAATGATAGTTTGGTGAGGAGTTCACTAATCGTTGAAGCTTCGAACGCCTTTTACATGAAGTCTGAAGGTGCAGCTGGCACCAGGCCATTATCGGACGATCGACATAAAATGTAGTAAGTGGAAAGCAGAAGGCTACACCACGACAAATGAGTGGTTTACCACAGTCGTCGTTATTTCTGCTGCCTAGCATTGAAGGTGCTGTTATATCATGCAGGTTGTCCCTAAAATAGTTGCGCTGTCTCAGTGACCAGAGCATTCTCACCCCTCAGCTGCAGTGGCGTTCCTTAGCTTCTTCTAAAGTGGAAGGAAGTGAAAATCCTCCGGTGTGTGGAAAGGTGCTGTTGGAAAAACTACTGCTGTTAGGGCACGGCTTTGCCACACGCTTACGTTAGTTCGAGAAAGAATTTTATTTGAGATCACTTTTAGGTCTGCGTTGATGCTATTGGGTTGATCGAAAAGTCTTGCAACACTTTACGCTACTGCCTATTAAATTTGTTAAAGCTCTTACAGTATTGATCTTGTGTGGGGACGTCACAGTACTTTCTCGAAGCTTCCTCAGGCACACTATATGAGGCCTCGTCGTAGTACGAAAACAGCAACAATGTCAACGATAAGCAGCAGCGTCCTACGACCTATCGTCTATTACGAACTTCTGCAAGGTCATTCCTTAAGGACTGCATCCTCCAACATCTGCGCTGCATTCAAGGAGGAAGTCATTTACTATTCCACAGTGGCCCGTTGGTATCAGCGCTTCAAGGCTGGAGATATCTCTCTCGAAGGTCGACCTCGTTCCGGACGCCCATCTGTTGGACTCAGAAGGCATGCTTTACTGGGAGTTGCTTGATAGTGAGAGCACGGTCACAGCATCTGTCTTCGCTACCCAGCTCCAGAGCTCGGCTGACACCATGCGCCGAAAACCTCCAGAAAAGATGTCTACCTCCAGAAAAGATGTCTACCTGCGACACGACAACGCGCGTCCTCGTGTCCCAAAAGTGAGTTGCGAGAAAATCCAGGAGTTAGGCTGGGAAGTTCTGCCCCATCAACCGTACTGTCCAGACCTCGCGCCTTCTGACCACCACTGCTCAGGGCTCTGAGGCAGCATCTTGGAGGTAGAGAGTTCGATGATCGACGTCAACTGAAAATGGAGGTATCTGAATTCTTTTTCCCCAAGAATTCTGGCGGAAAGGAAGTGAAAGGCTGCCTGAAATATGGGGCAGGATCTTAGACTTGGATGGGGAATATATCGTGGACCGAGTTTGTTTTAGCAAGTAGGGACAAATTTGAATATTGTTGCGCTAGTGTTGCAAGACTTTTCTTTTCGATCAACCTATAAGAGTTAAGTGGACAGTTATGGTCGAAAGAGTTCTTTCTTGACAAAAAGTTGCCATTTTTGTTGTTGTGAAAATAGGGTCTGAACATCATGCTACGACTACGACTGATCCGCGAGTTCACCATCAGTAACCGTCCTGGTGGCAGTGGCAGAGGCAGAGGCAGAGTTTGAGTAATTCACAAATTCGGCTGCTCCAACATCTTAGAGATTGCTTCAGTAAAAAAAGCACTTTTCTCGATCTGGGAGCGATGTGGTTGCGAAAATTTTAGCCCCTTCTCGGATCTGTAGATCTAGCTCGAAACTTTATAACTAATCTAAGGTGGTCAAAAGTGTTGCTTCGAAAAAAGCATGATAAGCTGGACGCAACAACTCATATATTCATCGATCGAAGTCTTCACCTCAGTGGAATTTGCACTAACGATCATGTAAACATTATTATGTTTATGCTAGGCAAGGCATGGCGCAATCTCGAGATCGAATGTTCTAAAAAATTTCCGCTTTTTTGTTCTTTGGAAAAAGGTAGAGTATTCTAACAAAACAACGCGGTAAACATTTCATAGTCAATCGGTAGAAATTTTTAAGGCGCAGTGTGAGGAAAGGCCAAAGAAGCACAGGATTCGAGCGTGTGACAATTTTTTGGCATAGGATGTTCATTTCTGGCGTTGCTCAGGCCAGCCAAACATTACGATGGGTTCGTGACGTCCTCGCTCTGATAGCAAAGGAAGTGACAAGAGTTTCGAGTGTTTCGGCGATGGGTGGTGCGAAGCATTGCATCCCAGCCTATCATTGTTGTCGCTTATCCTCAGGACTCCTTATAGGCTTTCGAAAAAAAAGGTGCACAAGAGTTACGCGATATGAAAGAAGTGCTCTAATATTGGTAAGCGCGGTACTTGGCGACTGAAAGAAAGGGGACTGAGAAGATTCTGAGTAGTGCGGCTCCCTTCTACGGCCATGTGGTTCTCAGAAAGTATTTAACTCATTTCAGCTTGACAGCAGTATACGAGAAGCGAGCGAAATGATGGAATGAGTGGAGGCTGGGAGAGCAGTTCGATCGTTTTGTCGAAACCGCATGGCGCAGTCGCTGGAGCTGTACCTCCGCCGTGATACAATTCTATGTTACCTCATGCTTGTAGGGAAAAGAAATGATCCAGTCCAATAGGGACAGAAATGATGCAGTTCAAGGTGCACGCGTTCCACTTCAGCGATAAGCTTTGTGACAGTTCAAAAAGGGTTTGAACCCTGCAAATGGGATAGTGGATATTCAGGGAGAAGGCTCCGTGTTGCCCCTTCGCTTGGGTACGACATACGTTTTACCTTCAGACGATGTCGTAGAGGACTCCGAGCTCGCATGCAACTTATACAATGACTTGCGGGATGCGGTCCATGGACAACCATGTGTCTAGTCTCCCAGACAAGTCTGGTGTCAGTTTACTCATCTCGATTGATAGAACCGCTTGGGCTGAACGTAAATTTTCCTTGGCTCAATGTCTAGCGAGGGGGACTTGGCCAGGGATGCGCACTGTTAAGAAGCACTACTGTCCTGTGATATCACTGTCCGTCGTCCATTTCTGCAAGTCGCTGCGAGTGTCGTCCCTCGTCCCGTTTTCTTGCCAGAGTAGTGCTGAGGCTCGCCATTGCTCAAGGTACTCGAAGGTGCGATATTGCTCGGCGAAAGCCCTCACGAGGAAGTCCTGTCAAGGCGTTAGGCCCCGTTTATACTTCATCGCGGCGCGACGCGATGGCCACGCAATGAGGCCAAATTGATCGATCGCGTCGCACAATCAATATGGCCACTACACGTGGAGTCGCGTCGCCACTATACGTGGAGTCGCGCCGCGACGAAGTATAAACGGGGCCTTAGTGAGAGTCCTGACGTTCTTTCGGGATGCCATTCAGTACACATTGGAGCCGATGACGATACGGGTACTTCGAATCCTTCATCTCTTCAAACGCAGGATAGGTGGATCAAATGGATAATGACATTTTTGAAAAGCCTGAGGATGGCATAAACAAGGGTGAACTAGAACGGCTATTCGGATAATTGAGGTGACTGATTTTGATTAGAAATCCACATTCTATCCGATCGGTTATTCGATTTGCGATTCGAGGAAAAATGAATCATCCGAATTATCCAAAAATCAGTTCTAGTGAAAACCACCTTTATCTGAGTCATGCTATTATCCGGGCTTTGAAAAAATGACGGATTCGAATTGTCTGAATCGGCGTCGGATCCAGTGCATAGCATCCAATCCGACTATTGTCCACATGGTGCTACCAGGACGCAACACCTTATCCACACTTGATTTTCGACGACCCCTTCGAGCATCGTCGTCTCTGATCGGTGTAAGCAACCTCGGCACCTGAGTTTTCAAATGGGCAAACCGAAGTGGGCGGTGGTTCCAGCTGCGCCCGAGGTTCGCTGCGAACGATCACCCTGCTCTAGATACCTTATCAAGTGCGTATAGTCAGTCTATTTTTCTAAGAAGTGGAACGCGTGAGACCTCGAAACCACCGTACGGGTAGCTTTCACCACTAGTTCTTGTGAATCATCTTGTAAATCTAACGCTAACGTTAAGGACTGTATATGACCGTAAGGCGAAATTGTTGACAGTTGTGATAGGTGGTTTGGCGAGCATCGAGCAGAGAGGCAGATCCCCGGACAGACTCACTGTGCTGGCAGTTCCTGTCTGCAGTGCAGGTCTGACCGGCTGAAACGTCGCTGTGATCGAGCGTCTGGCTCAGATGACTCGCCCCATGCTGGTTGTGATGTTCATGCCCCGAATCTTTCAGCCGTGTTTCCTTCCTTATTTCCGCATTGGAGACGTATGAGATTGATCGAGATACATGTATTGCTGTAGTGTGTCGTGTTACGCCATCCATTCTGTTGTTTCGGCCGACCTGACGAGGTTTAGGCAGTCTGGCTTCGAGTTTTCTAGCTGATAATGTTGTTTCACGTCGACGGCCGAGGTTTAGAGCGAATAATAAACGAATTTAACGCTTTCTTACAACGAACAGCTGACTTCGATTGTTCACTGGGGTGACAGCATAATACAATAAACATAGATCTACGCAAGTATGATACATATAAATAACGCTCAACACGCATTCTGAGAAGATGTCAATATTGGGGCGTCGTGCAGCTGAGAATAAGGATTGGGGCGACTGACTACTGGGTGAGGAGACGGCGCTGACGACTGAATGATCGGGCGGCGACGGGCACAAAGGAATGGTGTCGTTCTGGGAGTGGCTGTGCAGGAGACCGTTGGGTGAATTGGCTGGAGTGGAGTCGTGGACGAGGGTGTGGTGCCGGACTAGATCGCTCTCATTATCACTGTGGAGTGCACTGCGAGGAATTTGGGAAGATCGATCACTTGGTGAGAAGCTTGTTGGCCCGTTTGTTCGCCGATTCGACGCGGACCTCGTTCGATTGTGCCTGCAAGTATCGAAGTCGAGTTCACCAGAAAGTGAAGCTTTGAATGCTAATTTCCAACGTTCCTGTGTGGGAACAATTGGCTAACCACTAGTACGTTGAATGTACCAGTGTCTCTCGCCTTACAAAGGCAGGCTCTGAAGCGTGTAACTGAACGTGGTAAGTCATATGGGAAGGATCTTCGCCCTTCATTTAGTGTGGATATGTGTTTCCTTTTGCGAAATCGTTGAGCCAAGCGAGTAGGGGTGGGGTGGGGGGGGGGGGGAGCTAAAGTTTACCACGGGTAGCGCCGGCGGTGCTCACGAGGGGTAAGGGGCGCTTATATGACCGCGATTCCCACGCCGTGAGGCGGTTCGGATGCAGCGGATAGAGGTGCCACCTTCATAGGTGAGACTCTAGGGTTCGGCTGTCGTGCGCTGCATCATTTAGGCGCTGTGGAAGCTAGTCTTTCTGCGACTTGGTTGTTGCTGACCGGATTTCAATCGCAAGGCGATGAGAAGGATATTCAGCACAATGATGTTTAAGTGTTCAGCGCCACTAGCGCCACAGACACAAAGTGTTTGAAACAGAAGAACTGGTCACAATACGGATAGGGAAACAAGCTACGAACAAGCGTTAGGAGCACTGACTGGAAGAACATCATCCTGCAACATCGTATGGCCGAGTATCGTAGCGTATGTGAAGTGTATCTTTCGCGCACAGCTGCAGAATGATGTTCTTCTAGTCAATGATTCTAACGATAGGATCTAAGCCTTGACCTTGCCTGATATCGACCGTAAGATTTCAGCGTTCGAGACCGAGACTTCTTCGCGTAAAGCGCTCGAAGCGCTTTGGATTTCTGCTAGAAATCCGAGTATGAACAACAGAAATGAGAGCCTATCCATCACAAGTGATATGCTCTCGTATGCACTGCTCTACGAGCCAAATGCCCAGCAGTGATATGGGTGTCCTACTGAGCTTCATTCGCTACTGGTCTACCAAACCCGAGTTGTAGCGTCGTCGCTACACTCTGCGGTGAGAAGCAGCGTAAGTTCATTTGGCACATTTCGGGTCTTCGCGTTGCGCCTTGGTTTTATGTCCAAAATGGCTTCGTGGAGGAATCACGTGGTCGGGTAGTGTACAAGTTAAACGTCTGAACATCTTCAGGCCTCTGAAGACGACGAAGCGGTCAAAACCTCAGGCCTAAAGTAAATATTGCACCTCTACCGATCTCGTTGGCACCAAATAAATAACGAAAGTGAACAACGAGGCCGACGTTTCAAGATGAGACACTCCACGTAGTCCACGAATCTTTTATTATTATTATGTACAATCTCCTGATTTTTCTAGCATTCCAGTTAGAGTTGACTGTTGGAATACGAATATCACCTTTAGAACATGAACCTGTTAAAGTTACTTGTCCAAAATCGTGGTTTGCTTTAAATATAAGTATATGAGTGAAATCTGGTTCATGTCCAACAAATTCAAAGTTTGGTCTAAAATGTCTGACTTGAATTTGAATTTCTCAACGCGGGAAAGGGAAGTACTCGTACGTTCGTCAAACCCTCCCCCCCCCCCCCCCCCTTTGACACCAATGCTTGCCATATAAGGCTGCACTCAATAGAATTCCAGCAACTGACCTTATCGTGAATACGGTCAAGTTGTCTATTCTGGTTCGAAACCTCTGTGCTCATGTCGATAGCCATGTTACGTAGATTACCGACCATAGTGGACACCTGCAACGAGAACGCGATTTTTTCATCGAACTAATAGCTTAGCTTCCTAAATCAAGTATGATTCTGGTGGCAGCTAGATTTCACAGAAACGGAAGGTAGAAAAGATCAGCGTGCGCGGTGTGCATTTCTTGAGAAGCTTGCCTGAGATTGGTCGCTTTTGCATGAAAAATGCATAGTTTCGGAAAACACTACCTTTGTCTTCATTTGGGCTTTGAGTGAGGAAGGACTATAACTACCAGTGGAGCGAAAATAATAAATGGTAGTCTCTGTAGAAACGGAACCACGCCTTAAGAAGTGAAAGAATTTGAGGGGAAAATGGATACAAACCTGTTGAATGTTTTCGTCCATCTCGTCTTCGCGAGCATCGTTAGTGATCCTAAAGCGTAAAGATTATTCTGGGTACAATGCCAATCGAAATCGACTTCTAATAGGGATCAGAGTTGTGTAAAAGCGTTTGCAGAGGAGAGCCCCGGAGTCCAAAATTACATTTTAGAATCAAAATCAAAAGGATTAAGGGATCGAACACCGAAGCCGTTTCAAGCTTTCGGGTAGTTTTACGGAACAGCTGAGTAGGAATTCGAGCAAGGGTGAGATGAATTGGCAATCACCATAGATGGACATAGCTTACGCCAAAGCAATCAATGGCAAGCACTTCCTTCTCTGTTGTTAGCAGATTCCGCACAGCCTCGTAACGAGGTGAGGATCTGTCCCGGGTATGACGCTTCACTAGTACATAGTACTCACTACAGCAGGAATAAAACGGATGAAGCCATCCAGGAAGTTTGCAACTGGATGGCTGAACTACACTGCCGAAGAAAATTCACCGAAAACTGTACTGAGCTGTATGTAACAGGCAGGCTTTATTTCAACAAGGCCCCATGCTGTTGTCCACATTTGTTCGACAAACGCGAATACGAATGAGATTTCAGGATTAAATATGATGTCAGAATGTGCAATGTAGACGCAAGACTTCAAGGATAACCAGCTACAAATTCGCATTCACAGAAAGGCGTTCGGACAAGCCGATGAAGAAAGTACAAACTGAAGTGAGTTCAAAGCACCAAGAGTCGGAATTCCAACTACCTCTGCTCTGCAGTACACCCGCGGACCCCCTCGTCCACCTCATGCTGTACTCAGGTGGTAGAAGGATTGGCTTGACTCATTTCTGAATGCGACGCGTGCTCTGCCTCTATCCCGATGCCGCGGTCGTGTCTGACCTTTCATCCCATGCGAGAATGAGGATCAATGATCAGCACAAAGAGATCAGCACGCTCGTGGCATGAGAAATGAAGCAGGCAATATCTTCTGAAGGAATCGAAACAACGTTGCAACGCTGTCTCTTATTGTTAGTACAGGAGTTTGATGTAGCCTGTGCTGGCAACGCGTTTAACTCATGTTTATCTGCTTTAAGGGCTTTTCAGAGCGCGTGCAGAGCGTGGTAGCGCAGTCGAGGAGGCGCCGGCTCTCGTGTGCATAATAGGGGTACGGACAAAGTTCTGGGCGTTAGAATTTTTGAAAGATTTTTCAACGGAAATTGTTTCTTAAATTTCCGATAAATCAATAAATTCCGTTAAAAATACAGTTAGCTGCAAAATATTATTTAAAATGGAAAAAACAGGAAAATTTTTTGTTTTAACTTCAACAGGGCAAAAAAAAAAACAGCTTTCAGCTACGCCGGGCATCGTAAAATGTAAGTTAGACCAGGCTGACCCCGGAGTTCCCTCTCTTTTCTAGTTCTGTGCGAAGCCGTTTTGAGTAACTGTTTTATGAGCATGTATAATCTCGATGCGGCCCGCTAAGTGTTGAAGGGACTACTGAAAATACAATTAAAAGTTCATCAGTGAAATGTTAACATTCACAAAAAGCAAATTTTCAAAATGTTCTGTTGTCAGCGTTTTTCGCAAATCATTTGAAATAGGTCCTGCAGCTGGAACATTCGAGGGGAGGGAGTAAGACCAGCGTATTAGTGGATTCCTTGGCAGCTCGGGAAGAACATTTCTAGTTGATAAATGCATTTACAAAAATTCAAATACGTAATAGAAGGAATGAAAAGCAGCATGAAAAAAAAAAGATTCACGCGCTCTGCTTGAGGTGACAAACCCCCTATTTTAAAGTCAAGCAGATTGGTATTGGAACGCGATATTTTTGCGCTATTTACAGCTCTCTTGTTTTTGCTTATTCTTGCTTAATTCAGCAGTTTTTCTGGAGCACTCCTATCTGAAGATTTCCGCTAAATCGCTCGTTAGTTCCTTAAATTTGTATTTATGTTCTTGGTTCGGATTTAGCACACGAGCCAACCAAGCTTTACGTCCTCCCAGGGTCGGTGAAATGAGCCGGACTCGTGTAGTTCATTTCACCGACCCTGGAAGTCTGAAACACTGACTTTTACATAGGCTGACCACGGCAAGTCCTTGTTTAGGCCAAATACGCCTTCAAACAGCCTGCATGACATCCCATAGAAGGTGCGTGGCGCATCCAAAAGAGAGACTGATTAACGTCGTTCTTTATCGTTATCGTGAGAGCGCATATCGAAAAACGGAAGAGGCCCTAGCTCTCGCGTGCGACCTGAGGGCACATCAGGTTAGGGCTTCAGGCTCAATGAACTAATGCCAAACTTGTTCAGGAAGGATGAAATGCTAGCTTGTCCCGATTACGAGAGAAAATGCCCGAACCGCGCCGCGTCTGTTTCGGTGCGAGAAAATGCCCGCGACCAGGGGAGAAAATGTCCGCAACCAGGGGAGAAAATGCCCGCGACCAGGGGAGAAAATGCCCGCAGCCAGGGGAGAAAATGTCCACAGCCAGGGGAGAAAATATCTGCGGCCACTGAACGGTTTTCGATAGGGTCCACTTCAACAACCACTACCAAAAAACACATGGCAATCACGTGGACAGGGATACGGTATTTTTCTCACGCCGTCGAGAGAAGGGCATGAGAAATCGTGGGCGTGGCAGCTGAAACTCTGGCACCATCATTTGGATTTCCTAGCAGACTTGATGGCCTTACCGTGATAGAGAAGCTTCGGAGAATATGAGCGAAGATTCTCGTTATTTCAGGCATGCTCAACGGTTAAATTAGTACCAACGGTGTTTTATGTGAAAAGGACACTCAAAAACACTGAAAGGAGCGAAAGAAGCGTTTTCGCCCAAATCTCAATTTCTAGAACGTAAAACTAGAACAGAAGCACATCAACGGAACCTGGTAACATAGAATTACATTTCGAAGCATTGAGCTGTGAACTGCAGGCCACCTCAACTTTTGAGTTAGTTTTTGAGCCACATGAACGCCACATGGAGTGAACAGTAGGGTACATGTACTTCAAAGTCATGTGAAGTAGAAAAAGAAAAAATGACAGAACTTTTCTAGGAATTTGTTTACAAATTGGTTTTATGTTTTACTGAAGTTTTACTGAGTCTTTCTGATGAAGTCTTCATTTTTGACCAACCATTTCCTTCTTTGCTAAAACAGGATTTGAACATAGATATTTCAACATTCATTGCTTTTCAAATGGTTCTCATCTGATACACCATTGGCATCGTAAATACTTGTTGTGCTCTTTTTTATTGTTTTTCTCAGTATAGGACTTCTATTTTTATTCGCTTTGCTGCTGTTTTTCTGATATTTCCACATATCTGAATAAAGGATTTAAATATCTGAATGGTTAGTTGTTGCAACATAGGTTTTACTAAAAACCATATTAAAATGACCAGAACCTACGGTGTAGCACCTCGCCAAAAATCTTTCAAGGCACCTTCTCGAAATATAGAGTGTTTTTCGAACATGGAATTTTGCGATCAACTTTTTATTAGAGCTTTGATACGAATGAAACGTTGCGGAAATAGACTGCTATTCGCGGGCATTTTCTCTCCTGGTTGCGGGCATTTTCTCCCTTGGTTGCGGGCATTTTCTCCCCTGGTCACGGGCATTTTCTCCCCTGGTTGCGGGCATTTTCTCCCCATTTCGGGCATTTTCTCCGCACGCAACGCGCGCCGTGAGATTCGGGCATTTTCTCCGTAGACCGCTTGTCCCTCGGTTAACCGTAAACGTATATGTAGTAACATGTAATCGAACTGCCTCCTCGATATAATGTAGAAATGGGATGCGCGGCGAACCAGGTAATGATAAAGATCAACATCAGTATATTCCAAAGAGAATAGACAGATGTTGATCTTTATCCTTACCCGGTTAACAAGGGGAGGGGTAACAATTGATGGCTTCTGGGAGTACACAATTCGACGTTGATCTGATTTACCTCCTGGTGAATGAAATGCTTGACCTAGTGGGTGGCTAAATTAGAAGACAGGCTTCTGTACCCTTGGTGTAGCGACCAGTTAGCTTTGGTGATGATGGAAATCTGAGGTCATGAGAGCCTGCTTCTATAACACGAAGTAGTTAAGCAGCTTCACCGCAGACACCTCTAGTAATGACGTGACGTATAAAAAAGTGTTGAAAGGCAATAAAGACAACAAGGAATAGGCATAACTTGAGAAGGAAATTAATTCGAAATTTTCAAGCTTTCCATGTGAAGAACTAGGAGTAATATCGGTACTTGACGGGATTGTGCCCGCATCGCACCCGCAAGCCATCCTAAAACGGGTGTGTCAGCTCAGCGAGATACCAGAGTCCTTCCCCCGCCTAGCTCTGTGTTCTCTTCTTCGTCAGCGGAGTACCCCAATATCAGCCTTCAGCTAGCATGAGCTCAAGAGAAAGTGGTTTTGAACTCAGCGCTATGAAAGACGCTTGAATTCGAAAGAGACACGAATCGTCGATGATTTGAGAAGCCATGACTTCTCGATTGTTGTTGCGAAGTTAGAGGCGGACGAGTGGAAGCAGTGGTCACCTGGTCACGTATCCTCCTTGCGGTCCCATCGATGAATCGCCGACGGTGATCCTTGGTTGATCCGAAATCACTCCACCGTCGTCGTCTTTCTTCCAGGCTTTCGCGTATTCTGAATTCTTTTCGAAGTCGTCGGCTCTGAAAGGCGAGACAACTTTGTTAATCCATTATTATCTGAATTCATTTCTTAAAACGGGATACATATTTGTTCAACTGAAGAACTGGTAACCTAGGACCGTTGTAGAGAACTTCTATGTGCCAACATTATCTGAGGCCTTCCACATAAAGCTTCGTATAATAGGATCATATCCTACTCCATTGCTCAAATAGATACAGAGGGCAACGTATTTTGTAAACTAAGAATCAAACCGATGTAAGTGTTTAAAAAGAAAGAGAGAATTTCTAATTATTGTTTGTGTTTCTTTACTAGCAGGATGCCTAGTTTCCCTTTTTCCGCGTTACTGAAGTTTTTTGAAAGGTGACCGCCGAGTACCATAGCATCCCTAATTATGCAAAAGTAGGCTAAAAATGGAAGCAATTTTCAATTGGGACTCCCGAGTCGAAGCGACGTCTCAGAAACGAAAACAACGGGATTCAATTAGGGGCTTCGTCTGAAAATTTCTGTCCAAGCGCCGAAGCTGGCTTTGTATGAGGCGATGTTTTGGATAAACGACAACTCTTCTTGAATGGACTTGGTACATATTCCTTAAGTTTTGATTTGGTTATGAAATTGATCTTTGCACATGAGCTAGTAACAACATAATTTAACAAAACTACTTGCTTATTTCAAGTGAAAGAAGTAGAATATTAGGATTAAAATTTCTAGTTGATTTTCAAATGTTGCTCAGAATTCCCTCAAATTACAGGAGCTACAAGAGCTCGAGTTACAGGAGCTTAAAGTAGCTCAACATATGAATGTGCATATATATGCCCCAGAAAAGATTCTGGGTTTCTTGATATCTTCTTTCAAGAGCCATCAACCCCGTTGGATATAGACACACCCAAATGGGTTCAAGAAATCGGTGATCTCTAGAGTACTGCCGGAATAGTTTTTGTTTATGGACGCGTTATAAGGTCCCCTGCCATTTTGCAACAGCTGCTTTGCAAAGCATAACACAGTGTTGCATATTTTTTTCTAAATTCCATCTCGGATACGGCTTCATCAAACAACATCCGGCCAACGGATAAGCAAATAAACAACTAAATAATTACCAGGCTGTCAAATAACTCTTGTCCGAAAATTTCACCATTTTTAATTTTTTCAACTTTATTGAAAAACAAGTCTAACCAACAATATAATCACCACAGTTATCCACAACAGTGGCCCATCGATTGGGCAGGTCGCCGATGCCCTTCGCCCAGAACTCCGGGGGCTGCGACTCGAAGAAGTCCGCGATGTCGGATTTGAGGTTGTCGCAGTTGGTGAATTTTCTTCCGGCCAAATGGTGCTTCAGCGGGCGGAACAAGTGGTAGTCGGAGGGGGCGAGGACCGGGGAATACGGCGGATGGGCAACCGTCTCCCAGCCGAGCGTCGCCAACTTCTGCTGGGTCTCCTTCGCCACGTGGGGGCGCGTTGTCGTGCAGCAGGTGGACCGAGGCCCGTCGGGACGCTTTCCTCGGATGGCGGCGGCTAGTTTCTCGAGCTGATCGGTGTAGATGGAGGCGGTGACCGTCCTGCCTTGCGGGAGCAGCTCGAAGTACAGCATGCCCTTGGCGTCCCACCAGTAGCAGAGCATGATCTTCAGCGGGTGTTCCCTGTCCTCGAGGCTCGTGTCGCCGCTCTCGAAACGATCGAACCAGCGCCTGACTGTGCGTTGGGACACTGCATCCTCCTTGCACGCTCTGCAGATGTTGGCGACCGCGGTGCCCGTGTCGTTGCCCAGCAGCCGCTCGTAGTACACGAACGTACGAATTCGACCTTGGTCCATTTTAGCTTGTACTGGTAGCTAGACGCATCGACTGCGCCTTATATACCCTAGCGTGGAACTCTGGAGAACCTTTAGAAGGTTTTTGCACTTGCCTGATATTATAACACTTCTAAGGGAAATTATAGAATTTTGAAAATTTTCGGACAGGAATTATTGGACAGCCTGGTATATTCAAACACCCCAGCATTCTCAGAATTAAAAACAGTTTTTTGTAAATCTGAGAAGGGCGGCTGGCAATAATCACACTCATTGAAAGGTAGCCGCAAAAGTTTCGCCTTCTTTTCACCCACACTTGCTCATCAATTCAGAGCTCCTCTTTTACGAACGGACAACAACATACTTGTTCCACGGCAAAACACACAGCCCACAGCACTTCTCCATTCCTTTCAGGTGCTCTTCGGCTTCTTTCATGTCTGTATTGATGGTGTCCAAAGCGCCTTCGCAGCGCTCGAGTTGCTCTAGAATGAACAACAATTATTACACTACCCTTTTCAACAGGGGTTAATAACGAAAATGCAAATTCTAAAAAATGAAGAATGTTAATACAAATTTGGTATAGACCCAATTCAGAACAGGTAGGAAGCCTAAAAAACTCGTCAAAGAAAAAATTCAAGAATTCAGTTTACATTTAGTTTCCACCTGACACGATAATACGTGTGGCGCACTAGCCGATTTTAAGGATGTCCATCGGTAGTATGGATGCTGTGCAAACGCTCACCTCCTTGATCGTCCAACATGACTAGAGTTTTGATACCAGCCTCTTTGCTCTGAAATAAAATATATTGAACACCTAAATGCTAGCAGAGGTGACATGGAAGCAGTCGTGAATCTCCGCAATGAGCTGACCTTCGAGGCTTATGGGACCACATGTCTAGGATGGTCATTGTTACAGAAACAGAACTACAGGTTCCAGCGAGTCTTGTGGAAGAAATCTAAAGATGTTCTCTAGATGTGGATTTCCTATTTTAATCGTATTGTTGCAGATCCTGAGCTGATACAGCAGGTATCCCAGGGATGTGACTGAAATCTTCGTGTCAGGAAGATCCGAGTAGATACATTAGTCATGATATATCAATGTATAAACCTCACCCCGGGATCGACCCCTTGACCACCCTCCCTACGACTCCACCGCGCTATCCTTTCGGCCATCCAATAGGTGCGACACTGGTGGATGCCTCCCGTGCCTCGTTATTTCTATTAGGTATGATATTTATGAGATCCCATTTTCTATCTGGGACTGAAGCTCCAAACCTTTTGCAGAACTATTTCTGAGAACGCCAAGGGTATTCCAGGCGTCGGTTCTGCGTTCTCGGCCCGCACTGAAGCGCTGCAGTTTTCTGCCATTTTTGACCAACCCAGAGGTACGCAGAAAATTTGGAAACCACTACGGTGCTTCCCAGACAATGCCCTACGATACCCTCCACGATATCCCGTTGAAATAAAAGCGTGGTGCATTCCAAAAGGGTTTGAGCAACAGCGTCCTTTACCCTTTGGCAACAGATGGACATGCCAAGGGGAACACATGGAAAAATACGATTTTGCCAAAAATGACCTGGTCATCTGGTAAAATCTGGTAAAAATGACCAGAGTTGATCGGCTGAAGTAGGAGCCACGCAAATATTATGGTCCATGAAGGGACACACAGCATATTGAAATCGGCGAACGGGCAATCAATACTGATCGAAATTATCGGATTTTCTTCGAGGCTGGACGTTCCCTTGTTCAGTGTCTCACCACTGCTATGTTTACCGCGCGATAAAATTTTACCGTTCAACGTGTGATGCTATGACCATAGGAGAAATGGGTAATTCAGCAGTCCGATAGAAAGGCTTTTCCAGATGTGAGCAAAATCGATCAGGCGCTTATTCTGTCGATAACTTCGATTTTTGCTTATCGTTCGCTACTCGAGGGGGTCTACGGAGAAAATGCCCGAATCTCACGGCGCGCGTTGCGTGCGGAGAAAATGCCCGAAATGGGGAGAAAATGCCCGCAACCAGGGGAGAAAATGCCCGCAACCAGGAGAGAAAATGCCCGCGAATAGCAGTCTATTTCCGCAACGTTTCATTCGTATCAAAGCTCTAATAAAAAGTTGATCGCAAAATTCCATGTTCGAAAAACACTCTATATTTCGAGAAGGTGCCTTGAAAGATTTTTGGCGAGGTGCTACACCGTAGGTTCTGGTCATTTTAATATGGTTTTTAGTAAAACCTATGTTGCAACAACTAACCATTCAGATATTTAAATCCTTTATTCAGATATGTGGAAATATCAGAAAAACAGCAGCAAAGCGAATAAAAATAGAAGTCCTATACTGAGAAAAACAATAAAAAAGAGCACAACAAGTATTTACGATGCCAATGGTGTATCAGATGAGAACCATTTGAAAAGCAATGAATGTTGAAATATCTATGTTCAAATCCTGTTTTAGCAAAGAAGGAAATGGTTGGTCAAAAATGAAGACTTCATCAGAAAGACTCAGTAAAACTTCAGTAAAACATAAAACCAATTTGTAAACAAATTCCTAGAAAAGTTCTGTCATTTTTTCTTTTTCTACTTCACATGACTTTGAAGTACATGTACCCTACTGTTCACTCCATGTGGCGTTCATGTGGCTCAAAAACTAACTCAAAAGTTGAGGTGGCCTGCAGTTCACAGCTCAATGCTTCGAAATGCAATTCTATGTTACCAGGTTCCGTTGATGTGCTTCTGTTCTAGTTTTACGTTCTAGAAATTGAGATTTGGGCGAAAACGCTTCTTTCGCTCCTTTCAGTGTTTTTGAGTGTCCTTTTCACATAAAACACCGTTGGTACTAATTTAACCGTTGAGCATGCCTGAAATAACGAGAATCTTCTCTCATATTCTCCGAAGCTTCTCTATCACGGTAAGGCCATCAAGTCTGCTAGGAAATCCAAATGATGGTGCCAGAGTTTCAGCTGCCACGCCCACGATTTCTCATGCCCTTCTCTCGACGGCGTGAGAAAAATACCGTATCCCTGTCCACGTTTGTTTTTTGGTAGTGGTTGTTGAAGTGGACCCTATCGAAAACCGTTCAGTGGCCGCAGATATTTTCTCCCCTGGTCGCGGGCATTTATTCCCCTGGTCGCGGGCATTTTCTCCCCTGGTCGCGGGCATTTTCTCCCCTGGTCGCGGGCATTTTCTCCCCTGGTCGCGGGCATTTTCTCCCCTGGTTGCGGACATTTTCTCCCCTGGTCGCGGGCATTTTCTCGCACCGAAACAGACGTGGCGCGGTTCGGGCATTTTCTCTCGTAATCACTCGAGGGGGGGGGGGGGGTGTAAAGGCGGCCTATAGTCTTTCAGGCCGCTAAGGTGATGAGGTGGGTTGGGTTGGAAAAATGAGGCCTATCGGACGAGTGGTTGTGGAATAACTTGGGGGAGAAAGGTATGGAGCAGCACAAATCAGTGACTTTACTGAACGGTCTGAAGAGGATGCGGATGATGAATATAGAGGATGACCGGCTGACTCCATGCTGCAAAAGTATGCAGCTGCCATAGAGAAGTTAGTACAAGATTAGAAGATTTTAATCTACGAGGGAGTACAACGCACTACACGAGAAGAGCAGAATTGAGTGACCTTACGTTAGTGATGCGACGCGAACGGCGCGTTTCGCATCTGCAACTTATACTCCCACGGACTCCGGGCTAGTATCCATAGAAGTTGTGAAATCACTAAGATCGTGCATCTTTAAACTAAACTTATCTTTGAATGAAAGTTGACAACACTCAAGAATAAGGAAAAGAAAATAAACAAATAAGGGAAACAAAATTCGACCCACCTCCTCGCATAACGCAAGCATTCGTCGAGTAGACTCGAGAGACTGAAAACGAATACCTTTGTGATTGAAGGTGAAGAGGCAAATAATGAAAATGGTCCTCACTGCACACACTGCACCATTCTCCACGCTGTGATGTATACATTTCTATGTACTGATAAGAATTTCTCGACCAAGATTATTGGGTAAACCATACATTCAGTTTTTTTTACTACAAACTACCTAATCTTCAAAGATACAATTAACTATGGTAATCGCCTTGCGCCTTCAGTTGTTTAGGGAACATGTCGCTCAAGGTGTTCGTGACCTCTTAACCATCAAAGCAAGTATGCTGTGAATTTCAATAATCTGACGTCCTTTACCAAGTCATGAGCTAGCCTATATTATGTTAATAGAGCCGTCCAAGTTTATCAAATTTCACCATCTGTCCAATCTGTTAGAAGATTATATTTAACGTAAAATTGACAGGTGGCGTTTGGTTCGCTTCGCCGCTACTTTTAAACGGAGGTTTTTCGGTCCATGACCGGCTTTCAGTGAATCTTGGCATGGCGAGCGTAGATTGTTGATGTCTTATTTGACTGCCGATCCAGATTCAAACCAAAGAGGAGGAGGGAGATTGCAGCATGTGGCATCTGGCGAGATCTATCTCACGCCATGCAATGGGTGTGGCAAGGACTATAGGAAACAATCAGGTCACCATGTGTCACGGAGCACCAGGGTGGATTTAAGAAAGGCAACGTCTTGATTCCTTTGAGGGGGTACCCGGTTCGGTGCCATGTAGGCGCGATGCTGCAAGATTTCAGTACGGGAAAGCTCGACCAGCTTTGGCCCACGTTCAGGAACCTCCAGGACGACCGAAAGGAGGAGTGTCCAGGAATAAGCCAAGAGCTGGTAGCTAAGCTCTGACCTGTTTGGTCCAGCCTCCAGGGTACTTCCCTGGAGGCCACCAGAGCAAATAGGGCCTCCAGGGAGCAGGTGATTCTGGGGCTGAGATTTATTCAGCCACGCTACCTTCAACCACAGGTGATTGGTGGTCCACTTCGGCAAACCACCTTTAAGGTAAGTCGTCGTTTGGAACCTCAATTTCTGAGCTTGTCTTTAGTCCCCACAAAAAAAGTCCTCAAAAGATGAAATGGTGTTTAAGGGGAAGAATACATCAACCCTGGTCGACATATAAACAAGACAACAAGACAGACGTCCTCCTATACAGGTCCTCAATAAGAGCAGGCTTTATCAGCAGTAACAGCAGAATGTACTGCAACGAAACGAGTGAAAGTGTTGATTTTCTCGAAGAAACCGGAACGGATGGGAGATTGTCCCTCTGTTGGAGTCGAGTAGGTCTGAAACGCAGAATATCCACTCATTTCCCGAACCATGTTCATCAAGCGAAATTGCAGCGAGCATTTACGTCATCTATTCAAACGTCTATCATCCACCCTTTATATACAAGTTTGAAGCTGTAACTGTAGCACTACCCCAGAGAGTGATAAGAAGCATACCGGATGACCCGGCAAGCCAACAAAAGCCCATTAATCTCCGCTGCCGGATTGTTCCATATAAAAATCCAAAAGGGTTTTTTTTAAAGCGGTTTAATTTCTGCAGCTTATCCTTCAGTCATGAACTGCTTGAAAATCTTTCGAAATTGTAAGAATATTTAAGCCAACATCCAGGGGCTATTCCGACTAAGCGGCTTTTATACTTCCGACCCTCGAGGCGCATCAATTTCGAAGCGCGGCGTGATTATCGCGTCGCCTTCTGACCACCGCCAGCTGCTCGCCGCCACGCCGCTCATGTTCATTCTGCGGTGGGATTCGCTGGATACCGTACACCAAAATTCCGTCAAATAAGGTGTTCTACGGCGGGGCATATACAATTTTCACGTCGAATCGGACACTTTTCACATCAGATTGGACACTCTTCTAAGCTAGATTAATAATCGGACTTTTGAAATCGAAGCGAACTCATCCAAATCGAAATGACCTTCAGACAGCTTAAACTACAGAATCTATAAGATGGTTAAACAATTTTGTTCAAGGAAAAGTTGGAATAACATTCTTTGAAAGTTTTTAGTTTATCTGCCCCTGTAAGTGTAAAAATTCTATAAAATTTTTATTTTGGAAAAAATAAATTAATTGAAATCTGTCTTAAAGCAAAGCAAAGAAGCGGGCATATATCGCGTTAAGAGATCAGATCGCGCCATGCACTTAAAAAGTTCGCCGTAACTTTTATTTGATTGATAGTGTCAATGTCACTTACATGAACAATCACAGTGAGGACAGTGAGGATGTGTGTTCTTTGCAGCTGTTTACGTTGTATCGTTAATAGTTGTCAAACCCCATGCAAACAGAAGTTCTGCTATCAGTCTAATAGAAATAGCTTTGGGAGAGGGTGTGCTCTCTTTTTTGGAATCAAAAAGTCCGCTGACTTGCCCTTTAAGACAAGCTTCAAAACATTATTTTTCTCAAAAAATAAAAATTTTATAAAATTTCAAACAATGTGTTCACTAATTAGGCAGACGGATTAAAAATCAAAGAAAGTTATACTAACAAGTTCCTTGAACAAAAAATTACACTAACCTTTTTGTAAAGTTTCTAGTTTAATGTAGAAGAAGCTAATTTCAATTTTTAAGAGCTCGCTTTGATTTCAAAAGTGTTTAAAAGAGTGTCCAGATTGATTTGAAAAGTGTCCGACTCGACATGAAAATGGTATAAATGTGATGCGGCGCGAAAAATCAATATCCAAGCTATTCATGATGCCCCGCCCAATGGTGAAGGAAGTATAAACTAGGTCTAACCCCTGGTATGAGGGCTCGGTCACTGTGACGCTACTTTTTCATAGTCTTGGATACGAAGGGCATTTGAGCATGCTAATATGATAATTGTCTGTCTGGTAACCTTGACCGTCTTACCTATCCGTTATAAATGGTGCAGTTGCAGCTGTTCTGTCCTATAACCTCCAGCGACAGCTCGTATTTTCGCAGGCTACTGCCGCTTTCGCATGCTTCGCTTTCCGATTCTGCGCGCGGCTCCATGTTTGTTTTCTCACCGTTCTCCCGCTCGCTGATACTCTGTTTTACTATGCATGAACACATCTGCCGATCGATGGCGAGTTCGTACTCTACCCCTGTTATGCAGAAGACTTTGACGGCCACACTGCCACTGGCTGACAGCCGAGTAATTTAGGAGATTTGGGGGAGTCCCAAGTTACTGCACTACATTCCATGACGACTCTCGAAGCGGCACTTTGAACCATTGGCGAAACGCATAATGTTAATCGCTGGCGTCGGGCGACCGGAACCTACTTCAACGGCGGTGCCCTCGAGCTTGACGTTAAGCGACTTCAGCTCGTCGGACATGTCGGCCGGCAGCACGATGCCGTTGATGCGAACGGTGCCGTCGTCGGGCGCTGGAGCACCGCGCCGGGCGCGATCCGCCATCGCGGCTCAGGTAAGCTGGTTGGCCGGTGTTAGATGTCGTGTCGCGGCGATCTACTGACAAGGTGTTCGGCTGCCGAATTCGTGAGTGGAGAGCGGTGAACTGGACGCAGCACGAACTGTCCCCGTGCAATGAACACTTCTCTGAAGCGAGTACTTGAGGCGAGGAAGAGGAAAAGTCGGTGGCATGAAGGAAATCGAGGGTGACAAAATCAAAGTATGTTCTAAAGTCGAACAGGTTCTGCAAAAGGCACGGAGGATATGGAGGCAGCCGATACTGCGAAGATGATTTTGAATTCCAGTAGTCGTGACTACTGGAAGTCAAAATCGTCCTCGCAGTATCAGCAGCCTCGCTGTCAAGAGAAACCAGATAAAAGCTGCTGACTTTCGTTGTATATTGAGGTCTAGTCAACTTCAGTCTCCAAACCTTCTAAGTCAAAATTGGGAATTTTCGCATCATGAGCTGGAGATGTTCACAACTTTTCGTTCTTTGGTTTCTACAATTTCTACAATTTCAACAAAAGATTCCTACGAGGTATGCACAACTTTTCGTCCTTTGATTTTTAAAAATTTCTCAAGTGAGCGAAAGCTTAAAGGATAATGATGAAGGACAAAGGAATACGTTAATCAATCCCTTTTGGGATGAGCCGCGCGTTCTACTTCTAGGGGATGTCGTAGAAGCAATTTGAATGTGAATGCGTATTTGGCCTATACAAAGAATTGCGCTGGTCAACCGATAGACAAGTAAGTGTTTTACACTTCCGACACGGTCTGGTAGTTCTTCTGGAGTATGCGAGGGTAGATCGCACACTGTCTAACAGCCTCTGGTCAAAGCTGAAAACAATATCTCAAAAAGGAACCAACATCCTCTAACATTTGTAATAAATAGGTATTCGAAAATCAAAAAACTAGCGTTCACATTTTTAGAGCACCCTCCTAAGACCTGGGAGAGCAATATACGATAGCGAAAACAGCCACATTACACGAAAATATAGGACAGTAATGGAGAAATACGGTAAAAATAAAAAAGCCAGAGGTATTCCAACTCAAAGTTGATCATGTATGAAGTGGGCAGAAATTATGTGCTAGTTCGGCGGGGCGTTTCGACATTTATGGACGTCATGAATACGGGAGTGCAGGCCGTGGAACAGCGGTAGAGCTAGCAGGCGAACTCAGAAGCAGTACGGCAGCTCGAAAACGTGGCTGGTTAGAAGCCGAAAAGTCTCTACGGAACGGCTGATTGAGTGGCAGAAGAAATTCCAAGCTCTCGGAGCTAACACCAGAAACCCGATGACATTTGGAAACCATTCACAATAATTGCGCGGTCTAAGGAAATCCAGCTGAGCGAATGGAGACCACGAGCGAATTAGACTACTGTCGGTCGAGGGCATATGAGAGCTCTTTAAAAAGCATAGACGAAAAGGGTAAAGAGCTCGAATTTCGAGATTTCGGAAAATTCGAGAGCATACCCTTTGTTTCGCAAAACGCTGACACATGCACATTCCATATTCTATGAACACGGGAAGAAAAGCGAGACCTGCTTAAATCGCCACCCTAGGAAAGCTAAACCCTTATCGTCTCAATTCGAAGTTAGCAGCAAAGCCGCCAACGTGTAGAGGCTGATATGTCTTGTTCCATTAGTGGACATGCCAAACTCAGATTCTACAAAAAATATGAGGCTAAACGAATATGCGCGACCGATAAAATGTTGTTGAAGCTGTCACCCCAGCTTCGCATTTTAGCTTAACTTGAAAAAGGTGACAGAAATTGGGAAGAAAGTCCAACTTTTGAGAAAACCTCGACAGAATTCTTTCCAGAAGTAAATTTGAGAGGAATTCCTCCAAGTTGAATGGCTTCCTCAGAAAAACGGCACTTTCGCGTTGAGGCTTAAATTCGTGCACGAGTCCTCGAAAGTAAAGGAATATGTTATGATCTCGCATGCACGACACATGTGTGCGCATTACATACGAAAATTTATGGCTTGGAAAGTAATGGAAGAGAAACAACGATCAGAAGAGCAATTTCGAACAAAAATCGTAGCAACTTGACGTGGAATCCATACTGCGATTTGCCATAGGTCCGAGGTGGCGATAGCCGGGCATAGGTTGGCCGTACGAGGGCAAACACGCATTCAAGCGCGTATATTAAAAGAAGGAAAAGCGAAATGAACGAGGCACTCCCAGCGATTATAATCCTGTATTCTATCCGTGTTACACCATTTTTACTTTCAGGTGGATTCTCTTCAACTCAAACTGGCACTTTTCATTTTAGCCTGGATACTTTTCCTTTTCAATGGATACCACGTTAAATAGAACATATCTAAAAATAAAACCAACACTTCACAGACCATACCAGGAGCCTCTTAATTTGGCATTGCATAATAAAGTCAAAATTACCCTTTTAAAGGAAAGTTTATTTCAAACACTCCTCGTCGCAAAGTGCCTTGAGGAAAAACTCCTATCATTTGACTTGAGTACAAGCCATAATTACACGTTTATCCTAAGGTACTGGAGGCAAAGACAATACTAGGGGGTTTCCACTCGTCCTACACATAGCGTTGGCAATTAACCCACATTTCGTAAATGATGCTTTTAAATCTAAAAACAGAGCAAAATCGATTACAACAGAAGAAACATGCCACCACTGGCCACGGCGTAATTTCAGGTAAACAACGTTTACATTATTAGTCAAATAAATATGGCAGTGATCCGGACAAGTATACGACACCTTCTCTTCACACGAAAAGTCTTTTGTATCGGAGAAATTCAGATGAACCGAAAATATCGATTTGGCAGAGGGAGAATTTTAGGCTAACTTAAAAAACATATACATACGTTGCTTCTTAAAACCCCTTTTAGATTAGTTTTCAATACAAATTTTATGAAAACAAAATATTACTTTACTTTTTTCTATTTTGACGATTTCTATTATGACTTTGGAGAGATCTGCCTTTGCTTGAAGAGTGTTCAGTT
Organism: Heligmosomoides polygyrus bakeri; assembly: GCA_947359475.1. Classification (NCBI taxonomy): domain Eukaryota; kingdom Metazoa; phylum Nematoda; class Chromadorea; order Rhabditida; family Heligmosomidae; genus Heligmosomoides; species Heligmosomoides polygyrus. The sequence goes on from OX375868.1 coordinate 35,177,598, forward strand.
TAAAGTCAGAATGCTAATCCATTCTGACTTTAAACTGAAGGACTAGTTTCAACGCCGTTATATTGGCCACCGGAAAATGTGCTGGTCGTGAGCTACTCTTTGTCCGACCTCCCTACTCTCTCTTCGAATCTCGTTCCCTTCGGCAAACGCGGGTAGATGTCCTGGATATAAGAATTTAAGCCACAGCCAAGCGCTTTAGAAAAGGCACACGCGTCAGTCGACAGAAGTTTTTGCCCTGGCCTTTCAGATACGTGGACCTAACCGGCGAGGTAGAACGGATTAATGTGCTCTGAAGTGTGAAACACTTCTGCAAATGTACATTCGCTTGAAGGCACGACAGCCGCACAGACAGGACAGCCCGACGCTTTGTAATCGCATTGCTCTTGATTACTAAGACCATTTGAGTAGGGCAGGGCAACACTTGACGATCTAAGGTCATTCCAGTATTCAAGAAGGACGCATGCAGATCAGCTGGAGGAGACGGCAGCTCCGCGTGCAGTCCAATTCAGGATCTTAATTCGAATTTCTCACGCGAGTCAACCAAGCCTCCAAACCTTACAGGGTCGGAGAGTCGCTACCAGATTTACCTGGAAAGGATGAAACACTGTCCTCCTCGTCGTCTGGGTACCTCAAGTCATTGTATAACCGAAATACGCGTTCAAATTCTCTACAAAGTATCCCGTAGCAGTGCAGCACGTGGCCGTTCTCAAACAGGGCATGAATAACGCTATTCCCCATTCTTTTTTGGCTATGGAGGGTTGGTGATGTGAGTGCGCTAAATTTAAGAATAGCAAATGTGCTCGTGTTTTTCTACCAAACAATGCCTCCAGGCAGATCATAAATCCTATGATGACTTTGAATATAGGTTTTTGCACCAGATATCCTTTAACCCATCCCTTAACCCATAAAGAATAGCAAAAATTGCGATCATAGCACATGTATAGATTATATAGAAGCGTGAGCAGAGAGACTGGCAAATTCGTAGGGCTCAACATCCCATCGGCTGGTGACGTATGGGAGTCCACCCATTCTCACGAACGATTTCGTTTGTTTTCGAGATGCAAACGAGGGAAACCCGAGGTGCCGTCGAGCTCCTGCCACTATACACCACAATTTCAAACGAGTAATCCCTCTGGATGCGTTTTGGCCCGGCCGTGGAAATTTCGGAAGAACACAGCTCCTCTGATCGTTGACGACAACAAGGTATAAAAGGAATGGTCCGATCGGATAAAAAACTGAGAATCAGTAAGATGTGAGTGAACTGTAAATTGTGGAATACGTTAAGGAGATTAGCGAACAACCCGAACAGTAATATCAGAAGCAGAGAACAAATGGCTAATCTGATAGCGCTTATAGCGTAGAATTACCACTCCCTTTGTTACAAAGGTATGTAGATGGAAAAAAGTTCTCTGCAGAAAGTCTTTGAGTAGAGCTTCATAGAGCCCAATTCAATCTAAGTCACAAAGGAAAAAACCACTGCAAAAATCGCCAGCTTTCGTGGCGAACCAACCTTGTTGAATTAGCAATTGCCAAGTGGGAATTTTTCAAGAATAGGCGCACGAAAACCCTCGGAGCGTTTCCATAAAATCGAAACACAAGCTCAAATCTACAGGGCGCTCTGTGAGTGCGCTGTAAGAAAGAAAGTAAACGCTCCTTTATAAATGTGTTTTGATGGATCTGGTTGTAGCACAACAATATGGAATTGGCTGGCCTGTTATGTTTACCATACAAAATTATGTAGGCGGTACCAAACATACGTCAAATTTACGTCAAACTTTTCGTTGTAATCAACCAAAAGACGTGTGCTGTGTCCCGGCTTAAATATTTTCAAGGAATCTGTAAGTATAGGGATTCCAAATACTTATGGCAACGTATTTTGGCCGTGTCATTACTACTGTTCTGTTTGCAAGAAAAAAGACTTTCTGAAGCGAAAGCAGTAGTGTCTACAAGCTCAGAAATTGTAATCTGCACATTCTTCAGCCCAGCAAGAGCATAAATAACACTATTTGGTCAGCTATGAGCTAACCATCCACGTCGATGTACAAATTGATCATCGCATTCAAGATGGCCTCTTTAACGTTTCCTGTGGACAAATACTGCTACCTAAAAGCCTTACTCTTCCCAAGGTTATTACACGGAACCCTATGTCAAAATCAGTTTCCCGGTACACTGTACCGGGAAACTGATTCTTAAAAGAGCTACACAATTTAGGAATAAATCCAAAGAACGATAGAACGAACTACTGATGAGGAATTCAGAATTATCTTACATGAGCACCCTTGTTAATGACGGGTGCTGCCTGAGGTCGGGTTCATCAACGACGTACATAACTTAAACAGAGAATTCACAGTGGAAAACTCAGATAACGCGGCTTATCACCATATCGCTTGATAAGCCGCACTATCAGGGATTTCGGCTGTGATTTTCTCTGTTATGTTGCTGTAAGTCGTTGATGAATCCAGCCCCTGGAAGCAGCAAAGAATGAGTTCGTACCAGACCTATTTGTAAGGTATCAAACACTGACTTGCTCATCGGCTGGTCACCGCAAATCATTGTACAGGCCAAATACTCATTCTAATTTTCTCTACAACATCTAAGGAGAACCAGTGAGTGTAAAGGGGTCAAGTCTATTATCGTTTCCGTCGTTCAACTTTTCAGCCTTTTTAAGTCTGGCAATGTGGAAGGTCACATAGGTTTTCAACCTAATGACCACTCTGACAAGAGAGAGATCACAGATTAGACTGACCGCGAAGATTACGAGCGTAAGAAGCTGAATATTCAGCGAAAGAAACTGAGTACTCTCCCTTTTGTTGCGATATACACCCACAGTCAACTAGAAATAGATTTCTTAAGCAAAAAGGCTGCGGTTTTGACAACCAGCGATCGCAAGGCGTTCAACTGGCAGTGTGTTGTCGTGAGCCGTGAAAGTGACTGATGTTGCACGAGAGGAGGAGTCACGCCACGAAACAGCATAAGCGCTGATGAAGAAGAAACATGCGAAGGAGAAGGGAAGAAGAAGCGAGATGAAGGGAGACGCAGCCAATCGAAGAGCTCTCGAGGACAGATATTGAGGTGCTCTCTACAGTTTTGGTGGTATGTGTTAAATGCCAAGACTGGAGCGTTTTCGTTTGCCAAACCGCTGAATCTCCGTGAACAAAGCACGTTAACACAGAACCATAGAGCACAGGGTCGGAAGAAGGCTTACATTTCAGTATGACAGATAAGACTTGTACGTAAAAACGTAACAAAGTGGAAAGCTGAAGAACCAAAACCTTTGGACCCGCTTCGGGCGGTCTGCGCGAAAGCTGACTGGTCAAATGGTTACTAGGGCGACCATGAAGTCAATTAGGCACGGCTCGAGTGAGGACCAAGTCCTCTAATGTGATCCCCCTAGCGGCTTCGCTGCAAGAGATCCCATCATCTAATGGCGCCTAGCGCCGGGAGGGCGACGAAAGCGCATGTAATGAGGTCCTTCATCCAAATTCAGCGTGTTCCCTTCGTCAGATCGGCGTTTCATCGCTGGCTACACCATTGCCTGCGAGGCCAGACACCAGTGTCCTCTTCTGCAACGGTAAAAAAGGGCGCTGATCTACCATTTCGTCCGTTTCATGTCAAGAAGAAAAACTAGTGAGGCATTTTCTACACCGTCGCTACTTTTTTACTCAACAATCTTCATTGGCTAAAAGCCTACTGGACTCGGGTAGAACAGATGATTGGGAGGAAAGCGGCCGTTCGAACTTCTAAGGTTTGGTCCCTCAGCGTGCGTGTGGACAGGGAGAGAGGAAGCGCTGATGCAGGAGAAGATAAAATTAATTAAACTCAATGGATGGAAGGGCGCTTAAGCATGTAACAGAGTAATTGGACTTCAATGCGAATTTGAGCAGTGCACTATAAGTTAAGATTTCCAATGAGCCGACTTATTCAGAGCCCAAGCCCTAGGCCCTGAATAAGTCGGCTCACTGGGAATCTAAAAAAATGGATAGAGGAAAAACCTTAAACCTGGAAGTCTTTTTCGTCAAGGGTAAAAAGCTAAAGGGCGGCATTAATCCATCCTTTTTGGAAGCGCCATGCATTCTTGTTCTGCGGGATGTCGTGGAGGCAACTTGAATGCATATTTGCATCCGATAGCAGGTGGTCAGCCGATAGGCAAGTCAGTGTATTATACTTCTCAGACAAGCCCGCTTCCAATTCACCCATCCAGGTGGGTTGTTGGGGGTAAGATGGCCTGGGCTGGAAATCCGAAGCAGAAACCTGTTATCGAATGCACGAGACAAAGGGGCACATCATCTGACTGAGCTCCACACAATCCGTTTTTTTGTAAAATGTACACAACAGATTTGAAACTGAAACAGTACCTTAGAGAGGGGGAACATCCGCTTACACTCTTTGGCAATAGGCGCACGCATTTTCACAAACGTTCGATGGCGGAACAGGTGAACAGAGAGTAAGGTGCTCTTTCGAATTGAGCAATGAAACCTTTCGAAGAGAGTTCTCAAACTCGCTAACTACAGGAGGCCATCTGCAGAAGGAATGAACGGACAGACGAGCAGCAGGACAAGAGATCTGACCTGAGAGGCAATCGTTTGGCGAACTTCCTAACTCACTACTTGCACCTAATCGCTGATAAGACTGCGTGCTCATTTGTTGCACCAGCAGCTGGTAAGAGAAGCACTGTGAACTGCAGTGCAATTTCGTGGGCTAATTAACATCCAAGGAAGATGAACGGGTTGAGATGCCTTATTTCTGTAATGAAAGGCGGTCCCTCACCCAAGAGAGAGGCACTTCCGGCGCTTCAACGCTGCTGCTCGGAAATGGACTTCTCATTAGAAGTCTCAAGTTTACTTACCACAGTAACAGTTGTAAATTCCGGTAAATATGTAGTTCCTTTAGGATCTGAGGCAGTGTTACGCGAAGGCGTCCTTCGGTAAACATTAGAGCTTCATTGCCGTCCAAGAGGACGCATAGAGCAACTTCAAGTCTGTGGCTCCTTGTTAGTTCCTACATTGTATTGCATTGCATTTGTTACGACAACTTAAGGGAAGGTTAGAGAGAAGCAGAAGTCAAATAGAAATAGGATGAAATTCAAAGAATGGATGGAACAAGGCCAAGGCAATGGAAGCTGGATCATTTGAGGCTTGCACACATTTCAACACAATTCTATACTTTTCCTCTTCCTAGAAAGTCCAAATGTGGTACTAAATTCCACAGAAGGAGTAATTTCAAGGGCGTTCTCTGCTAAAGTGATGAATGTAGCAGGAAGAGTATAAATCGCGCTAAATATTCGTTCAAAAACGGTTCTTTTATGCAACGTGAGTAGGTGCAAAGAGAGCTGGATGAAGAAACTGAACAAGCACATGTGATCTGTTATTCACGTTCAGGGAGAACAGGTGGGACCCACAGTCACTGAATGAAGAATCAGGATTCTGAGGAAAGAAGCGCAAACCTTCAAATCTAGACCAGGTTGCACACAGAGACCTGTGCATATGGCATGATCAGCTTGGCTCACTCTCGTCAGCGCTTCTTGCTGGTGCGCGATGCGATGGATGTCAGCTATTGTAAATAGTACAATACAACGTCTCCTGCGATCGGCAGTTCTGTGCCATAGCTGTCAGAGACTAACAAATACAAGAAGTTCTCAGCATCCACGCGAGAACAGGGACATCCCAAATCGCAAGATTTTCTTCTTACCTGTGTTGTTAAAAACTTGAACAAGCAGGCACTTTTCCATTTTAAAAGAAAAAATCAGTAACGCTCAAAATCAACTCAAAGGGATCCACGTAGGAGGCTATAAACACTTCAAGATTCAATAGGATTTTACGCAACTTTGTCCTTAAGGTGCATCGCAATAGAAACAGCTGCTCTCAGAGAAGTCCGTTAATAATTCACCCAACGACGACTTTTGGCCATATCTCGCAGAGCAAACAGACTTTGAAATGCCTTGACGAAGACGGCAGAATCGGCTTACTTCGGGAACAAAAATTCAGAACATCTAAGGAAGGAATCCTTTTATCCGAGTTCAAGGCGAAGAAATAGCAATTCTAGATCAGAGCTCTAGTTGTAGAACACAACCTCTCAAAAGTCACACAAGCAGAAGATTCATCGAGGCAAGAGTCACGGCAGTCAGAAGTGGTGTCGTCATTGACTAGGGGTTATAATGATGTGAGATATGATCGTGGCCCGAAAATGTCCGGGAGACGACGAGGGGCGGACACAGGAAGAAGTCAATGGGCCTGAGTGTCCGGGTGGGCATGCGGTTTTCCGCTACTGCAGCTACTGCTGCTGCCGTCGGCGCCATTGTACTTCATCAGGGGAGGGGCGAAGTCGGCTGTTGGTGATGTGGTTATTGCAAACAGAATACTGCTCATGATTGCGAAGCCAACAATCCTGAACAACGGGAGGCCGTATAACGGCGAGTCGGCAGCTGGCCGAGACCACCGGCACGACCACGAGGGCCATGATAATCTTACTAGCTCCGGCAGTTAACGAGGTCGAGAAGAAGGAAGAAGAGAAGAGGAGGAAAAGCATCGTTGGTAATTCTAGAAATTGCGGTTCCAAAAGACAAGCTACAACGCAGCTGTCCATTCAAGTTCGTGATTTGCCGAGTTCAACTGGCATCAACACAGTCAGCCCTGAGTACTCAGGTTGGATGGAGGTTTCTACTTCGAACTTCGGGATCGCGAACAGCGATGAAACTGTGGATAAAGGAGCGGATAGCTCTACCAAAGCTGCGCTTTCTGCCATGGCGATGCTTTCTATCTACGACATCAAGGTGAAGCAGAGATAGCCTTGCACATACAGAATAAAGAGAACATTAATTACGCTCTGTTTAGAATGCACCGCGCACTCTATATCAACTGGATAACGCTGAGGTGCTTTGAGTGTTTAATGAATTTGTATACAACAAATTAGGAGAAGGCTACCCAATGGACGGGAAGCACGATAGTGCAGCAGGAAGAGGTGCCGGTAGCAGCGTGCACTCCGATTCAAGGTTCTTGGTTCGGATTTCCAACCTATGCTAACCAAGCCCCAGACCTCCGGACTCGAGAACTGGTACCATTCCTGTTTGGGAAAGATAAAACAGTAGCGTGTTCGTGAGGGGCCATTGCATGGCATTGTACATATCCAAATTGCCCTCACATTATCCCGCAGAAGCAGAATGCATGGCGTACCCCCAAAAGGTTTAACTAATGCCGGTCTTTATCCCTTATCCTTTATCCAGTGGATAAGTGCTTCATACTCAGAAGGAAACCCTGATATTCACTATCCCGCGATGAAAGCCATGGTCGGTCTAGGCGAAACCCGAAGGGAAAACATTGAATGAAGTTGCACGCGAGAGGCATCACCTCCTCCGATCGGTCTCCCACGCGTTTCAATATTTGTGGTCACATCTTCAAACTTCGTTCAGCACTGACGACAAGATCCCAGGTAAAAGAAGTATATAGTGGCAGCAAAGTTCTGAATCTAGGAAGGGTCAGACCGCCTAAAGACGACATCAAGGAAGAAGCTCACAGATTGTAGAATGCATCTCCAGCCTCAATGTCACAATTTCGTTTAGTTGGAGCGACGGAGATGTAATATCTGCTCTACATATATATGATACCCAGAACAATAGCACGAGATGAATTTCGAAGGCCATAGCCAATGATATCTTGTTAAAGGATATCCATCCCAACTCATTGATGAAATGCTCTGTGTCGCATCATAAATCAAAACTTCGAGCGAAAGCATATCCGCCCAAAGTTTTACTCGGAGACTTAATTATGGGCTCTACCTGCATCTAACCAATTGTATTCAAAATTCTCCCAATCATCCTGGTATTTCTTCCCTCACCACACGATAAGTTATTTGTCGGCTAAATCTCAACTACGCCAAATGTGCATAGAGCGACGAAGTAAAGATTAGGAAGAACAGTTCATCGCTAACATGAGCAAGAACGAGTTTCAGTTCTTGTGCAAAACTGAAGGCGGAAAGCCTTAATTTGCTTATCGACTGCTCAAGCACCCCAAGAAGAGAGTTCAGTCCTTGCTAAGAGAGAACCTGTAATAGCGTTTCTCAAATCACGCTTTAGGATCGAGAGTTTCAAGGACCGTCTGACGGTGCAGCATTGTAAAAAAGTGATTAGTTCAAGGCATGGGGAAAGAAGCGGCTCCACGTTCTTGCTAGTTGTTCTTTGAAGCGGAAAGATATTGGGAAACGAAGACTGCTGAATTAATCTATTCACGATTTGGAAAACTGCCGGGACAGTGGTGATGAAGACCGCGAAGAAGGCATGGGTTAATTTCCTTATCAACACAAATACACATAAATAAGAAGAAAGTGAATTCGATGAGCACCGAAGTAAGTAGGTGATTATATCCTTTTCATAGATATAACCAATCCGCACTGGTAGGGGGAACCTAGTGGGCGGTACTCAGACAGAACATTTTGGTCATGAAAGGGAAAAAACACGGAGTTTCAACCTCTTCCGGCAGGTGCCACATCACTGCCTCACAGCTCGCGGTTATTTAACGCTACTCAGTTTAGTGAAAGCTCCACAAGGCAGAGGAAAGCCTACAGAGACGACGGTAAAGACCTTGAAGGACGAGAAGACTTCGTCAGCTTCTATTATAGATCTTGAGCATGAATACACATGTGAGTGAAAGATAATCAGGAAGTCACCTCTGTGAATCTCCAAGCGGGTATAGCAGATATAGATACACATTCACGATTTCAGATAACTTCAAAGTTATTTGCGCAGAAGAAGCTCAGAAGTGTGAAAGAGTTTTGTAAAGGTGTAGTTCTGGATGGATGTTGGTCAAGGAAACATGGAGTAGAATGCGCACACCACAAAAACGCGCTTCTCAATTCCGATGGTACTCAAAATCGTGAACCACGTTGGTGAAATCTCGTCCCATGCACGAAAATCACGAATTACGGAGCAAAAAGGCGAAGCGACCATTGCTGTCGATTCAGAAGCCGCAGGAGCGCCGTTGCGACGTTCTAATCCCCAGTAAACAATGGACGCTTCTTGTGGATGGGGCCTGAAAAGGCTCTCGTTTGCGAGCGGTGCAGTGGCAGCTAATATGTTTAGAAGAGAATAACGAGCCACTGACGAGCTAATGCCATTACCCCACCGACGGAGGACAATCCACCCATCCGAAACGAAGCCGGCGCGCTGTCTCCGCCACACTGTCGCGGCTTTCGGAAACCCGACACCTCCAAGCCTCTTAATGAGGTCCCGCTTCGCTCCACTAAATGTTGCTCGAGATACTTGAGGACCATTTGCACCTCCTCTTGACTCTTTTTTTTGTAACTGGAAAATGTGTGGGACGGAATGCGAATGGCAACGGTTGGATACACTTACTCATGGCAGTTATTCGTCTCTCAAGTTTGCAAAGAGCTTTGGAACTTTGGGCACGAAGTTTCTCTACCTTAAGAATCTACATGGAGCTGCGATTTTCGAGGCGCGCTTTCACCGGTTTTTTGACGCAAGCTCTCTATTCTTCACCATCAAGGTAGTGTCACATTTCCAGGCCCAAACAGAAAAGAGCTTAAAAAATAAAAAAGCAGATAACATCTCAAGAGAGTGCCAAACTCACATATGACTCGAACCAAAATTTAAGGTTCGAGTAGCGCACAGGCTGATCGAGGCATCCTTCCAAGGATAGTGAAAGGATACCAGTATCGTCTGGGATGGATGACAAAACCATCGGCTGGGCAAGGTAATCATCGTAAAGGCAAGGTAATGGAAAAAGGTTAAAGGATGGCGTAAGTCAATCCATTTCAATAAATCCCGCGCACTCTACTTCTATGGGATGTCGTGGAGGTGATTCGAACGCCTGTTTGGTCTATACAATCACGTGCGGTAGCCAGCCGATGAACACATCAAAGCCTTATCATTCCCCGACAAGTCTGGTAGCAATCCGCCGACCCCGAAGGGATGGAAGGCTTGGTTGATCTGGGCGGAAAATCCGAGCCAAAAACTGGTGTAGTGTGCATGCTACAGCCGGCACCTGCTCTGACTGTGGTCATTCGAAAAGTGTACACAATAGATTTCGAAGTGAAATAGGACTTTAGAGAACGAGAAACATCCGCTTGTACCCTTTGGCGATAGGCACACTTAATTTCACAAGCGTGTCCTGTCGGGAAATCCGAACAAAGAACCTGGAATCGGGTTCACGCGACAAGAGGTTCCTTTTCCGATTGCTTTCTACGAACTCACATAGGTACGCATTCATATTACCTCTACAATACACCCGGGCGTGGACCATCCCATGGTAATGACATCGATGAATGTGCGCAGCGTATCATGGTAAAGAAAACCGGGGTGTGCATGTAGTGCAGAACGTCTGGAAGGGCTCTCCGAGCGATTTGGGAAGAAATGATGCGAGAATCGCGTGCCTTCGAGCATAAAAAGCTAGTCGTTTAGCTCAACCAGAGAGACAACAGGGGCAGAGAGGACTGGAGCAGCCAAGCGGTCTCCGTAAGTAATTCCGGTGGCCACCATTGTATTCGCCCTAATGGAGAGGTAATTCTGTCCTTCAGTAAGTGAACAAAGACAACTGCTTGCCATCTGACTACACCACCCGCATCTAGTTCAGATTTACCTAATGAGCCAAAGAGAGAAGATCCTGGGCGACGCTCAAGATCATAGTAAGCAAACTAGGAGAAACCTGCCGAGAGCTCAGCAAAAGAGAAGGTGACTTCATTGAAGCAATCCCTTTTAGGTCACTCTGAGAAAGGTATAATTTTTCTGATAAAAATTAGGTCGAGTTACTGGGTACATAGGAGAGGTATTCTTCAGTTTTCGAGCTCTAAATGCAAGAAAACTTAACTGTGTTCTTGGATAACCTTATTAGCCAAAATCCAATCCCCGCGATCGAAAAGATGGCGCTGGTCTTGGTTAGATTATGGCTGACTCTAAAAATGTTTTTCAGTTGCAAAAAAACAACAACAGGGAAATTGGAACTCATGAACGATCAGAAAGCATTTTTACATCCTTTTATGCACAGTTAACCTTTTCCTTCGGAATTCTCTTCAGAAATGCGAAAACAGCGCTCTTTAAGGGGGGATAACGCAAGATTCATTTTTTCGATAAGGAGGAAGCCCCAGTCCTCCTTATCGAAAAGGCGTTGTCATCTGTGGAAGCTCCATATCACAAAGTAGAACACAGGCGAACCACCACCTTTTCCTCAATGATTTACCCCGCCACATTCGGATGCGACAAATACGTCCCGATCTAACTGATGATCGCGTTGGCATGGCTTTCTTACCATTAGTACTTTCTATGTGCAGCAGTTTACTCTGCTCGGAACCTCCTACCGAGTTCCGTCTCTCCAACTAGAATCCCGTCATATCAGTGTACCATCTAGTACATCAGTATATCACACCCTTCCTTCTCCAAGACTGAGGAAATAACAAATAGCCCGGACGACTGATTTGCGCCAGTCAATCGCGACGATGTTGTTGTGCCTCGTTTTCGGCAACCGGCTGATTTCCGAATCCTGAGGGATTATTCGGCGGCGAATTTTGCTACAAAGGCATAGCAGAGTTCCCGCCATTAAGCCCATCACCGAAACCGTGCAGCAGTTCACTTAAGTGTCATTCCGCTGGTTTCGTGGTCGCTGAAGCTTTACGGTAAGAACCCAAGCACCGTAGAGGTTACAAGCTGGTCTGTGGTTAGCAAGAAGTGAAACTTTGAAATCTACCCCATTTTCTCCAGGTGAATTCACAGTGTTGATGCTCGACTATGATACAACTGCGGAAAAGTCAGGCACAAGCCCTACGGCAGTTTTAGAAGAGGGTCAGTGGCTCAACCAGCAGAAAATCGGCTAACCATTTTCAGTCGCTTTGCGATGTACAGCTCACGGTAGGATGGCATACTGCACTCTCCTTACCGTGAATCATCGTAGCGTATCACAAGTGAGTCCCTCTGACATGCTTTGCGTTCATTTTTAGCACTTATCCGAGATTCTATGCTTACCTATACGCCTCGGTGCATATGAGACATGACCCCACAGCTTTCGAATGTTTCTCTTGACATTGGTGATACCATCAGAGTTGGGTAAGCCGTGGAGCGCAGTCAGAAGAGGTGCAGGCGATCGCGTACCCTCTGACTACGCTCCACGGTTTAATTACGCGTGCCCTCCCCCCCCCCCCCCCCTTGCTCCCCAGCCTCCCGGAACAGGATCTTATTCGGATTTTCCACCCAGTCCAACCAAGCCTTCCATCTATCAGATTTGTATGGAAAGGATAAATTTCCCTACTTCCCTTACTTTTCAATGGGCTGGTCACCGCAAGTCAGGGTATAGGCCGAACACGCATTCAAATCGTCTGCACGACTTCACGACATCACATAGAAGTAGAATTGGTGGCGCATCCCAAACGGGATTGAGTAACGCCGCCCTTTGTCCTTTATCTGAGATTCTCAGCATTGTTTTGTTTACACAGTCAGCATCCCAACAACGTCTTCGTTAATGTTAACGATCCCTGCGAGAATACTATAGTAACTCCAGCTTCCCCCATTCGAACGTCTCGTGAGCTCCAGTTGTTCCATTTTAGAAAATAAGAAGACGGATACAAGGCGAAAGGAGGGATAAAAAGAACCAGTGTACAGAGGATGTATGGGCGGAAACATCGAGATCATTGACTGCCACAAGTATGACGTAAACTAGACAAGATTCTAGGGTGGCCCCCATAAACATTGCAAAAAATATTAGTCGCATCAAAACGTTCAGAATGAACAAAATTTGATACAGTTTAATGAAAAACCACAACTAATGCCCTAGAGCCCACAGTGAAGCAGTATTATTAGGTCGTTTTATATGAAATAGCAGATTTTGCTACCTCAATTTGTGATCGATTTTTTGTGACTAACCAGGGAATGCCGTCAGCTTTCCATGAAACTTCGGATCGAGACGTATATCACATGAAAGAGCTCGAGACGCTGATCACAGATATGTAGCTCAAATTTGCTAAATGGATCTCCTAAGCGGGTTGTGGCCGTCGGAATCCGCGTTGTTGCGTAATCAGAGGTGTGATAGGCAGCACTGGCAACAGCGGCAGCGGCGTAGTGATAGAGTGTTCGCTTCACAGGAATGGGGTCATGGGTTCGGTTCCCGTCGGTGACGTTGCTTTTGCATTTTATGACCTGCCTTCGACGAAGACCTATAGTCTCATTTTTAGCACATTTTTGAGCGAACGGCTGATGGCGACTTGCAGTTACGTCTACTAGGATTTGAAACGTGTTTGGGGTAACATACTTTATTCATGGCGTGAAGAAATTCAAAAACTTAAATCAAAACAAAAATAAAAAGTAAAATAAAATTAAAAATCAACCAAGCGTTGTTCAATCAGTGTTGAGGAAGATTTGAACAGATGTAGTGTTTAACTTTGATTAAATTTTGTCGCTTTTTTATTTTTGTTTTGATTTGAGTTTTTGAATTTCTTCACGCCATGAATAAAGTATGCCACCCGAAACACGTTTCCAACTTCAAGTATCCTAGTAGACGTAACTGCAAGTCGCCATCAGCCGTTCGCTCAAAAATGTGCTAAAAATGAGATTATAGGTCTTCGTCGAAGGCAGGTCATAAAATGCAAAAGCAACGTCACCGACGGGAACCGAAGCCGTGACCCCATTCCTGTGAAGTGAACACTCTATCACTACGCAGCTGCCGCTGTTGTCAGCGCTGCCAATCACACCTCTGATTACACAACAACGCGGATTCCGACGGCGACAACCCGCTTAGGAGATCCATTTAGCAAATTTGGTCTACATATCTGTGATCAGCGTCTCGAGCTCTTTCATGTGACATAGGTCTCGATTCGAAGTTTCATGGGAAGCTAACGGCATTCCCTGGTAAGAATGTTCCGTTTCAGGCGCTGTATAAAGCTTCTGATAGCGCAGGGACCCGTTCATACTCACGCTGGTCCCTTGAAGTCGTTTTTACAGTTCGAATCAAAGTGTCAATCGGGTGCTGTGCTCATGTGAATGGAAAAGCAGGCACAACGCCGCCGCGGCCGCGGCACGATACCTGTGTTTCGATAAGGCTGCGCACTCTAAAGGCCCTCACAGACTTCTGCGGCGCCGCCGAGCGGCGCCGCTCAGCGGCTTGACTCATCATCAGTGGGAGCGGTGACGGCGAGGTACTGTACTGTTTCTAGTCGGGACCGACTGGTGCTTAACAATAACGCGCCCCGATGACGATCGCGCGCCCGCATCGACCGTCTCCGCTCTGGATCCCGCCGCGAAAGCGCAGAGCGCAGACAGACGCTGGAGCGGCGCCACCGGGTGGAATGATTCAAGTCATTTCCGCCAGCGACGCCGCCGGTGCCGCCGGTGCCGCCGGCCGGCCAGCGGCGCCGCCCAGCGGCACCGCTGGCGGCGACCTCTGCGTCCCTGCCCTATGGTTAAGCATAGGGCAGCGGCGACGCCGCAGAAGTCTGTGGGGGGCCTTAAGACTTTTTTGGACAGGATCGTGAAATGCGACGAAAAACGGACCCTTTATCATCGCTCTGAGCAATGGCTAGACAAGAATGAGAGTCCCAAGGAGATGCCGAAACCAAGCCTCCATCCAGAGAAGACCATAGTGACAGTATGGTGGACAATGGTTGTTGTAGTCCATTTCAAGTTCTTGAAGAGTGGATTAGCAGACGCGGAGAAGTGCTGTGCCGAATTGAAGTGATGCAGCAGAAGCTCATTGAAAAACAGCCGGCTTTGGTCAATCGAAGAGGCCCAATCCTACTGCATGACAACGCGCTTCCGCACGTTTCAAAATTGTTGTCCAGAAACTAGACGAATTGGGGCGCCAAACTGTTCCGTATCCAGCATATCCAGCAGATCTGTCCATCATTGATTATCATATTTTTCAAGCATTTGAATAGACATGTGAAGGGTAAAAATTCAGCAATCAAGATGATGAAAATGACTTCTTATGTTTCATTAATTTTCGTAATTCAGATTTTTATCAGGATAGAATATCTAAGCTATTATCGCGATGAGAAAAGTGTATTACTTGTAATGGTAATAATTTTAATTAAACAAATTGCTTCAAAGCAAAGTTATGATCTGTCAAAGTTTTCAGTCAAAATCGGGTATTTCATTTGCAACGACTTAATATTTATAAATAGTAGGGTTGATTGCATTGCAGGAACGTCGCAATACCTCTTACGGAATTTTAATCCTCGTTTGTTTCAAAGCCGACACCGGATCGTTATTCAATGGTGACAAGCAAGGGCTTTTATTTAAGATTATAGATAAAAAATTAATGAGCTCAAACTAGAGAAACTTGGCCTTAGCGTACTATTATTTTCACGTCGGCGAACTATGTAGCAGCGTTCCTCAGTTGCATTATAGCTCAGAACCTTTCATCCAGAATACATTTTGGAGGAGATCCTAGAGTCCCACACACGCCCACAAGATAATGAATATTCAACGATCCATTTTCAGAGATTTAGCCAATTCGGAATGGGAGTGTCTCCCATCCGAACCACGGAAAGAGAGTTGGTCGTATTGAATGAAAACTCACTACTATTGATCATAAGGAGCTGAAACAATGACAATTGTGAGGAGCACGGCACCAGGGATGTCCTACATACCCGTTGTTTTAGGGTTCAAGACAACTGATAAATGTATCTCAACAAGGTGTCCTAGTTTTCCTGCAGTACTTAATTCCATCCTTAGAATGGAAATGCAATTTCAAAATAACATAGTTTTTATTAAAATAGCTCAAACACATAGAACCACATATTAGCTAGCGGTCGCGAACGGAAGGAAGTCACTCGCGAATTTCAATCGGTAGTAGAACTGGAGTCAACAGGACGGAGAGACAAATAAAGCACATCTAAAGAATAGAAAAGCAATGCTTGACTGTGAACCTGAGAGCAACTAAATGCCGAAAGCTAGCTCTCTTTAAAACGCCGCTTGACAGGACAAGTATGTAGGCGAAAAGTAAGACCTGTCGGAAGCCTTTGCTTTCGAGCTTTCCCTTTCCAGCGGTGATTTATCACTCAGTCTGCAGTAACTGTCTTCTAGATGCACCGTTTGGAACCACCTCTTGCTAGAAAGCTCCTTTCTGTTGTAGCTGCTCGGTTACAGCAAATGAGGAGCAAAGCTTCACAAATTAGGCAATTGCAAGCGTGATATCTGCGTATGAGCTCAAGCTTTGGTTTGAGTAAGAAGGGCTGTCTAGCAACATCAGCAGCGTATTCGTCAGGGAATGATGGAGGGTAAACGTCGACGCCACTCAATCCCCCCGGGATGCGCCATGCATTTTGCTTCTGCACGCTGCCGCGGAGGCGCTTTCAGTCGCCAGCCTCGGGGAGATGAAACGATTAGTTGAACTTTGCGTGGATTCGAGCAATGCATGCCAGTGTAAGGCCACTTGCAGCGGATGCATTTTCAAAATCAGCAAATGGAGATGTCCTGGAAGAACCATAGAAGATAAGGTTATCAGCAAGCTTTCGCTGTCAGTTAGAGAGGTCACTACACTAGGCACCATCTGAACCACATTTTTAAAATGCCTCGGCACCTTGGCTGCTGCAACCTGCACACTGCGCTGTACATCAGCGAGAAAAAAGTTCAATGTTGGCGTCGCCCTGACCTGCCAGAATCTAGTGATGGGTATTCTGCCCTTCCAACACGAATGTCGTGATATACTGTGGGGGATAAGAAATGGTCCAGATAAAGCGCCAGTGTTGTGTCTCAAATGGCCTCCGGAATACCTATGAAACCAGAATCCCCAGAATAGGATTGCGTGTTGAGACGGAAGCCTATCAGAAATGTGTGGATGCTGCCGTCGCTACTGAAGAGTTGATAACAAGCAATAGATTAAGCATTATCTGGGCTCGAATAAAAGGTGAAGTTATTTTTGATGTCGTGTTCTCTAGAGAAAATGATGATCTAAACGGATGCACCATAAATGCTTCCAGAAATGATTCAGTTCATGGCCGTCTTCGCATCTCATTGAC
This sequence comes from Heligmosomoides polygyrus bakeri, assembly GCA_947359475.1. Taxonomy (NCBI): domain Eukaryota; kingdom Metazoa; phylum Nematoda; class Chromadorea; order Rhabditida; family Heligmosomidae; genus Heligmosomoides; species Heligmosomoides polygyrus. The sequence goes on from OX375868.1 coordinate 35,194,545, forward strand.
AGAAGCTTTTGCGAACAGTTTGGAAACGCTGCTCTTATGCTAGCTGCACAACAACCCTCTCATACTTCTTTTGTCCTACAATCAAAACTTCTCTGAAACGGGCCTAAAGCTCCTCAATCGTACCTAACATTCCCTAATATTCCTCTCTTCCTTCTGCAGAGATGGCGTCAACCAATCAGGCTACAACGCAATGTTTTTGACTGAGTCTTGTATTGCAGAACGTTGAGCTCCTGGTTGCGCGTTACTCGCTCCTTTCCTTTCTGAAAGTGTGAGCTTCAATGACTCTAACAGGGACGATCAAGCATTTTCACTCTCGCGTTTTTCCGTCCGGTCGATGGCCCACCTCACATAGACAACTTATTAATATATGGCCACATCCTCAGATCCTCCGCGACGTATTTCCTTGAGAGTCTACACTCGACTGATGTTTCCAGACCTATCGCTGAATCTCCTATGCCTCCCTGGATGTTTCGCTCAGCGGTTTCTTTCAGAACAGCTTTGAACGAAACGACAGAAAGCGCTTATTCGAACTCTGAAGGTCTTCCGTTTTCCTAGTTTTCTGTAAACTGGAAGGCTAGCCTAGAATATGGTCAGCGCTCTGGGTGCAGTTGAATGAGACCATTTCCTGAAAAACTGATATCGGTCCTCAAGAGCATCTGTCTTTTAAACAGAGGATCTACTCGCATAATAAAGAATTCTTCACATTATGGTGTAGAACGGTTTTCGTGCCCTTCGACCGCAAGGCTTGGGAAATATTCATGGTACGCACTTCATTTCCAGTACAATTTATGCAGAATTATGAGTAATACCTTTGAACTTGATGGTGCTTGGAATCCACTTGAAGCCTTTGAGAATTAGGAAGAAGTCGCGCCACACTAAAAGTAGGGACTAGCTGGGTCGGCAGAGGAGAAGAAGATGGTCATGATGAAGAGTATGAGAACGTTTTTTTGTTTTTCTAAGATAGCAGCAAGCTTGCAAAAAATAAGTAAACAAGAAAGCAGTGTTCAGAAAATAAAATATAAAGGCTAAATAACGAATGATGGCGTTAATCAATGCCTTTTGGGATGCGCCGCGCACACCACTTCTACGGAATGTCGTGGAAGCGATTTGAATGGGTGTTTGGCTATGTAGTACAGGCTATGTAGTACAATTACTTGCGGTAGCCAGTCGATGAACATGTAAAAGTTTTAACCTTCCAGGACAAGTCTGGTGCCAATTCTCGTAGCGAAGGGAGGGAAGGCTTGGTTGCTTTTCAACCTCGATTTCTTGCTAGAAACTCACAATAGCCAAAAGAGGCTACATAGTCCAGCAATGCTGTAGATTATCGTTAGTGCAGTAACCGCTTTCGCCTTAGCATCGGGCAGAGAGATCAAGGCAAAAGTCTTGCGCAGAACCGTTACTTATGCGATAACAAAGACCGCTCACAGAGGGGTGATCAAAGGTAGTGGAACTAGAGGACGTAGATGTCCGTAAAATGGTTCGAGAGACGCGAATGAAGAGATGGGAAGCGGCACTGGCACTTGAAAAGGCAATTCTGAGAGGAGATGAGGTCTCGTACGATTCAATGTGGAAACAAGCGTGTGCTCCATGGTCCGATCCAGCCAACAGAATTGAGTAACGAGGGCGCAAGACAAAGGAGGACAATCTTAGAAACAAGGAAAGACTTCTGCAATTGCTTAGACAGTGAGACTATGTAACATGCCCAGGTTATTTGACCGGCCATCTCTTCAAGCAAAGAAACCAGCAAATTGGCTCTTGAACATACTATTCGTTTATAACGTCTCCTATGAGTTTGTACAGGCCGAAAAAACATCAGTCTCGAGCAGATATACACCTTCCTTGTTAATAAGAGCAACAATTACCCGACCTCATACGATAAGGAAAACGTAAAATTTCGAGGGTTCTGGATCGAAATCATAATAGAAATCATAAAAATAATAATACAGCGTGCAGTGCTGAAAAATGAAGAGCCCAATAATCTTTAAGTGCCTTCACTGCTAATTGTCCCTCAGGCTACATTAAAAATGCCATCTAGGTTGTGTGCACGAAATGAGGGGGCGAAATCAGAAGAAATAACCAGCGAACAAAAGATGGAATTGTCCGGACTCTATCAGGGTTATGTCCTAGATTATTAAGAGGAATACCCTTCAATGCTTATGATGCATTTGAGTTTCGACGCCAAGGAGCGGAGCATTTTGAAATGTGCTGAGCTACATAATATGGCGCTTAGATTTAAAAAGGTAACACAGGAATAGCTGGAGAATAGTCCTCGTTATAAAAACTCTTTCAGTGTCGATTCTAGCGCAGGTGCTCTTTAACATGTTACTACATGAAAGAAAAAACCATAAGGACAGAAAGCAAAGTGAAGTATGAAAATAAGAAAAAGGGAGAGAAGCAAACGGGAGGGCTCCATCTGCTACACCACGATTCGTGATAAACTGACGGCCCTTCGACGGAAAAGCGAGGAACATTTGGAGAAATTTAGCTTAAAGGCACAGCAATCCATGCAGGTTTCTTATAGGGTCTTCCGACGAGGAAAACGATTTGTATCCAAGCGAGTAACCAGGATACGCGGAATGTCAGATTTTCGTTCCCCACAAACGGCGATCGCCAAGAAAAGAAAAAATATGAGCGCCCTCAGTTCTACTCGGAAAATGCGTTTCATAGAAGTCTTATGTCTTGCGACAACTACACTAGTAAAGCAGGTGTGGCTCAATATGCGAAGAAGTATGCCAACTCATTTAAAGCGATTCTTCCTCGCCAAACACCCCGTTGTTAGCTTGCTATGGTCAGTGATCAGCGAATTTCAATATCATAAAAATCGCTTGAAGTTTGAAGTTGAAAGTTCAAGTTTAAGCATAAAGGTTTAAAAGTTTGCTTAAAATAAAGGGCAAAATAGAAAGGTATTGATCGATCCCTTTTTGGGATGCTCTATGGGATGTTCTATGCTCTAGACGCCTCCTCCGACTGCGCTACCACCGCCCCCGACGATTTTGAATAACAAGTATTTAACTTGCAAGTATGGCTGCCAAGTGGTTGAGGAAAAGAAGCATGCTACTCGTCTAAGGGAGGCGTGTTCTGGAAACCTTTAGTTTTGTTGACGCATGCTCTCTCGTTAAGAAGTCGGGTCGGTTGAGAACATGTTTCCGAAAATTATTGGGCTCCCTTACGAATCGTTGCTTAGAAACCACTGCGGCACTACTGCAAGTGAGCGAGTAGATTTCATAGGACATCAAACACCAGAGCGACCACCAACGAACGGATTGCTCGTAGTTCCGCTTCAAAAGTTAAAGGAAGAAATTGGAGGCTCTTCGTCTCCCTCGAGAGGGAGTCAGGGGCTATTCTAGCAAACGACAGAGACGGATGGAGACGTTACCAACGCGCTGGAACAAATTGACGATCATCGAAGCGAAAGGTGACAGGTGACAGAACAGAGCCTATAGGATGAGTGGAGGAGGATGTGAAAACGCCAGATGAGGGTGACGATAATGAAGGTAGCGCTGGAGAGCTAGTTGTGCTCTTAAGTTCGGCTGGACTCCATAATATTCACATAAGGAAACGACCGAAATGTTAGCGGCAAGAAAACAACATCTCCGACACTAGATTCTAAAGCGAACAAATAGTTGATCCAAAAATCGAAAATCTACTATTCTGACCTTTTACGCTTCGTTTGACTGCCATATAACATTACAGAGAAATAGTTTTTGAAGCGTCCAATGTCGTCTTGATGCTCGGCGGAATGAGTAGCTCCGACTTCAGCAATGCGTGCCTAGCTCGGGAAGTCAGCGTGGCCATCTACGCAGTCGCTTCTCTCCGCTTGGGTTTCGAATTTTGGCGCAGTTTTTCATAGAATTTGGAAGACAATGTTCTGTACTACAGGAATACATGTTGGTCCCTTTTGCTCACTTGTCGTTTATTGATTTTTAGGCCATCAAATTGGGACGTTCGACTTTTCCATCCGAAGTTTTATCGAAGCTCCTGCTCTGTGGTAAGACTTTTTTGCTTGCTGTCATATGTTGTTTGGAAGAGGGTGTCTTGCTCAATAAGAATTTGTGTCGCGTTTATTGGCTCATGCTGATTTCAGTCGAATATCATCAAAATTCCAAAAAGCGAAAAATCATCTTCACCAACAACTCCTTCTCCATGTTCAGTCTGTCATGCTCATCATTCACTCACGGACATATTCAAAGATTTTTGCACAGAATTGTAACTGGCGATGAAAAATAGTGTTTCTACGGCCAACCAGGGTTCCAGTGCCTTAGCCGCACTAGAACCCTAGTTGAAAGCAAAGAGAAGAAGGTGTCAAAATTGCTCATACCTGGCACTGCTTCTTTTTGATGACCTGAAATTTGGCAAAAATTTAAACCGCCGAAGAAGAAATCATATATTCTGGTAGAGCAAGACACATGCACATTCGAGTGTCATATCACTCGTCATATAAAACTGAGCAAGACAGGCTGAACATGGAGGGGTTGTTGGTGAAGATGATTTTTCTCTTTTTGGAATTTTGTTGATATTCGACTGAAATCAGCATAAGCCAATAAACGCGACAAGAATTCTTATAAGCAATACATTCGCTTTTGAAAGACATATAACATTGAGCAAAAGACTCCTACCACATAGCAGGAGTTTCGGTAAAAATAAATCTTCTCCTTCCCAATTTGAAGACCTAAAAATCAGTAGAGGACAAGTGAGCAAATAGGACATGTATTCTTGTAGTACTGAACATTATCTTCCAAATGCTGTGCGAAAAATTCCAAACTTAAGCGGAGAGAACAAGCGCGCAGATGGTCACTTTTTCACTTTTCACTTTAACGACCTAAAAATTAACAAAATTCAGGATGGAGAAAGAAACACAATAAATTGTTTGAAAGAGCGAATCATTCTCTTTCGAAAGCTATGCAGCGCTAGGCAAGATACCGCCGGCGAAATCCGCAATGAATCATTGAAGAAACGGCGGGAACCTATGCGACAACCTTATATGTATATGTGGCTGGTATCGATGCCTAGACAAAAATGTGACGATAACGAGAATATCGTCCCACGTTCTCAAATCGCAGTGCTGATACGTAGCTTGTTACCGACAATGGTAGCTCGACGGATTCGTTGTTGAACTGCATGCGATCGCAATTTGTTTATAAAAATTTTTTCCTAAATCAATGTGAAAATTCTGCAGTAGTAAAGGATTGCTATCTACTGCTCCTATAACATTGGCTGCAATGCCTTATGCCTTCCTGTTGTAAACTATGCTCCAACAGCAATTTCATTCTCCATTTTATTACTATTGCAGTTGTTGTTTTGATCTGTAAGCTGCCACACTAAGATATCAATCAGCTTGACGAGCTTGCGCAATAAATTCAGTTAGCTTTTATTTCTCGTGTGTGGAGGCCAATTAGTCTTTCTGCCGTTCGGAAACAAAATCAGAACGAAAGATTGCAGCTTATATGAGACCTGCATCGAAAGGAACAAAACGGGACCTGAAACATGGCAGCAAAACTTCAGATAATCGCATCACTGAACCTTCACTGCAATCTTTGACAAAGCGTCGTCATTGATCATATAAAACAGTCTAACCATATTTAGTGAGACTATAAACGTCTCACCAAATATGGTTAGAATTTCAACTCTTTTGAGAATGTTAGGCACACAATTCAAGTTCGTGATGAAACCACATAGGAATAGCGCAACTGATCGAAAAATTCTTTTGCTTTTCTGCGGATCCCTCGTCAAACTGCAATGCAAACGCCCATCCATTTCCGATTTGCCCCGCAATTGCCACACTTATAGCACAAGCCGGAAACGAGGACTGACTTGCTGTTTTGAGTGCCAAACATCTTTCTACATTCTTCTGGAAGTTAATTTAGCTACAATTTGAGTCACACAAGAATTGGCGTGCTGGACTACATATTTACCGAGAGCTTACGCGGAAACTGTAGATCTCGTTGCGTTTCTTGTGCGTTTCTTGCACCTTTGCCCTTTTTGTTTTTTCTTTGATCTTTCATAACATGAGAAGCCGGAATAGTATTTTGAGCTAGTGGTAGTAGCTCCTCTTTATCACCATTTTGATCCCATTTGCAACACCTGCACCTGTGGTCGGCATGCGGTATGTACCCGTACGAAATGAAATAACGACAGATTAATACGCACAATTGATGTGAGTGAAAAACCGCTTACGCCCCACCGTTCATTATCAGAGAACGTTTCAACGCTCATTTCATATATGTACCACGTGAGAAGGCAATAGCAATGAACTAAAAGCGTTGAGGCCAAAATTGAAAGCGTAGGCATAAGTGCCTGGGCATGCGGGCATGCTCAAACTGATTGGTAAGGCTGATGTTGACAGACGAGATATACATAGGTACTCCATCTTTCAGGTTTTTGGTCCACTTCCAAAGATGTTCCTGCTCCAACGAGTATTCAAAATGAGGTGGACGGAGAGGCCTGCCGCGTAATCTCCGTTTTAAATGACAAACACACGGTCGAATTTAGTTTGAGATATAGCAAACGTAGAAAGTAGTTCTCTGGAACTCTGAAAATCGTATTCTGGAGTGTGCGTTCTAGGCAAACGGGAAGAGGAAATCGAAACGCGATGTGGGTGACCTAGTCAACAGCAAAAGCAAGTAAAGTAGAAGCAAGTAGAAGAAGGGGCGAACTACTCGGAGAGCAGCTACTTCAAAAAATAAACGCCTCTTGTAAGGTTCGGTGGTTACATCCCACAAAAACGGCGTCAGACTTTTCACATCTCTCCCCTTGGAGCCGCGTAGTGCAAGGCGCCAAATAACCCTTTTCAGGTGAAGCTTTGTTCGAGGTCTAAATTTACGAAGGTCTGTTAAGCATATTGGTATTGGTAGGTTAGATTGGATGCCCCGCAAAGGAGAGATACTTACACTGTGGTAATTGGTCGGCAGAATAAGACGACATCGACGCTTTGAAATGGATCTAGTGTAGGTCTAAACGCAACGAAGGTAATGCCTTAAATAAATGTCGTTTCAGTGGCGACGAGTATTTCGTCTTCGGTGGCCAAGCACTTTTAGGTGCTGCTTGTTGTACTGAAAGAAATACAAGGTGTATATAAAGTTAGCAAAGTTACCACTACTGGTTTCCACTTGGGGAGGCCCCTTCAGAATCGTAGCATTGCCTCGACGCCATGTAACAGAACCAGCCCTTTCTCCATTTTGTCGAACGGATGTGATGTGGTAAATAGAAAGGTCCTCAAACGTCTGCTCAGTCCTCACTCGAGATCAAATTGTTCAAAACACTACGTCAAGTTGAAGATGCTGCAGAGAAACTTGTTTACGCGAGCTTCACCAAGCTCTACAAACCTCGGCACTCCTTACTTTGCTAACCATTAGAAGGCCATTGAGGAGTTAATAGCATACTAAGCTATGCAGAAGATTCCTAAGAATAGAACATCGGTTTCATGAAGATGTAGAGCCGCATCCACTTGAAGGCTATTGCATTAAATCAGTACTCTTGCTTCCCATTTGCTAATTCTGCAGAAAACGTCTGTGACAAGTCCTTCGCCTCTGGGTATTTGCGGCAAGGACATGTCGACTTCAACAGCAGAGTCTATAACGCGTGTGCACTGCCTACAATCCGAGTTGCCATTCAGCTGTGGCTCCTGAGAAATGCAAGTCGTTCCGCAGCAGCCTGTCCATCAATTAATTAATTAATTAAAGTGCAACTTGAGAGGCGCTCTCTTCAGAAGGACTATCGATTCCTCTTTAATCTATCGGTAAAATCTGAAGCAACGAACCTGCGCGGTGTTTTGTGATGCAGTGTGTACAGCAGTTTAGTGGCGAATGTATGTCGACTTACCTCATCTGTGGTGGCGTTCATCTTGAGGTTAATTTGCTCGAGGGAGTCCGGAATATCGTCAGCCATGACTGCCTGAAAGTGCTCCTTGAGGTCAACTTCTCCAGGCGAAAGGGTGGACGTGACGGTCACAATACGCAAAGGCAAGCCGGATATGGCAAAGGGCACGCTGGAGGGATGCGAAGAGGACGATATCACACTCAATACCAAGAGAACTCCAAAAAAGAAAGGTGAGAGAAGAGTGTGCCATGATACGGTGTGAACGGTGCAACTCACCGGGAAAGGATCTCAGGCGCATGTATGTCTGAGCGGCGAAAATGAACAGCACTATGGGAATCTTCACCATTCATGCAGATGTAAAGTATGTCCCATTTTTGCTAAGTAAGTTTCAGCCGAGTTAGGAGCCCCTATAATTTGCTATGGAATAGCGCAGTCGCACAAAACACCAAACATCGAATATGAAAAAGGGCAAGGGCAAAAATACTGCAGGGCAGGGAGTCGAACGCCTTCCCCCGTGCCTATGATTCAGTATTTTCCTTTTTTTGAACATTCGGCGTTTGGAAAAAATAGCATTGTGAGGCTTTATGATTCGGTGGCAAACTTTCAGTCCATTAAGTTGGTAGGTTTAGGACTTTGCAAAAACGAGGCATTTTTTTCTACAACTTGAAGGGTGGAGATATGCGCACTGGTGTTCATGTTCGCCGCCCAACACATGCCTGAAACTCCTACCTGGTCAGATTGATACACTCGGAAAAAAGGACGAGAAGAGAAATCATGAGCTCGATGCCTTGACGACAATCAGTCCAATATCGTAAATTCTTCAAATAAAACGAAATGAAATGGAGCGAGTAACCACTTGAGCTTCCACGAAGAAATAAGGGGAGAGAGAAATATAAAGACATACAAGGACCTATGCATAAGAATTACGGCAGAAACAAAACCTTCCGCCCAGGATAACCTAGCCTTCTATCGCTCCGGGGTCGCTAAATTGATATTGTTTAATTGTTGAACATGTTTGTGCGCTTTACAAAAACTATACGTCAAAATGACCGTTATCATCATCTCATCCTTATCATAATGTCTCCTGTGCATCAGAATCGCTGCATTTTATATTTGCCGACGCGAGTTTGTTTCTGCTGCAGTGTTACGATTGCGTAAATTTCGCATAAGAGGGAAAGATGAGATCGAGAAACACTTGAGCCCGCTTAATGTTACGTTCTTATTTGATTGTGCTCATTTCTTGTATAGCGCACAAAAATGCGCAATAAAAAATAAATAAGTAAATAAATAAATATTATATTTGTCTTGAAAGGACAAAACACTGCCTGGTTAAGGACCGGTCGTTGTGCAGGACAAACACGCGTTCAAATTGAATTCATGGTGTCCCGATGAAGTACGCGCATGCATGCGGCATCTCAATCAGCAATTGATTATCGATATCCTTTATCCTTTATCAATTGATAGCAAAAGACGGTCCGCGTTAATCAATCTCTTCATTGTATACACCGTGCATTCTATTTCGACAGGGTGTCATGGAAGGCGTTTGAATGCGTATTGGGGCAATTGAGTGACTTGTGGTGTCCAGCCGATGGAAAAGTCACTATTTTACTCTTCACATAGGTTATGGCACCAATTTACCGGCCCGGAATGGTTGGCTTGGTTGGCAAGGGAAGGAACAAAAGCTAAACGCAAATGTGCACCTCCACCTTCGACTGCGCTGCGAAGAAGCAGAAGAGTAAAGCAGAGGATAAAAAAGCGGTGCTTCCTATTGCGGAGGAGGATTAGGGTGAGTGCAGTGGCTAGAGTGCAATGGAAAGCCGCACGTCACCTAAGAGCAATAAACCACTGTACATAGTGCAGGAAATGTGTGGGTGGAGCGGCTTTCGTCTGAATTGCTTTTGCATAAAACATAAAATTGCCTCGCCGGTTGGTATTCATTGGCCGCCTTCATTTCGTGCCAAGATATTTTGCGAAATTTTGGAAACATCATGCTGCAACCAGTAGTCCATCGCTTTGCTGAAGACATGCATCAGTTGAACAACATTTCGAAGCTGTCAAAGAATCAAAATAATCGCCAGCAACTAAATGATCGAGTTGTTCAACCTGGCGCCAGCAACATCTCCGTTCATCCCCGTCACGTGTCAGAGTGCATCAGTGGATCCTTCTTACTGGAGAAGTGCAAACAGCGTCATGCTTCTGGCTCAGGGTTATCGAGAAGAGCGCGTTGACATGCTTCGTGGTGTTCTCTTAATAACCTGTAATCCGGTCGCCTACGGCACTCGTCAGGTGGGCTCCTTCGAAACTCGACCACATAGCTCAAACGATAGCGTCTCTGATCCTCGAGCATCAACCAAGCTCGAAACTCCGGACTTCTGTCGCCTGCGAGAGTAGTGCCGCCCCGAGCATCATCCTTTTGGCTGATTGCTCGTTGTGCAACGATGATCGCATGCTTGCACCGCTTTCGCGCGGTCCAGGTTTTCAAGAGGACACTTCAAAGAGTAGGTCTAGTAGATACCTTGTGCCTTTACTGTCATGCTTCATCTTATTATTGGATTCAGTTTTTGTTGTTTCCTAAACCAGGCGATTCTGGGAGTGAGTAACCGACCGTCGACACCGTGTCACTTTCCTAGTGACAGTTTCTTCCTACAGCACACGCTCATATTTCTGGTATTGCTGGACGATTTTTATGGCTTTCCGAGCGCAACACTCTGCGCATCGTAATTATTAGACCGCTCCAGAAATCTCATAAGAAACTTCTGCTAGACTTTCCAAAATTTTCGTGGGAACCATGATACCTGTCATGCAGAAAACCACGATACGCATAATTTGAAGAGATTTAGACTTCTAGTAATTTTATGCTCTTCTTATACTAATCGCGTCATCGACTCTAGTACGAAATTGGGTGAAGCAACATTCCAATTGCTGATTGCGAGAATTTTAGCACTTTATTCGATCTGTTAGCGTCCCAATAATCCCATGGTGGAACCCGATTACGATGCCAAAGACAAGGAGAGAGAGTGAGTGTAGAAGCATTTAGATCAGAACCAGTGAGTTATTTGATGGGATATTAGACTCCTTCGTCACAATATGTGGAGTCAGAACTTTGGTCACAATATGTGGAGTCCGGTCGAAGAAATTGTTGTATGCTAACAAGCGATAAACGGTACGAAAAGCAACTTCCAGAAAGGCCCGAAAGCTCGAAAGCTCGCTGCAGTCAGTCCTACAAGAACGCGTTTCCCAGAATTTTACTCAGAACGTTCGCACCCAAAATGTATGCCAGTCATGTTATCGCCCTAAAGTGTCCTAAAGTTGTCGAGCTGCTTCCATCCATGGAGGACAGTACATCGCGATAGTTCAAAATGGTGCTCAGCGGCTCAAACATCGTTTTCTTAGGGAACTCATGGTGCTTAACCATATCAAAACTCTTGCGCCATGTGAGATGCGAACCCGCACCTTCTGCTTTCCTTCGAGCCTCGGCTGGCACAAGAGCTTTGAACGCAACAAAACATCCTGTAACAACATACAGCCCCTCTTCCAGCCGTTCCATGCTTAGGCAAATGTGTTACAACATTGAAGCAGTTAAGAATTCATCAACTGTTTTGCTTTTTCAGACGACTATATGAAAGTGCTAAAGCAGATACATCTTATACTGGTTCCAATGAGCAACCACTGCTAACAGCGAGCTTTTGAGTGAGATAATTTTTAAAATCCTATGGGCAGTTGTTTCACTGGAGTATAATTCAAATGGAGATGTTTTCGTTGAGGCTGATTGATTCCGTGAACTAGTTTGGACCAAAAACGTACGGCGAATTAAGGCAGAAGTAACAGAAACTTATAATAAACAATGCTGTTCCTATGCGGGCTTGAAATGTATCATACCATGTTGAAGGCTTCGATCAGTTTGTAAATAGTTCGAAGGTCATATGTAATGAACTATTTATTCATTTCGTTTTAGTTCTTCGCCTGTTGTTTCCGTGTAAGGAAACCTTATTAGTCTCTCCCAAGTAGACCTATAAATATGAATATACTATGGTCGGAAACGTCAGAAGAATTAACAAACACCAGGTGTCCAAATGTCTTCAAAATGTCTGTGGCATGATTTTTTCACACGGCAGTGCTTTGGTTCCAACGTAGGGTATGGGAGCTTGAGGGAACTCTCGTACTGATTAGTTTTAGAGTGGACCTCAAATTGTGATAGGCGCCGCACTACGAGCAGAACAGCGTGGCTATACATTTCGGCTATCTTCGCGGCATGAAATAATGTGAACACTGGCGGTGAGGCACCTGGCGTATACTCGATTTATGACAGCACTGTTATGGACTTGTCAAATTCCTTCCCCTCTCGTGCATCTCCGGTGGTCGCTAGAAGTTTATCTAATTGCGGCTCAAGAATTAGGAGACCAATTCGAGAGCTGGCAAATTGCGAAGGGCTGTTTACTCGACAATTCAATTAAGTCACGATCTATAATCCTCTACTCTCGAGCAGTACTCAGTTTGCAATTATCTGCTCCAACTTTTAATGAGTAAGCAGAATGCGTATTTCAACCAGATATGGAGCCAGGGTGGCACCAGGAGTGAGTTGTATGTTTCGTTCAAAGTGGACTATAAAAATATGACTGAAGTCGAAATGGCATGGAGAAGCTTAAATAAGTACTCTTTATACATACAGACATACGAGAGGTATAATAGTTCGCATAACTGGCAATACTGCCAAGAGCGCAGTAATTATTAGGCTGTCCTATAAGTCTTCGCCATTTTTTCAACGATTCACTGCAGATTTCGCCGGCGCTCTCTTGCATAGCGCTGCATAGCTTTCGAAAGACAATGACTTGCTATATCAGAATATGCATTGCATTTATTTTCCATTATGAATTTTGTCAATTTTTAGGTCGTTGAAGTGAAAAATGAAGAAGTGAAAAAGTAGCCATTTGCGCACTTGTTCTCTCCGCTTAGGTTTGTAATTTTTTGCGCAGTTTTTTATAGCATTTGGAAGACAATGTTCCGTACTACAAGAATATGTGGTAGTGCGGTTTGCTCATTTGCCCTTTATTGATTTTTAGGTCATCAAATTGGGACGTCCGAAGGAGGATGGTTATTTTTGCCGACAGCTCCTGCTCTGTGGTTGGACTTTTTGGGTTGGTGTTATATGTCATTCGAAAGAGAATGTCTTGCTCTATAAGAATATTTGTCGCGTTTATTGATTTCTATTGAATATCAACAAAACAACAAAAAGAGAAAAATCGTCTTCACCAACAACTCCTTCTCCTTCTTCAGTTGTTGATATTCGACAGAAATCAGCGTGAGCTAATAAACGCGACACAAATTCTTACTGAGCAAGACATCCTCTTCCAAACGGCATATAACTTTGGTAAAAATTCGATCGGGAAAGTCGGAATTCCCAATTTGATGGTCTAAAAATCAATAAAGAACAAGTGAGAAAATAGGACCAACACATATTCTTGTAGTACAAAACATTGTCTTCCAAGTGCTATAAAAAACTGCGCAAAAAATTACAAACCTAAGCGGAGAGAACAAGTGCGCAAATGGCTACTTTTTCACTTTGTCACTTTTCACTTCAACGACCTAAAAATTGAAAAATTTCGTGATGAAAAAAGAAATGCAATACACGTTCTGATGGAGCAAATTATTCTCTTTCGAAAGCTATGCAGCGCTATGCAAGAGACGCCGGCGAAATCTGCAGTGAATCGTTGAAAAAAAAAACGGCGGGGACTTATGGGACAACCTAATAGAAACAGGAATACTGTTTGACTCACGAAGTCTATTAGAGAATGGGCTGCTGTAGAGCAGCAGCCTTCTGAAGGGGCTGAATAACACATCACGTGTTTGGTTCGCTGAGAGGCGCTAGCTATCAATGAAGAGCAGGCAGCTATCGTTCAGGCCTCCACAGCCGTCCCTCGTGCTCCATCCAGACTTGCGTGACTGCCGCATAAAGCAGCACCGCGCAGAAGTTGTCGGGATGGCAACACGGCGAAAAACAAGGAATTAGGAAACACAACGGCGCCGCAGTGATTAAGTGGCGCCTCCGTGAAGGAGGGACTCGACTACGGCGAGGCAGACTTCGTACCCTAGAACAGCCCCGTGCACGACCATAACAGCGATACCCTGGAGACGAGGACGAGTTGCGGTCGCCGACGAAAATAATTCGCCTATTGTCGGTGACGTCAGCCGGTGCTATTGAATGGGCCAAGGAACGGTGCTTGAGCACTGCTGCTGCGGATAATTAACGTGCTAGCTGGGTATGCGGTGAGGGAGAGCTAAAAGCACTGAGAGCCGTTCAACTGTGAGCTTAAGGGGATGATCGATAGAAGCGGGGCCAGGAAGATAAGTGACGTGCCGTCGCGTAAGGAGGAGACGGAGACGAATGACGGGAAGGAGCCCATGGAGAGCTTAAAGGAGAAGGCAAAAGGTGATGCTTGAGAGGCCCTAAGCCCAAATCGGAAAAGAGTACAGCGGAAGGCAACATGCCAAACAACAATGCAGAACGCGTAAGAAAGCTCGTCAGTCGCACCTTGGCTAATTCAGAGAAAAATGGATTTCAGCTCACACTACGGCATCATGTCGGAATACGAGATCACATTCAAAGGAACATGAGAGAGTATCCATAAAGATCCAAAGTGACGTGTGTATTTGAATCAGTGCATTTATATTAAGTGGTCTCTGTGTGTCGTCTAGAATGAATTTGTAATCTCGGACGAACACCAGATAAAGAAATGATTGATTCACTACAAGCATAAGGGTAAAAGGAAAATGGATTGCGTTAATCAATCCCTATCACTTCTACAGGACACACTGGAGGCTACTTGAATGTGTATTTGCCTTGAACAATGAATTGCGATGCCCAGCCATTGGACAAGTCAGTGTCTTATCATTCCGGAGAAACATTCTATCAACAGAGAAATAGAGCTTGTTTGATCTGGACGGCATCGAACCAAGAACACTCGATTCGGGGTGCACGCGACAGCCGGTACCTCTTTTGACCACTCTTCGGAAGTCCTCGTTAGTTGGGAGAATACGAAAGTTGTCGAGCACACTTATGTGAAGAACGTGACAGGTATGCTCCCAGCATATGGTAATGTTTTAAATTAAAAATAAGAAGGATAAGAATAAGGGATGGCGGCAATCAATCACATTTGGGATTCCCACGTATTCTACTTCTACGAGATGCCGTCGAGGCAATTTGAAAGCACGTTCACAGACCTCGGAAGGGTGGAAGGCCTTTGTCATACCATCGCTCACCCCGAGCGACGCCCAATGATATGCACACACATCGATTCCATCGCGCCGCCCGATCGATATGGGTGCATATCATTAGGCGTCGCTCGGGGTGAGCGATGGTATGACAAAGGCCGAAGGCTCGGCCGGCCTGAGCGAAAAATCCGAACCAGGAACATGGTATCGGGTGCACACGACAGGCGGAACCTCTGACCATAACTGCGCTGTTATACGCCCCCCCCCCCCCCAGATATGGCAATGTTTTCAAATTATAATTGACTCAAATAGGTGATATTTCGGCCAAATGGGGTTGTGCAGTAGATTGCTCAAACAGATTGAAATGTTTTGTGGACTGCCATGTCTAACAATTCTCCACATATCCATCAACAGCGAAATTCTCGGTTTCATAAAGTGCAGCAAATGGAGCATATGCAGGGAAGTTCATTTTAGTGCGAAAGTGGCGAACACAATGGATTCTCCTCGGAGCAGTTCGTGGAGTTGGACCCATTAGCTGCAGACCGCGAATTTCACACCGCAAATCCCAGTTGCAGCGGTCCAGCACTTTGTTTCTTCTGGTCTTTAGAATATCTCACAAGTCTTCGACCGGCATTCTCGAAGAACAGAACAAATCTACTTGATTTGACCTCCATGACACCTAAGTGGGTAATAACTAGGACGGAAGCCCATTCAACCACAAATACTTCCAGTTACGGATGTCTAGTGTCCAGCTTCACCCACTTCGAAGGTTAATTGTACATTTGATATTGGACCTTGCCTCTATTTTCTTTAGCGAAACTATTCCGTAGAATGAAATAGTGTCTGGGGAAATTGCATTTTAGCCATTCTCGACCCTCTATTAACCTCGGTATGGTTGAGTCTTCTTATAGATCTGCTAGGATCGTCACGACATTGATAAGCGGTTTTCATTTCGGTTGGATCGCTTTCTTCAGAGCCTCATCATAGTCCGAAGTCCACTGAAGGACCACGAAAGACGCACAGGGTAGACGAGGGGTACGGGACAGCACCTACTCAAGGTTAGAATGCAAGACAATGGAATGGGATAGTTCTATGTATATTTCTGGCTTTCCAGGCTGTGAAGAAGGCGATGACGCTGAAACGTCAGCCTTATCAAGGAGGACAACAATCGAAAGCTGAATGAAACGTATTTATTTATTTATTTATTTATTGTACGTAGTAATCCACGCAAAAAACACAACAGAAATCAACCCAAAACACAGAGGATACGAGTAGAAAATAGGAGGATGCAATTAGTATAACACCATAATTGACAAAACTAAACTGCTAAGGAACTTCCTGCAGATACCTGTCAATGAGGATTTTACATTGCCCTATAGAATTTGGTAATCCATTTCTCTTGGAGAATTTCACGAACTCATTGCCAGCTCGATTTGTGAAAAAAGAAGATCTTATGTTGCTACTAGCCCTAGAAACTAGGATCTTCCACTGAGCGCCTCGTGTGTTAGAATGAGACATTGAATAGAATTCGTTAAGGGGAAGACCCACCATGCCTTTTATCATCTTATAAACCGTTACCAAATCGAACTTTCTTCGGCGACAAGCAAGAGTGCGTAAACTGAAGAATTTGTTCCTTCCAGACGCCGGAGGAATGCTACTATAGTCACACCCATATACTCTGATCCAGAGCTTTCTTGTAAAACTGTTTTGCACAGCTTCCAATTTGGCGACATCTCTCTTAGTAGTAGGACTATACACCGTAGTACCATGCTCTAGCATGGGCCTCATTTAGGCCTTGTATGCGGATAATAAATGCGCTATTGAACTAGTTTTCAGAGATTTAAATATATTATGCACAACTCTTTCAGCTCTCATAGCCGTATAATCACAGTGCTGACTGAGGGGAAGTTTAGTTTCTAGAATAAGTCCTAGGTCACGTAAAGAATACGTACTATTGAGTTCCTGCTCACCAAGACAATAAGAGTTTCTGTTGTATTGCTGTCCAAGATGAAGCACTTTGGTTTTTTCACCTGATAAGGGAAGCTCCCACCTCCTTGACCAATCCGCAACAGCATCTATTGCAGACTGGAGGGCAGCGTGGTCATCCTCCTCAACGATGTTTCTGTATATTTTTATGTCATCAGCAAACATTGTACAGGTGACTCCAGACTCTTCAACCAGAGAGGGAATCATAGAAGTGTAGATGATAAAAAGAACTGGTGAGAGAACACCTCCTTGGGGAACCCCACTGGTAGCTGGAATGGATTCGGAGTACGAATCGTTGACTCTAACCTGAAAGGATCTGTCGCTTATAAAGTTTTTATCCACTTAATTATCCTTGGATGAACACCGATTTTCTCCACCTGGCAGATCAGTTTATTTATTGGAACCTTATCGAAAGCTTTCATAAAATCGAAATAAACGACGTCCACGTTTATTTTTTGATCAAGCGCCCCTGTCCAATCATTTAACGCTGACAGCATTGATGTTTCCGTTGACCTACCGCTGCGAAAACCGAGGGGCGGTCTTTATGTACGAATGGTCACCGCGCCCGCGACGACAACTGTCGCGTCCGCGATGAGCTCCGCCGCGGTCGTGCGAGTTGTCGCTCACGACCTGCTAGAGAGCCAGGTTAAAGTTGTTGATATCCCTTTCCGTTGTTGCAGAAGCTGCAGGAAAACATGCTCTGGTTCGGAAATTGAGTTCGAGTTACAGAACGAAACAGCATTCTTATGTTCAATCTATTTTTAGATGGTACTTTTTCATGAAAACCCGAAAAGGTGACACACAAGCCTTCTTCGTAGTGAAAATGATTTTGTGAACACTTCCCAACACATGATGTGCAGGTTCTGATGCGTCTAGATAGGAGCGCATCCTGTATCTCCCTCTAAACTGGCAGCTTTTCTTAAGCTCATCAACTTTAGGTGAATTTCTACAGCAATTATACTTCTGTAGTCGTGCTTAACGTTTCAATTTGAAAAATTTCCGTTCCGGTGTTCCCCACTTTGGTCCCCTCCCTTTTCCGCCCATTCTGTTGTCCTCCACGCCCTGCTTTCTTGCAAATGATTGTCGCACATCGCTGGGCAAACAATATCCCACGTCTTGGCCTGAATGCACTGTTGTGGGAGGGGAAATGCGCGGTTTAGTGGTCTTCGGGCCGGTTTTCACTCAATTGTAGTGATGACGAGATGACAGTGACGAGTTTTCCAGAAAGGAAGGTTGTCCCGAGATCCTGGACCTTGGGTCTTGGGAGGCGGATCGCTAGCCGTTGAAGTCGCCCTATCGCGGCGACTTTTGCCGCGCTTGCCGCGCAATTCGCCGCGTCCGCGGGGACCATTCCTACATAATGTCCCGCAGCCGCGAAAACCGTGCCGATTTTCGGGAATTAGAGAATTTGTCTCCAGATAATTGACAAGAGCAGCCTTCAGTTTCCTTTCAAAAACTCTTGCAAAAACGGATGTGATACTGGTGGGGCGATAATTGGTAACCAGATTGTGGGGCGCTTTCTTGGGTATTGGAGTAATGAACGCATCCTTCCAACGACTAAGAACCTTGCCTAGCATGAAGCTAGCATTAAATATGTGCTCCAACGGGTAAGAGATAGCTACGGCGATTTTCCGAATAAAGTATGGTGGTACTTTGTCCGGGGTAACGGTAAAGGTTGCAGGTAGTGCACATAATGCATTGTAGATTTCTTCTTTGTGAAACCAAATTGTGCTTTCCATACTCTGAGTAAAGCTCACAGTATAGAAAGTATCACTGTAGGAAGATGACTCCGAAAAAGACTTTTGAAAGTATTTATAGGGTCAGTACGTCATGCGGAGACTTAATGAAAGCGAGCTTGGTCAGTTCTTCAAGAGAAAAAGTGTTTAGGGTCCCCTGCACGGCCTCATGCTATGGAGGAAGTTGGAATATTACGCTTCGGACTGTTCTTCAATACATGGTATTCACGCATAAAAATGCCCAATACTTGGTGAATATTTACTCATAGCCCTCGATCCATTAATATTTGCGGTTGAAAACACATCCTCACAAAAGAGTGCGGGTTGCTCTATACGTCTGATGCATGCTAGACAATGAGCATAGCTTTTTCAGCATCAATCTTCGAAGATATTCAAGTAGATTGGCTAGTATTACTAAAGGTTTTCGCAGGGTTTGATTGTTTCAATAACATTATGCCTTTGTTCGTAAAGATGTTAAAACTACCATTTCCATGATGCTTTACGGCACGTATGGTGGAATGAATCGAACTGCAGAACTGCCACCACTGTTTGAAATCGAAACTAGCAACTGCGAATAGAAGAAACGCGGCTGTATAAAACGCTACTATTACCAGGCGGGATAGAAGCGTGACGGGAACTTTAAAACATGAAAATATAAAAAATCTTCTTCTTCCCTACTTAATGAGGTGCCTGGATACCCAGGTCCCCGGTCCGAAGAAAAGGATTGATCTTTGGAGGCGAAATGTAATTGAGTCAACTCACATGCTCAACTCACTCTTCTACCACAATGGGTTGAACAGCTAAAATTTGTTATCCTATAGGCGAAAGTTGTGTCCCGCTTCCTTTTTTACTCAGAGGGCCGGCCGGTTCTGAATTCTTGATCTTTTCCAAAGAACATGCTTTGCCATCCTCGTTAAAACAATGTAAGGGGTTCGTTGATAGTTATCTCAAGACTCGATAATTTGTCGCTTCTTCTATTTTTGTGTCTGCTATCACTGTGCCTTACCGCTAATTGTGCTTCTTCTGTCGCATGTTGTCATACACGTTCAGACAAATAAATAAATAAATAAATATGCGCGAATAAGACACCTCGTGCTGCAGTGAAATAGAAAAGATGAGTACATGGTTATCTAACTGAATAAGGAGTACCAATAAAGATAGAGTAAAGAAGTTGAAAGAGCCCAAAAAGCTGGTGAAATGTAGAGTCATCATTCAGATGCAGTTTGGTCGTTAACGGTTCGACATGAAGTTGTATGCGAAAGAGACGGAGCAGTGCAAATTTTAAGCAGAGATTTCCCAACAGCGAGCGTCAGCATTCGAAAGGCAGTGAAATCGTTCGTCAGCAGCCGGAAGTAGGCAGAGACATCCCCGCTTTCTAAGCCGCCTAAGATCGATATACACTCGAAGGCGTAAGGATTAGAACTAAGCCGTACTGGAGTCGAAATCGCTTGTTCGAATGGCAACCAGAAGCAGAGGAATAGCGTCCGACCATGGAAGTCGGCGCAACAAGGAGGTGCGCTGGACCGAAGCTACGCTGGAGGCCCTGGCGGGCAGCCGCTGAGGTGGCGCACTCGTGGGAGCTCCAGGTGATTTATAATTTATGGCGTTGTGCATAAGGAGAGCCACAACTCAGGAACTGGAAGTAGTAAGGATAGTACATGTAAGGCAAAACGGGGAAACAATTCTAGAGCGTTTTGCTGAATCGTTGATCTCACCAAATCTTCAAACAGACACATTCCAAACGTAGAGGATATCGGAGGAAATGAGCAAGTTGAAGGGAATCTGAAAAGGCAGAGATAAGACGGTCACCAGAGCCATGATAATCAAGAAAGAAAAGTCACTCAAGAATCGTGAACAAGCCCGTTCCAAGAAATACAAATCTGAACAAAGGCTACTTGTAGCGGTTTGCTGCTTGGGCAAATATTGAGAGAAAAAAACGGAAGCTAAGTGATGGTCGACACTGGGCTGTCTTGCTTAGCGCTTGAGGGAGGAAGCGAAAATTCGATCTGAGAACAGCATTCGGTGGATGTTTTCGGAATAAAAGAAACAGAAAGCCTTCTAAGTCCAACCTTCATTGCGAGTGAGACATGGAATCCATGGCGTCTAAAATACGGATTCCCTACTAAAATTACTTCGTCCCTTCTCGTCCTAAAGGATGAAGCACCAGAGTGTCCAGAGATAACAACGAGACAAAGATAATGGTTATGAAACCCTAGCAAGCACAATCCAACTCCAAAGCGTGCCCTCGGCTTCAATGAATCTTAAGAGGCTCGACGAAGCGCGAACGTTTTAGTGGGCAGTGAGCGCTCTGAGTTCGTTTCCAAGCGTTAGAGGACAGATGAGGATCACGACGCACATCCAATGCTACCGGGAAAAAGAACGAGGCCGAGCC
Source organism: Heligmosomoides polygyrus bakeri (assembly GCA_947359475.1). Lineage (NCBI taxonomy): Eukaryota > Metazoa > Nematoda > Chromadorea > Rhabditida > Heligmosomidae > Heligmosomoides > Heligmosomoides polygyrus. Next base: position 35,215,683 of record OX375868.1, read on the forward strand.
AAAGCAGTAGAAATCTCAGCTGTCCAGAAAGGAGCTTCTCTTCCTACACCCTGGCTGCAATGAACGTTGAGATTTCCATCCGAGCCTCGAGGAAAAGTAGTCAGATATCTGCTCCTACACATGATGTAACAAACAAGTGTCACGAACGCTGTGGAGAAGGTCTTCTCAACGCGTCATCAGAAGGAGAAAGGACGCTGCACGAATTCGGTCAGTAGGAGGTCGAAAAAGCCTTGGGCTCTCTGAGAATCGCTTTAATTGTGTGGGCTTGTGCGTCATGAAAGAAGTCGTTGCATCGATTTTCGCCTGCTCAGGAGCGACGTTGTTCTTTGAGAGCTAACAACTATAATGGCAGCGCACGAATGGAATCAGGAGAGCAGGGAGCGCTCCACGGCCGCTGTAGAGGAGAACTTGCTGAAAGAAAGCACAAACTAGCTGCTTTCAAATCTGCAAATTTCCTAACCACGATAAGATTTAGATAGGAGCTAAGTTCTTAGCCATCAAATTGCTCGGTGTGAAGAAACTATGACCAGGCGAAAATGTGTTCGAAATGAGCTACAGTTGTGGTCAGCAGTCTGGAATGCAAAACTATTCTCCCCTAATTTGAAAAACAGAGCAGGACAAAAAATGATAGCAATCGACTGCTATGGGGTGGGTGAAGGGCGGTAGAGGCCTACCAATACTCCTTTATCCCGCGGCTGAAGATCTGAAAAGGATCCCCTTATTAGCTGTCAGGATCGAGCATCGACGAATTTCGTCGTTAAAAGAAGACGAGTTCTAGAGCGGTGTATTGAACTCTGAAATCCTTGGCGAGCTTTATTGACTGACATTTCGACGAATTCGCCTTCTTCAGAGTCTCAACATGAGAATAAAACCTTGAGACTCCGAAGGAGCCGAACTCGCAGAAATGTCAGTCAATTACGATGAGCTACATTCCCGTACCCAGTGCAAAAGATGACTTTCCTTTACTAGGATACGCCGAAAGCTTTTTTATTCGCTAGGTTCAACCAATAGGATTACAATTAGGAAAAATTCTAAAGGTACACTATAACACTCTGATGTTTGCAAATTATCATCAATAAAAGGAATGGCAAAGCGAACGTCTCAATAGAAAATCTAAATTTATGGAGGTGACAAAGGACAAATCGGAGGTGACAAATCAGCCAGGGCTGTCCACTAGAGCATTTGCTGAAAACAATACGAGGAGCAAGGTCTTTTGAATGTAGCGCGCTGTACATACCAATTCGCCGCAATCATTTAGGCTTGGTTTGAGAAGCAGCGAAGGAACCACAGGCCAAGTCGGCGTTGTCCAAGAGAGCTAATGATATGCATAGTTTCTGTATCTTTTTCTACCAGTTCTCGTGAAGGCTTGCAGGCTTTTCACCAATGTGCTATCCAGTTGACAGTGACTTAACAACACAATTCAGAAACACTTCGCTTTTCTGGCATAAATATTATATATCTAGAATCCGCGGCCACGTAATGCGCTTCGCAGACACCCGCTGAACGAGAGCCGTCACCGATTGGAATCTGCGGGATGTGAAAAGAACACCAGGACGCCCACCAACGCGTTGGTCGGACTTCTTCGTAGAAGCCCCGAACGAACGATATGACACTTTTCTTGACTCTCGAGCGAGGAGGATCCATTGGAGCACCCTGGCACGCGACAGGGACGCTGCTGCTGCTCGAGCAACTTAATGATCAACGAGACGACAGGTGATATAAGCGATAAAAGCGCCCACGTTGCTCGTTAGCTCTCCTTCAGCGACAGTTATATTTCTCCTATTCGAATCAATGGGTGGGATATAGAAGACTCTGATTCCTAGAGTACGACAATAATAATAATAATAATAATAATAATAATAATAATAATAATAAAACAATCATCAATATACCTGCAATAAATCAGTGGAAGACGATCTAGAACCGGCTGCTCTATTTTGCTCATAAAGCACACCACAAGCACAGGAGCCAATCGCTGGCCCATGGCCAGGCCTTTGGTTTGTGAATAATATCTACCTGACCACTTGAAAATATTACAATTCAAGCATTCCTTAACCAGAGTCATGATGCATTCCTTACTGAGTCCAAAAGTGTTGATATTATCATGATACCAGTCAAGCATTTCTGATGAGGCTTGCAAGGCATCATTATTTTGGACGTCGGTGTAAAGTGCGGATACATCAAATGACTCCACAATACAACCTTCATCAAAACGTCTATTGTGGAGCTGTCCAAGAAATGCTCTCGTATTAGTCAGGTGAGCAGGAACAATTACCAGCAACTGGCTGCATCGTGAAGTGCACGATTTTGACCATCGAGACAGATATTTCGTCTAGAAAAGCGCTGGAGACGTTCTGGATTCTTTCACGAAATCCACGAATGAACAATCGAAATGAGTGTCCTTCGGTCACCGATGACTTTCTGCTGTTTATTTAGCATTGTGAGTTATACAACGACCGGTGGTGACAAGGATATGGTTAAGAATGACACTGGTATACACAGTATACATAGTGTAGAATGAACAGTATAGTGAGTCTCAGTCACCATCTGTCGACTAACTGCGGCAGCGGCGTCGCTCCGCACAAGCGGTGGATCAGCGGGTGAGTTTACGTTCATGGGTTCGGGATTTCTTGCTATGCCTCAAGACGATATCCGAAAGGCTAGAGTCGGTGAGGCGTTTGGTCGGATAGATAGCAACATCCGAATCCTCAAGCCACTCCTAGGCCTTCGAAGACGACGAACGGGTCGAAACGTTAGGCCGCTCAATAAATACTGGTCCACCTAACAACCTCGTTCGGCACAGAAGTAATCGAAACATCTAAATAATGCCGAGGTTTTACGAAGAGAGAACTTGGATAATAATAATAATAATAATAATAATAATAATAATAATAATAATAATAATAATAATAATATCTAATGCTGCAGCTGCGTTTTTTGCAGACTTGCTGATGCTTGGTTCTTGAGTTTTCCCTTGAGAAGCGCTTACCAAACTCAGGAATACAATTCAGAAATTTAGTTGCCCGATCATCCAGGAGGTTCCTTGGTAGTTTACATTAATTTTAGGTTTTTAAAATGTTGTGTGTTGTCTGCAGTGTTGAGCATTCCATCCTCATTTACTGGTCTTTAATTGGAGTCAAGCAGTTTATGTCACTTCTTACGTTTGCGTGGCCATGCACAAGTAAAACACATACTCAGTCGCACATTCATTCCACTTCAAAGCTCACTTCAGAGCAGCCCTCAATAACTAACGCCGAGTTCTGAATTTGGAACCTCGATGCCTCTCACATTTCAGTACATTTTATCCCTTTGTGCTGCACTACCGCCGCGCCTGAATCCGTGTGATCGCCATAGTTGTTGACCGGACAACCTATTCGACAGCAGCTATAATAGGAGGCAACGTAGGCTTTGACGCTTCAACCTAGCCTGCATTCCACTACAACCCTCACGCAGACCAAGGGCCGGATTCACCAACGACTAACCCGCGGGTACAGGGGGTAGAGATACCCACGATGAAGACTGCGTCTCTGACTCTTGCCTTATCTCTACCTGACTTTTGTCTTATCTCTTCCCTTTATACCTCGCATACCCACGGGTTTAATTGTTGATGAATCCGGCCCCAAACAACGATGTAGTCACTGACTTGTACATCACCGTTTGGACAGCATGAATTGGCTGAAATGAAGACCAAAACAGGCAACGGTGCCTAGAAACATCCTTGCTCAAGCTGACATGCCCAAATGATGATGATGCCAGTGAAGCCCATTCGAACCAACGGATTGTTTCGCTTCTGAGATAGCTATCCTTCTCATCAACTTTACTGTACTATGGATCTCGTTCGCTAAGAACCAGTTTGTTTTCTGAGTCAGATTGCAGATGACCAAACTGCACTGTGATATGGCGCAGTCGGCAGGAGACACGCGCATTGCAGATCTCTTATTGTTCTGTCTTCATCCAGTTCTCAATAACCGTATTTTTACGCAAACGATGTATGCAGGATGAGGAGGAAGGGATACTAAATAGTTCATTTGCCGTGTCAATTCAGCAAGCCTCCCCGTATTCTGACCACTTTGATAGTAAAATAAAGAGTTTGATGCAGAACATTTAGTTGAAACGGCCTCTTGTTAATTGCAGGTAATTTGAACAGTGTCGCGACCACAGCAGATGATTTTGCCTGGAGCCCGCCTAGAGTAGCGTATTCGTTTGTTTGCTTTGTTTGGAGGAAGCTTGTTGGGTTGCTGAAAGCCGTTTGTCCGAATCGAGAGCAGCGACTTGTCTTATATCCTGTGCCGCTGGAATTCATATGTAAGGAAAAGCGGCCGGTCGCGAAATGTGTTCAACGGGCCATTTAACGCCGCGGGGTGCCGAGCTATGCTCTTATGAAAGCTCTATGGGTGGTAGAGATGCAACGTGAACAATTTGGGAGGGGAGAGGCGGAACGGCGAACAGCGGATGAGGTTATCTCATGAAGACTATAACGACTGACAAGTCTCGTTGTAAAAAACGCAAGGGTTAACGAAATATTGGGTGATAAACGCATCATCGTTCCCAGCCTTCTAATCTCAACATCAGGGGTGTGCGTAAATGAAATTTGAAATTTCGTAAATCGTAAATCGTAATTACGAAAAAAACCGTCGTAAATCGTAAATCGTAAACCGTAAATCGTAAGAGCCACCTGAACTGTAGTGCAGTACACCTAAAGTTCCAGAGGCTTTTCTGCTAATCAGATGTGATTCAATATTTATTTGTCGTGTTACTTTCAGATTAGTTTGAACAGTTTTCTTACTAAACTATTTCTTTTTTAGTTTTTTTGCTAGTAACAAATCTTTCAAACTAAACTTTACACGTCTCAGAAAAATCGAAAGCTGTAAATTCAAAAACTTTAATTGAGCCTATGCATTGCAGTCCAACAAAAAGCTTGCATCGTTTAAATATTCATTAGATCCCCAACTTACTACCATTTCTTTAGCTTGCATATAAATCTAGGGATTTAGCAGAAACAACAGCTAAAAATTCGCTGTCAAAACTAAAAATTGAAAAATCGTCTCACCAATGAGCAGGTTTCCTGTTCAAATCTGCACTTCTAAAATTTCGAAGACCTTATAATATTACACTTCTATTTAATAACTCCCTGCACTCGTTCGCGCTACCCTTCGCCAGCTCTGTAACGAACGCTTGCTCTCCGAAAGCTTCCAGCATCGTAAGCGGATTAGATAGAGTGAATACGATAAACTCAATCTAACCACCGGAAATGCAGATCAAAACCAGTTTGACCCATTCTTGAAATGCTACGCGCTCTTTTTTACCGCACTTTGTATATCAATTCGCTCAGCCCTATAAAGTGTAATATAAACCGATAGAAACATCAGTGGTTTGTCCTTGCACATGAGTGTAGCAACTTTCTAGACCCCTCTTGTAATCTCGAATCGAAAAAATCACGAATGATGTTCGATCGTGGATTTGTGTCGATTCTATTCGGTAGGGTTACCATGCATCTGTTACAAACAAATTACTAGACCATCGTCGTCGCCGACGGTCCTAACGTGTATCTATTATCGCCCGGCCAGTTACGGGTTGCGGAGGCAACCTCGCTGTCGAGAGAGTGCTCCTCTCCTGCTCACGAGAGCTCCTTCGTCTCTCCCATGCTCCTTCCCCTTCGACCTTCTCCCCATCACTGTGGCCGCTATTAGGCTACCTCTCTCCTACATATCTATCATACCACTTATCATATTGTCAGCCGTAATAAACGTAGTATACCAGCTACTCCGTCTGCTCATTCTCTTCCTCAAAAAGCCACTGAACCACCTCTTCTAGGACACTAAGTCCTAAACGCCTCTGCCACCCTCTAAATAGACGTTATTGCCAAACAGGACGTGAATCAAAGAATACTCGTCTTTCTGCCTCTAAGAGACTGTCTCCAATGTCTTTCTGTGGGCTGGAATGGAATAACGAAGTACGGATGTGATGTGCCGTGATAGCTCTCGGCCGGAAACGGGGAGTCCAGCATTCTGGACAGAAGCTTATTTTTAATATTGTACTGCACTTCTTTTCCTCTTGAACCCGTCCGTTTCCAACCGGCAGCCCATATAATGTTATAGAAATGACAAAGTTAGTTAAGCGAAGAGAAAAGTCGGATACGAGAAGCCTGTGCACAGGACGGTATTGTCTACCATAGCAAAACACTAGAGCAGCAAAAAACAAATCTAAGGGGAAGTGGGAATGAGCTGTTAGAGGGGACTAATAGAATGGGCACATCCTTATAACCCAGTCCACTTATTTGGACGCTAGTTGGCTGTTGCTCAAAGATCACATTTACGAAAATTTACGATTTACGACCCAAAATGTCGTAAATCGTAAATCGTAATTACGCACACCCCTGCTCAACATAGCACTCGATTTGGGTGCAGGTGGATACGTCCTTAGGCTCGTATACTCCTGAAAAAAAGCAAATTTTAGGAACAATTGGAGGCATGCGCAGTCCGAGCGCCAAGATTCGAAGCGTGTGGCGCCTGTAGTCAGGAAACGTGGGTGATGTCCATAAACAAGCTAGCTCAGGAATGCTAATAAATGCTGAATAATGGTAGAATTAATAACTCTTAAAATTGGCCAAGAAGTTTCGTAGGCAGAAAAACCCACCTAAGTATGTTCGATAAAGTTCTAGTTCTTTAAAGTTTTTCCAACAACAGTCCTGAACGCGTCAGCTAGAATTGTGTACACGGACGACGCTCGGCTCATTTTCGTCACTCTAGCTGAGTGATGTCAGCAGAAAAACGAGGAGAGAAGCTTTAGAGTCCTTCAAGACGAGCAATAATCGGATAAAAGCCGAATCTAACCAGTTACAAGCAGCACCATATGCATCAGTGTCTTGTGGACGAAAAAAAAACGTGAGGATGGGTTTCTCCAACCTTAGCAACGGTCAACATCTGAACACATCTGGGAGGTTTGGTACGCAGATTCGATCACTTTTGCCAACAGTCGATGAAAACAGGATGTGGATGACTCTTGATGCGATTTGGCGATAATTTCCTCGGATAAATAGAAACTAAAAAATAAAAAATAGAACTAACTGCCTTATGAAGATCTTAGAACGGTACAAATGATGCAGCAATTCTGCAGATCTATGCCTGATGGCTCAGTTGAGCTGTGACCGAGAAAAGAGGTCCTTCATGGAGCGTCAAGAATTCTGTGTGCCGTATATTATAATAACGTATTAAAGGGTGATACAACTCAGCGTTTGGCGTAAACAGGAACAGCTGATTAAGGATAAATGGTGAAGGGCAGCGTAGATCAATCCCTTTTTCAATCAATCCCTTTTGGGATGAGCCACGCATTCTACCTCTACGAGATGTCGTAGAGGCAATATGAATGCGTATTTGGTCTGGACTGCCAGTGGAGAAGTGTGTCAGTGTTTTATCTTTCCAGACGAATCTGGTATCAATTATCTGACCTAAGAGGGAAGAAATTCTTGGTTGGACTGGGTGAGAAACCCGAACCTGGATCCTCGATTCGGTTCGCAGGCGACAACGCGCACCTCTTCCGACTGCGCTATCATGCGCGAAAAACCTGGGGATGGGCTAAAGGGCAAAGGTATAGAGAATACATTCTCTATTTTTTAGGGCCTCTACTTCTATGTGACTTAGTTGTTCTCAAGCTTTAGTAAAAGTCTCTTGATACTGGAGTCGTTGCGAATGCTGTTAAATGTTGTGAATGCTTAGCCTTGCGATGTTATGAGATAGTTGGTTCGATTGAAGGAATGTTTTGTAAAATGCTTTCCTCATAGAGATGTTTTTCCTGATATGAGCTCATATAAAAGGAGCTATCTATAAAACCACAGCGTTCCGGCTTAGACCGCTCCTATTCCTCTTTGTGGGTCTCATTCTGTTGGGACATTCTCTCTGTCGCTTTATTCGCTTTAGGTTCTTATTTTTGTTGTAAAACATATTTAAAATAAACATTTAATTACCCAAGTTTGAGGTGTGGACGGAAGGCGGTAAAGCCCCGCGTGGCTATTTCGAGCTCTTCTCTACATGGTGCATCGGCCGGGAAAAAATCGATTTCCAGTTCGATTTCCATGGATAACGTTCACTCACGCAAAGAAAAACCCGACATCAGTTCAAGCGAAGATCCCTATATACACTACTGCAGAAATTCTGATTCATCTCAAAGAAGTGTTCGAAAAAACAGTCACTTCAGTATCAGAATCGACCTGCAAAGTAGAAAACTCAATCGCGAAAGGATACTACTCTTGCCCCCAGGGAGCAGAAGCTCAGGTTTCTTGTACAACCAACGGAGCACCGACCATGGCTACAATTCAGTGCGAGGAATTGTACTTCACGATCCCATGTGAACGAAATGGAGCCCGATCTGTCCTACGATTCCGCCATGAAACAGCGCGAGTTCGAAAACAGCGCGCAGTTTCATGTGGAGCGAAGGAAACAACGTTTGAGATCACAGGCATTTTGCAATGGACGAGGACGATCCACGAATCGGCGATCAAAATCCTAGCCGGAGAGAGCCACATATACGAGGAGATGGTTTTTCCCGACTTCTACCACATCTTTGATGTCATCATCAAGTGGTATAAATACCTCGCCCTTGCCGGAGCACTTCTGCTGCTAGCAGTAGTTTTCGACTACTTCTGCATATGCTCATGTGGATGTAGCGTGATATCAGCAATTCTCCGCTTGTTTTCTGCAGTCACAGCAAGAATTGGAAGACACCTACTAATCCTAGCAGGAGCTATTCTGCGTCTCTCCACCCTGAGAACGCGCGGAGAGAAGAAAAGGCTGTGATAAACAAAAATGGCCGCTCTCGTAATCGATCAATACAGAGTTATGTAGCTATCACTACATACGATCTTCGCTAACCCCACCTCATGCGCAGCTTCAGGCTTAAGCATTCACTGAACATGCCTTCCCCATAGCAGCCGGCACCTTCACCCGCTTCCAAGAAGAAGAAGAAGTCGCCTTCTCCGCATCGTCTGATATTCCAGCTGCTGCCCCGATCAAGAGAAGAAAGCAGGACTTCGCCAGCGACGACTCCCTCGTGACAGAAGAGTCCTTGACCGCCAAGCTCGACAACTTCTCCAAGAAGATCGGTGAACAGCTGGAAGGCCTCAAGACCGTCGTCACGATCCATATTGACGAAATCGAGCAAGAGGTGCGAAGTCTTCGAGATGACCTCAGAAAGCTCGACCTCTCACATCTAGTTGGTGATATCAAAGCGTTTTGCAGAGAATGATTCTTCTCGAGTGTGAGATCAAGCGTTCGATCGAGGAAATCGGCGTGAATCGGCGACTGGAGAGATTGGACAAGAAACTCGAGTTGCTGACTGAACTTCGCAAGCTGATGGACACAACGTCGGCAGAGAAGCAAGCGGAAAAGCGTGAGAGACGTGCTTCTGTGACTTTGCAATCGAAACCCGAAGCCGACAGACCGAGGAATGATGATGGCCCGACCGTCACCAGAGAAGAAGAATGAGGACCAGGGGCTGAAGTGAAGAAGTTGCAACAGGAAATCGCAGTTCACAACAGAAAATTCGACAAGACACGTCACGAAATCTCGGCCGTCCTTCACCGTATCGAAGAAGCGTTGAAGAAGGCCAGCTCCGATCCGTCCGCCTCCAAGCGCATCGACGAACTGAAGAAAGAGAAGTATCGTCTCCGTGCAGAAGAATCTGCTCTTCGCAAGAAGCTGGACTAGCTCAAGGATCGACTTCGTGAGTGCTGGGAGCGTCAGCAGCAGCAGCGTCAATCTCCGGGTCCGTCTCGTAGCCGGCGCGGACTATAGAGAATACATTCTCTATTTTTTAGGGCCTCTACTTCTATGTGACTTAGTTGTTCTCAAGCTTTAGTAAAAGTCTCTTGATACTGGAGTCGTTGCGAATGCTGTTAAATGTTGTGAATGCTTAGCCTTGCGATGTTATGAGATAGTTGGTTCGATTGAAGGAATGCTATGTAAAATGCTTTCCTCATAGAGATGTTTTTCCTGATATGAGCTCATATAAAGGGAACTGTCTATAAAACCACAGCGTTTCGGCTCAGACCGCTCCTATTCCTCTTTGTGGGTTTCTTTCTGGGGAGACATTCTCTCTGTCGCTTTATTCGCTTTAGGTTCTTTTTTGTTGTAAAATATCTACCACTATATAATTGAGTTAGCTCCCATCCATGTAGATGATGAGGCGTATCTCACTCAGGTTGAAACCTGGCTGAGATACCTGATCTTCGGATAATTGGATGATTCGGATAACGGCGACTTTGCGTACCCGGATTTTTGGATGAATCGGATCGGGTTATCCGAATCGGATATCCGAAAATGATTTTCATTAAATACATTGAATTCGACCAAATCTCCGGATTAATGAATGATTCGGATAACGCTATTTTGACGGACCCGTATTTTTGCACGATTTGGATAATGACAATTTCGGGTACTCCGGTTTTTTGAATTATTCGGATACGGGCAATTTCGCGGACCTTGGAGTTTTGAATTACTCGAATCGGATATCCGAAAATGATTCATTGGGATCCAATATATACTGGACGGTCCGGAGAGGGTGCCTATGGTGAATGTACGGAAGTGATGAACGGCTTGATGCCAACAAAGTACGCAGCAAATCCTAGATGTTAGCGTATTTCAAGTTTTACAAAAAAATTCCCTAGGCCAGTGATGTTTCAAAGTCGCGCGAAGCGCGCAAGTGCGAGACACGCCGTTAGGCGTGTCGGAGCACTTGTATTTAAAATAAACGTTTAATTACCCAAGTTTGAGGTGTGGACGGAAGGCGGTAGAGTCCCGCGTGGCTATTTCGAGCTCTTCTCGACCATCAACGTATTTGCCAGAAATGTCGCGCACTGTATTTCATTCATTACTTTTTGGGTGTAGATAGAATCTAGATAAAAACATCAACCACAACTCACCCCACCCCGAACACCCCGAACAAAAATTTAAAAAAACAATAATTATGAAAAAGTAAACAGATAACAGGCTTGGAGAGACAGACTTGCAGCGTTCGGATTACGTCTGAATGTGAAGAAGACGGAGTAGCTGAAGAACTATGAGAAAGACCGGGGCTCGATCACAGTGGACGGTGGCGAGCTGTTAAGAACGAGTGTTTTCAAATACCTGGGCTTAACTATCACTTTGTGACCGGGAAGGCAACGGTGAGTTGAAGTCGAAGGTGTATGCACAGTAGTCCGACAGACGTTCGGCAAACGAAGATGCTGCATTAGAGAGCGGGCATCACGCTAGTGGACCGCATCCGTAACGATGATGATATACGGCAATGTTGGCATCGCTCCCACTCATCTCAAGAGCTGCGAAAACCGTGTGGTATGCCCACGCTCTGCGCGTTGGAGAAGAGTCCGTTGCGAAGGGAGCGCTGAGGTTCAGGGCAGAAGAGGTCGTGGAAGACCTAGGCAGGGTTGGATGGACACGTTACATAACGAGCCGATTGCGAGAGCAGCCGGTCTCTACCTCAATCATGCAGCCGACAGAAATAAGTGGCAATCGCGTTCCAGGAAGCGGATCCTGCCTCGATGTGGGACAAGCCCTCAAGGATACGTAGGTAAGCAACGAAGTACGAATAATGCAGAGAATACAACACAACTGAAGGGATGAACTTATGAAGTCATGGGACCTCCGCACTCGGCAACTTCTTGAGCTGATTGTCAAACCTGTTGAGTGAGAAACGAAGTACGTTCTCGCTGGAGATCTCGCAGAGCATGTTAACTTAATTCACAAAGAAAAAGCTCCACCTGATCCTCGTGCTCAAAAAGGGGACTTTAATTTTTATATTGCCACCCCTCGTGTCGGACACAGTGAATGTGAAAAATCGAACAACTAATAGACGCTTGTCCTTTCAGTGCCTTTCTAAGGTACTTCTGCTTTCTTCAACTAAACAAACTATGAAAACAGCAGATGTGGAGCAGGGATGTGCGCAATTACCATCTACTTACTTCGGCTATTAGTTACTTTAGTTAGTTTATTAGCTTCAGCTTCCATTAGTTGTTCCGCGATCTTGGGATTTTTTTTAACGATTTGAGACACTTCAGATTTCAATTACGCATAGCCCTGACGTGGAGACTCTGGATATTGGAAAGAAGTCACAACTCAAGCCTGAGCGATGAATTGTAGGTTTGCGAGTAAAGTTATGTCGGTCAGACTCGATTAATTTAATATCCTTCTTCTACCTCTTTTGGATACCGAGGGGTAGTTCGAATTGGTATATAGTTTGCACGGTAGTTTGTAGTGACCAGCCAATTAGTCAGTCGTGTCCCATACTCTACAGAAGAACCTGGTACCATTTTTCTGACCCAGGAGTTATGGAAAGATAGACGGCCGGTTGGGACCAAAACCTCAAGCCTTCTCTCGGGCTGCACGCAAGAGCCCGCCTTTCTTCCGACTGCACTACCTGCGCCTTGTCAGTTGACTATGTCGATTCTATTTTAGTCAGCTTTATATACGATTTATTGAACACTAAAGGATTAAAGAACATCTGCAGAGCAGTGGGCAGAATGGATGGGTTTGCTATGCACCAAAAGCTCATCGTCGATGTGTTCCAAGGACAACCATACCCTCCATCAGTTCTGAATTGGCGGATGGTATTATTTGCGTCGAGGTCAACCAAACACCGATTTGGCTTCCATCCGAAGCTCACTGTAGAGGCTAAGTGCTCGTCCAAGAGGCTCTACTGACCACCCTCAGAAGTAGAACGCGTGGTGCGTCTAGAGCCATTGACTAACTTTGTCCACTATTCTTTGAGTTTTACAAACAACACTAGAGAGTTGTACGTATTAGGATCCCCCGCTCGTCACAAGTGTTTTAGTCACAACCCTATGATCCTGTTAGCCGCATTTAGTTGTCTGGATGTCCCGGAAAAGCCTCGAAAGGCGAGATTCCAGCGGCAATGACACCCGCTTTCTCCCGCTTTCATGAAATTCATGAGAGCCATAGAATTTTTATCGTTTTCAGCGACGCTCTCACGGAAAAGTGTTCACAGGAGGCGGATGCCGAAAATCAGATTCGGAGAACCACTCCTGACGGAACCCTAACAATAGTTTAGACCCCCTTCGCCGCCTTATGAACTGCACCTGCTGCATTGCAATCGGCCATTACCATTGGTGGAGCACACTGCAGTTTCACGGCCTATTTTCTCCTTGAAACAGAATGCCCTTATTGCTCTTAGAGAGGACGCTGGATGACAGCATAAACCTCGCCTAATACAGCAGATCTGAAATCCATCTCTTCTGTAGTAGGGGAAATTCGTTATTAAAATGGATGAAGAACGGACTGCGTGAGATCGCATGACATGAGAACCGGATGCGAACGGATATCTGGAGTTCCATTGATCCAAAGTAATCGGGCATCAATCAATAAGCATTGTTTGCTGCCTGCAAGCTCGGCTGTAACAAACTGTCCTATTTTGATAGAAACAATTCAAATCAGTTTCCTTAAGCCTCAAGTGGCTGGTATCGAGGATGTAAGTTGTCACAACGATGTTTTGTTGCGATCAAAACTTCTAGCGCCAGGCGGGACTCGAACCCGTACCTCCCTCTGACCGGGCGGAAATGCTCTACGCCTTTACACCACCAGCACCGTTTGATCGAACGCATCATCCACACCTCGTGGGACCGATCAGCAGTTACCCGTATCCGGGATGACCTGGCCGCTGATATCAGCATGGAACCAGTAGAGCTGACAGTCTTGATAGAAACAATTCAAATCAGTTTCCTTAAGCCTCAAGTGGCTGGTATCGAGGTAGTAAGCTGTCACAACGATGTTTTGTTGCGACCAAAACTTCTAGCGCCAGGTGGGACTCGAACCCGCACCTCCCTCTGACCGGGCGGGAATGCTCTACGCCATCCCGGATACGGGTGACTGCTGATCGGTCCCACGAGGTGTGGATGTTGCGTTCGATCAAACGGCGCCGGTGGTGTAAAGGCGTAGAGCATTCCCGCACGGTCAGAGAGAGGTGCGGGTTCGAGTCCCGCCTGGCGCTAGAAGTTTTGATCGCAACAAAACATCGTTGTGACAGTCCTGTTTTGCTTTTGACACGAAAGGATGGCACACTTGGAAATTATGCACGGAAGGAAGAATCGAACTAGCCGCCTTGTCACGGTCCCAAAAGAACTCGTTAACCGTATTAAACTATGACGAGATAATGGACTGACCAAGCATCACAGCTGTACTAGATGAGCCCTACGTCGAAAAGGACCACATCTGATGATTAAAACAGAGTGACGTTGAATTAATGTTTAACTGTTGGTTAAAAAAGACAATGAGCGACTTGAAAGGACGAACAAGAGTTTTGCGATGAGATACATAGATCTCAACGGTAGGGACTGCGACTGATACCGTCGCCCTATGCGAAGCGCGAACCCGTCTATGTTTGCCTCTGTTAGTAGGAGATCATTCACTACAGCAGGTGCGAACATCTTCGTCTACCAGTCATTTGGAATGGCCGCGTTTGCGATGACCTTGCCCAACTCTACGTGGTTCTGAAACGTCTAAGAATTTGGTTATGAATACCCATGTGATACAGCTGGTGAACCAAGATTAGTATAGATCCTTTACTCCGGCCAACGTTTCGACGTAACCGCCTTCTTCAGAGCCTGGAAGAGTCAAATAGAGTTTGAAAAACCATCCGTCCACGAACCATTTCAGACCACAGTGGTGAATCAGAGGTTGGAAGGAGACGAAACACGAGGAGGTATCACAAACCGTCCAGTGCAGGTGGACGAAAAGCACCCCTTTAAGGCGACACATGAGTAGATGAGGTCACCTTCGGTTCACCCTCCTGTCGAGCCTCTGGCAGACTGTCCTCCGGTTCGTGACCGCAAAGATCAACGTACGGGACCACCTCCTGTATCATTTTAGTTATGGCTTGCCATCCCTACGACGTAAGAAAACAGCTGCTGTAGCCGAAATCATCAATAGAGTTTTTTAAATTTGGGTTCCAACGATCCGGATGCATCCCGAGCCCGGCTATTCCCTGCTGCTTTGCCTAACCAACACAAAGGATAACGAACGGCGGTTATCAAACGTTTTTGTCGAGAGCATCATGCACACTACTTCTACGGGATATCGTGGAGAAAGATTGGATGTTTGAACTATTCAACTACCAGCCAGCCGATGGACAAGTCAGTTCGCTTCGGATTGATGGAAGGCTTGATTACTCTGACGGGGACTAGAGGCTTGAATCGGTTCGAGGTAATCGCGACATTTGTCGCCTCTACCCGCTGTGCTGCACACGTCAAGGCCAGCAGGAATCCACTTAAAATTCAAGAATCCTAGCTGAAGAATAATCCTTTGTTTGTTAAATGCGTAGAACAAAACGTCTGCGGAAAAAGTAAGAAAAATCAGTCAGTGGACTTCGTATTTCTATTCTTCAGATCCTGGGTGATTTCTGCGGGTCTTCGTCAATCCTATGCCTCTTTCTAATTGCTTCCAATCGCCACAGTTTTTCTAAGGTAATTGTTAGATTTTCTGGTAATTATAATGCTCGTTGTCCTACTTTTTTTGGTTCGCGCACTTCACTGTGTAAATCTCAGCAGCGCTGACGCCCTTCACAGCTCTTCAGCAGTATGCGAATTCGCTGTTCGATGAAGGATGCCATTTGTACATAACCGTAAGCAACAACCTGCATTCGAAAAGTGAACCGAAGGTGTGCAAACTAGCAGCATTAGCTATTGACTGCATCATCGTACCTTACTTTTTCCACGCCGCGGGGTAGCGCAGTCGGAGGAGACGCCGCCTGTTGTCTGCACCGGAATCAAGTCTTTGTTGCATCCCTCTGTGTTCGGCGATTTAGTACCAGATGTATGGGAAAGATGAAGTACTGAATTGTTCGTCGGTTTTCCACCGCAAGTCATTGTATAGACCAAATTCGTCCTCAAAATGCAACCAGGATATCGCCTGCATGGTGCACCCCAAAAAGGAGTAGACGAAACTGCCCTTTATAATTTTATTTATCATATTATTTATTTATTTGTTTATTTCTGGCGCAAATTACAATCAATCACACGCGAATAAGACACTAGCAGAAACAACAAATATGAAAATATGTAACTAAGATCATCTACAAAAGACCTCTTCGGATTAAAACGTGCTTAAACTGATTGACAGACAGACATGTTATGAAAACCTTCAGATTTATCTATAAGCAGGTTAAGTTCCTTAAGGTAACGATAAGTGAGGAAGTTAGACCTAACCTTTGACCTTGGCACTTGGGGATACAATCTAAGTCTTCCTCCTATACTCCTCCTTATTGGGACATCAAAAAACTCTATGCTTTCAATGGAGATTCTGTTTGTGAGAATTTTAAAAAGCATGATCAGATTAGCCCTTCTCCTTCTGCTTCGTAGGGAGGGTAAGCCAAGTTGCTTGGCCCTTTCAACTCCGTTTGGAATGTTAGCATATCCTAGCTTGAAGCACCTCATAAATAGTTTAGGTGTGTAGTTATTTTAAACGCTTTCAAGTAATTGGATGTGTTTTTCAAGCAAGGGTTAAAAACGGAAGTGCAAAACTCCATAATGGGTCTAACATAGCACTTGTATGCACCCAGGAGAGCCCGAGGATCATTAGTTTTTAAAGTCTTGAACAGATTATAAGTTTGGTAGTTAACTCACCTTACAAGGGCTTTAAAAGGTAGATCGAATTCCAGATCACTTGACATAGGAATACCTAAGTCTAGAGCTCCCGAAACCTGCTGCAGGTCAGTGCCTTTGAGCCTGTAGATTGGAAAAAGGGCTGACGCCTAGGGTGTTCTACAAAGCAATGTGTTTTCTCAACTGCTAGAGGAAGTTCCCAGTCGTCTGCCCATTTTTC
This sequence comes from Heligmosomoides polygyrus bakeri, assembly GCA_947359475.1. Classification (NCBI taxonomy): domain Eukaryota; kingdom Metazoa; phylum Nematoda; class Chromadorea; order Rhabditida; family Heligmosomidae; genus Heligmosomoides; species Heligmosomoides polygyrus. The sequence continues at coordinate 35,232,506 of OX375868.1, forward strand.
AACAAAATCAATAGCATCTTGAACTCCACTCGAAGCCCCGCCTTTATCTACTTCCTTATAAACTTTAACGTCACCGGCATACATGCTACACTTGACACGAAACCTTGAAACAAAATCAGGGAGCTCGAACGTGTACAACAGAAACAGAGGTGACAAAACCCCTCCTTGAGGTACTCCACTAGGTGCTGAGTGCATTGCAGAGCAAACATCGCCATCCCTGACTTGAAATGTCCTGTCTGAGAGGAAGCTCCTGATCCAGTTTACGATCATGGGGTGGATTCCAGCTACCTTCATTTTGACCGAAAGTTTTCGCAGAGGGACCTTGTCGAAAGCTTTAGAGAAGTCGAAAAAGACTACATCCGTTCGGTTTTTACGTTCTGTAGCCTTTGTCCAATCATTCAGGGAACTAAGCACCGCGGCCTCCACTGAACGTCCCTTCAAAAATCCGAACTGTCCTTTACTAATGATGCTTGTGGATATGCTGCAAAATATTTTTCTTAACAATTTTTTAGAATGTTCTTGCGAAAACAGAGGTTATGCTGATTGGACGGTAATTCCTGAGATCATCAAACGGGTTTTTTTGGGAATCGGGGAGATGAACGCGTGTCTCCATCTTCGAGGGATATCGGCATTCATGTAACACTTGTTAAAAATTATTTCCAATGGGTGCGCTACATATTCAGCAATATTTTTAATAAAAGATCGAGGAAGAAAGTAGGAGAAGTAGAATAATGTAAGAGGTGGGCCATTTGGGCAATATTTCAAGGATTTCTTCTTTATGGAACCACAATGAAGGCCTCATCTCAGGAAATCTAGGGAGAGAATTTCTATTGGTGGACTCTCTCCTAGTGGCACCTACCGCTGTTGTACACCTTTTGGAACTCACTCGCTAATAGATTTGCCTTATCAGTAGATGATGATACAAAAGCACCATCCGGGTCTACAAGGTTTGGCACAGAACTATCTTCTCCAGATCTCAGCCTGATGTACCTATAGAATGCCATTTTATCCGCTGAGAAAATATTTCTTTTTTTACATGAGGTTGTAGCCGCAAGTTGCCTTATCCAATTTTTTACTGAAGCATTCATAGTTGGCCCAATTTCGAATGCAAGCTGAGCTTCTGGCTATGTTCCACAATGCATTCTGACGCCCTATCATTCTTCCGAGATGATCTGGGAGTCTTAAATTTCGTAGTTCGATTTTTTCATGGGAACATACAGGTCAATTACGTGATGGAGAACAAAAAGCAGAGTTTCATACATTTCGCCAACCGTTTCGGCATTTCTCAAGATACCTATCCAATCAATAGCAGTTAGATGTTCCTTAATTCTGTCATAGTTAGCCGCTTTAAAATCTCTAACCCACTTTCCTTTGTGTGTGTTGAGATCCAGTGAACGTACCACTATGAATGTAACGGTTGCATGATCACTACTACCCAAAGGTGGGCCGACATCAACATATTGAACCAAATTTGGGGAATCGCATAACACTAAATCTAGCACAGCAGTTCCTCTAGTGGGTTTAGATACCAATTGTTGAAACCTATGAGCGTCAAACGCGTCCATCCATTCATCGCATATTGATTGCCGCTTCGTTGTAGTCTGAGCATCATCCTTTGAAGATATAGCAACGGAACCCCTCGGAAGTCCTGATGGGTATCTTGGATGTACAATTCAGCAAGGAAACGATATGAGAGCTCAGGTCTCGACGGGTCCTCGCCGCAGGCGAGCGCAGACATTGCGAATGCAATCAAAGTCGCCGCGAACAGCGTCGGCGATTTGGAGGCGAATCAACAACGGAAGTAGTCGCGCGAACAATTCCCCGCGGGAGATCGCCGAACCCCGGGAGCGAGCCGCGGCCGTCATCTGAACTGCGTCACGCCAGCGCCACAATGGCGATTGCCTCACAGAGCACTCGAATGGGTCTCCGGACAGCCATTGATTGCCGCACGAGGGAGTCCAATAATAAGGCCATTTCCAGGAAAAATCGAGGCTTCTCAATAGGTATCGTCAGGTTGGTTGCAGGAAAGTTCAAAAAGCGAACGATTTGTTAGGCTAACGTCCCTGCTTTTCGTCTTCATCAGGACCTGGTAAGCCAAAGACAACTGCGAATTCCGAATGGCCGTAGCGTTGCAGAGACAAATCAGAACACAGTAAAATACCACCACCTGAAACGAAGCACGAAAAAATGTGTGACGCACATCCTAATGAACTGGGAAGAACGTATGTGGTCGCGCTCACCTCTTGGTAGGATGGTGTTGAAATCAAAATCTAGAGAGGTCAGGAGAGGAAGAGAGTTCCTTCAGGGTGACCACGTGTTCAGCTTTCTGGTCAGCCTAAAGTGTCTTGCTCCAAAACGCATCACTATTACGCTCCCGCAAAAGTATCTCCACAAAAACCTAGTCTTAGGGTTATACTAATTGTAAAGAAATCTACAACGTCCACTTTGCAAGGGAATTTCTTCCAAGAATCTACGCCAGTTGGGCGAGTGGTTTCGCGTGAGTCGAACATACACATAGTGGCCTCCAAATGCAACAAATTGCAAAATGCTATCCATTCATAAGCGATTTCAGCGTGCTGTTCCTGTATAGTATTTCATTTTCAATTTTTTCTGCGTAGGGCAAATAGGGTAGAGCGCCCTCCTCGAATTAGGATTGTTTCAAAACCGCTGCTAAGGAAGTGTGAAAAATAACGCAGTGAGAGAACCGTCTACGCAGTTAGAACGAGTTGCGGTTGTTGCTCCCAGAGAAGACCGGTAGCGATCCGTCAAGCCCAGATTGAAAACTTAGCTGGCCTGGGCGGGATCAGAACTATGCTTCGGTACGGGATGCACACGGTAGCCGAACTCTTCCGATTGAGTTATCACGCGCCGTGTTAGCTAGAAGTTGTGCTTCAATCGTTGTTGCGTAAAAGTGAGAAAACTCGAAGTAAGGTAGCCAGGACGACCACAACTTGGAGGAGAACTGCCCCTGGGGAGGAGAGGACATCAGCAATTTGCCAAGTGCAAACAGCAATTTGTCCAGCAACGCCATTAATTCGTGACTTCTCACGGGGCTGCATCACTACCCTTTCGATCTTCTCTTCTACCCGCTAAGGAAGTTCACTACCTGGGCTCTTTTTTGTTTCAAAAACTTAATTTTACAGTTCACCACGGCACAACTGTAATGACGAAAAACTGAAACACCCATACGTTGTCAAAGACGATGCGTGTAAAAAATGATCCAAAATCGCTTTCACGAAATTTCAAATCCAAAGTTCGCTCGATAGTGAAGTTTAGAGTATCCGAATGTAATCCGTTTAAGAGGAAAAATATCCAAGTCCTTAGAAAATTCGTCACAGGGAAGTTATGGATACATGAGGTGTTTTGAAACGTATTACGATGCCGTGACAAATTTCACTGCAAGGTTCAAGGCTCTTGGTCTTCGAACTGTGCAGAACAGACGAAAAGATGCAGAGCTCAGAATGGTGCTTAAGATTGTGGCACAGACAGCTTCAGTTGACTCATTAGTTTTCCCGGGTGAATTAAAGAGGATGTGTATGAGAGGAAGGCTCAGACGTTATATTCCCGTTGTTAAACGTCGGGTTAAATTCAATTTCTTTGCATCTAAAATTGTTCAGGGGTTCGACAAATTATTGAACGGCAACTCGTTAACTCACATATCCTACTGCTGTTCGTTTAAGCCCTCTGGAGTCCTTATTTCCCGCAAAATGTTATTTTGAAATTGATGAATAGCCCGCCGCTTGAATATGTCAGTCGGTGTGTTTCAGTTGCACATTCCCTCTTCTTTTAAGATTGAGCCAACATTCGCCCACTTTCTTCATTCGGCTTCTATTACAGGTATCGTTTGGATTATGTTTGGGTTTATCGTTTACTTATCACAGGTGTTTTGTGTTGTAAACTAATGAATACTTAAAGCAGGGTTGATAGAGGTTGTGAAAAGACGACGCCGTTGGGATTATTGGACTCAATGGTTTTATTCCGGCACTACGAGTGGGAACTGGGCAGTATTATCAAATGTGGAGAAAGCCTGGTTCAAGTAGCTTTCACTACTAGTGCGCGACAGAACCACTAGCCATTTGAAGGTGGGGCTGGTTGTTGGAGGTTAGCCCTAAAAACGGAGCATCCAAACAGCTGTTAAGAAGGACACCGTTTCCAGACCAGAGCCAATGCTGGAAGAGAACGGCGGTCTGAGAAGTTTGATGGCGGCCTCTCCTTTCCTCAGTGCACTCATCAGAGCACTTCCCCAATTGAGGTTCGCCAAAAATAATGAGTAAGTGCCGGGGAGAGTATAAGGCGACGCGAGTAACGAGATAAAGCGTGAAGGATTCCGCTAGAATCGCCTAGCAACATCGGTCGAGCAGATCTGCTGAACCTTCGAAGCAGGTGGAAGTCCGAGCGACGCGGTTGCTAGGGTTCACTTATCCAATGAATTGAGCCAAATGGAGGAACGGAGGGAGAACAAAAGCATAAGGACAGCTAAGGAGCGATTTCGAAGTCACCCGCGATTCAATTTATGATAGCAGACAAAGCTCTGCTGAACGTATTCTGCCCACGATGTTCACGAGCTATTTCGCATCCAATGACGTTAGTGATGCTGCAGGTTAGAACATACCACCTTTCAAAAAGAGAACGGACGTATTTAAACCACTTAGCGACGTGAAGGTAAAGCTGCTCATCTCTAATCTTCTGGTTAGATAAAGGATAAGGGGTAAGGGACAGCATCAATTCAGGCCTGCGTGGGATGCACCACGAATTCTACTTGTACGGGGGTGGAAGGAGCGTACATGCGTATTTGGCCTATACAATGACTTGCGGTGGCCAGCCGATGGACAAGTCCGTGTTTTATCCTTCCAGACAAGTTAGTTGCCAATTCACTGACCACGAAGGGATGGAAGGTCTAATTATATTGGACGGGAAACCCGAACCAGGAACCTGGAATCGGTTCACGCGACAGCCACTGCGCCTTCTGACAGCGCTACTATGCGCCTAATCCTTTGGTTAACTCGATGACATTTGGACTCGCGGGAAGAAATGCGAGAGTAGATCAGATGTGACAAAACGAGCAGGGTCAGATATCGAAAAGACTCTGGAACAGGGAAACACTAAATTCACATGATGAAGCAGTTCAATGCAATAATGGTAGCCTACTACTATCTATGGCTTGAAAACTCTATTGTTTGATGGCTGCCCTTTCGGATCAGCTTAATTTTTGTGGAGTTCTTCCTCATAGAAACAATAGCTATAAGCCCTGCTCACCTCGACTACCCCATATTTTTCTGATGTCTAGCTGTCTTGATTTTTTAGGAGTTTCAATTTCTGATAAACTTCATGTCCTGTCATCTTGAAAATTGAAAGGCCAGTAAAAAAAGTTCTGCCTAACAACCCCGTGGCACAGCGGTATTGCAAATGTTTATTTCCTAGTTAAAAAATTATTCCCTTTCTTATAAGCGAGAGAGGAGAACGTTGTCAGAGCGGACAAAGAATCATAAATTGAAGACTACTTGTATGGAAGATGTGAAGAAGTTCTTCCTCGTAAATCTGTGTGGTAAATTTTAATAGGAGCCTTTATTTGAAAAAAGAGTGTAGAGTGCACGTAGCACAACCGAATCGAGAGCGAGATCTGAAGAGCGGAAACAGCCCCGAAGAGTGGATCAGCTGGCTGACGTCAGACAAGTGTTTGAGCACGTCGTCAGGAGAACCCCTGTACAGGATGGCAGGGTCTCAGCAGGGATTCACGAGGAAGACGTTGCCGACGCGTCCAGGTGTACGCGGGCCAGGAGTCGACGAGGGGCAAAGCCGGGGGTCAGCGGCTTCAGATTCCCAGCGCCTCCACGCCGAGCACATCATCGGGCGAAGAGGCGCGGCGCGGCGGCGGCGCGGCATCGATCTTTCCCAAATCCAATAATAATACGCAGCTAACGTTCCACACCGAGCTTGTGCCTGGCTGGTATCCTGCGGGGTCGGGGACGCTCGCCGAATGCGGGCTGGGAAGCAGGACGGCCTTCCCCGAGCTCGTCCGGGCCGCCGGTCGCTTCTGGGAGTCGTCGCGGCGAAACACGGCACGCCGGTCCTTCACTGCTGTCAGGACTGAACCCAGCGTGGCTCAGGGCGGTTTGGGTTCGTTTCGTGAAGCTGAGACATGTATTGGTCCACTCTGTGCCCAACGAGGTTTCTATAGTAGCCCTTCATTACACGGTCACGAACGAATAAACGGTGGAATGTGGCCGCTGTGAGACACGTCGCGGAGGGAAGATGCGTGCTAAAGAAGGCGAGGAGAGCGATGTAGAATTATGCTACACAGGAGTAAACAATTGAAAGAAATGGGACTCAAAGCCGCTTGTGTTTCTGCGAGCAGCTACTTGTTGCACAGCCAAGTCCTATGCCATCCAACACTCACGGCCTTTGGCCAGGTTGTCGCTCGGTACTGCTTACGGTCTCGAGCCATAGGCTTCGGTGTTGTCAGTTTTGTAGGTAAACTGGGATCACCATTGCGGCTCTGCTCAGATTTCCTCTCCGTCGGCTGAGCAACATAGGAAGAAGTTGAGCGTCGATTTGAGAATCGCATGGACAAAACACACATCATGTGGCGTTGCAGCAAGGAGTTGAATGAGCTTGAAATAGTCGTTGACCTCCTAAAGCATGCTTTTAGTAGCCTCATCTCTCTCTTCTTGACACCTCGGCATTGTAAGTTGCTCTTAATAAATGTGCTTATGTTGCGGCACACGAGGTTTTCAGATGGATCTTTATTTAACACGGCCGGACGTTTCGACTTCTCGTCGTCTTCAGAGGCCTAACTTTTCTGTTGAGGAATGTTTTGAGTGCTTCCTGGAGGTATTTCCGACTGAAGTTATGTACAGAGCGTTAAAGTGCCAATCAGTAGTAAAGGTGCGAATTGAAATTTCGCAGAGCGATTCAAATAAGATAATGAAATCGGGAACTGAAATTCTGTGCAGACTGAAGGTTGAAGCATACAAAATACAGAGTGAAAGTTGGCGCAAAACCTTCAGGCTGTCTCGAAAATCGATTTCACTGTTTACTTTGTCATGTATGCATAAAGCCACCCTAACGCTTTGCAGTCTTCCTTTAAGAGCAAAAATCTTGTTGCAGCTTGAGATGATGAGACCGGATTTTGACGTTTATCGCGCCATGAACTTGCTCAAAGTGTCGCAACATTTACTTTATTCCTGATATAAAAGGTCGATTCGAGCTTAAAGGAAAATGAGCAAAATGAACAGAAAAAAGTACATCGTCGAGCCGAGTGATTAGCAATGCAGCCTTATGCATACCGAGAACAGGTTAGACTCCGAGCTTAAAATGCTACACCTTTCTGAAAATTAGCGAAAAAATGACACAATTCCAGCATCAAACCAATGTTGGCAGGAGGGCTAAAAGGCAAACCTTCCAGAAAGTTATGATTACAAATAAAAGTATTATAAAATCAGTGTAGAGGTTGATGTAAGTGACGTTTCTATTAACATTTTAATTCAAGAATGGATGATCCTTGCGCTTGGTTCTGATGACCGCTCATTTAAGCAACAAAATTAGTTACCTAAATATACGAGTAAAGGGTTGGGCTAGAACTAATACCCTCAGTTGAAATTAAAATTGGTTATCCACATTAATTTTTATTTAAGGAAAACGTTTCTTACAAGAAAAGATTTTAAGACCTTCTGGAACAACGGAATTATAAGCCACGCCACGATCGGCTGAAAAATCGCATATTCACCTCAAGTTGGTTATCGCTATTGAAAGCACGATCATAAGGTTGAGGCCACGGATAATGGAGAAAGTGTGAATAATTGACCATTACGACGCAATCTATAGTCTTCTGCTGCCACCTAATTTTTTGAGCCCTGTTCAATGAAAGTGCTCTTTCTTCAAAGAAAAATAATCCGGGCTCCTAATTTTATTTCATTCTAATATCGGAAAAAAATAGAAATAAAAAACAAAACGGTCTAAAGCCTTCTTTCCGATAACTTATAAGGTCTTTTACGACTGTGTGCTATGTCGATTATTATATAAAAGCAACAGATATCCTTAACTTAAGAAGAACATATTCACGACATTATGCCATTGGCTTTGGAAGCGCTTTTGTTATTTCGCTCACTGGTTTCTCGAACTATTGTTAAAATGAATAAGAAGTGTACTAATGCCCCTTCGTGGTGTTTCATGGGGCAGAAGAGACCGGTGCCACCATCTTTCCTCCATCCCTCGTTTGTCTGTGAAGCTCCTTCCCTCATCAGCCGCCACTCAGAGCTATAAGTGCGCTATGCCGTTACAGCTCCGAACAGCTTTGACTCCATTGTTCAGCATGAAAGTTACAACGAAATGCTAAATCAGAGGAGCTGGGGACGAAAACAATTGCCATTCGGTGACTATTACTGTCGTAAAGTATTGCTATTAGTCGCTATAAAGCCTACTGCTCAGAGCAGGAAAGGTGCGTCACTGCAGCTTGCAGCCGTCCAGTCTTTAGCAACGTTTACTTAACTAATAGTGTAAGTGTTATTCACAATTTCAATGAAGGGCTGCGTGATGTTTACGTCTTGCTTCTTCGAACATTCCATATGACTTGCTCTCCACATTACCCGCAAGGCTTTCAGCCAAAGCTGCTTACTTGTCAAAACTGCCACAAGATGGTGACCAGGTGATTTGCCATCTAGAAAATGAGTGTAAAAATGAGAAAAGAGTCTCTAAATTTTAATGGCGAAAGGGGGTTGCAAAATGTGCTACAATTAGCTAGTCACCCGAAGATATATCGACTGCTGCCTGCACCTTCGGTCATGCTTTCGGTACTAGGATAGCGTATCATAGCAGATAAGTGGAGCATTAGGGAGTGAAATTCATTACTTCTTATAGTAGCAGGAATTTTCAGGCTGGCTTAATCAAGAAACCTTCCTGGGGCAGCTTTCCAATATTGGCTTCATCTCTCAAAGGACCTGTCTGTGAACTTACCCAAACAATTCTCGGCGAACCTATATGGTCTTGTAGTGCATCTAACAAGAAGCGCACGGATAAAGTTTGTTTTCGCTGGGTTAAAAATGGAAAAATGGTATCACTTCAATGCGGGCTTATAATGAGAAAATGATGCCTGACTGCCCTTGTCGTATTCGAAGATTAACCTACAAAGAATATGGAGGTTCAGTAATAGTTTCATCAATGCAATCTGGTAAATTCCTATGTTTCCTAAAGGAAGTTTAAGGGAACATTTGGATGGACCACATGCAACGCTGCGGTAGCGATTGGACGGCCTTAGGTAGGGATACGGACTTGCAGGAGGGGTTGAGGGTTATATTCCGGAAGTGGGTGTTGGGAATTCTTTGGTGGGCATTTCCTATCCTTGGAAATGAAAAGTAGATTTCGATTTAGGGTACTGTACTGTAGAAGGGTGAAAGTAAGTCTGACCAAACCTGGGAAAGGTGATTCAACTGACGAGGAAAGCTTCACTCACCCATATATACCGCAGCCTGCATTAATCGTCCGAAATTTTGGAATTAGATATCATATCACCTTATTTTCAGTTGGGAAACTCGAAAATGTCCGATATGTATTGACGACGTATCGGCCTTAGGCCGTTCTTCAGGTCCAAAATAACTCTGATATCTTATACAGACCAACTCAACAGAAACATGGACACTTTACAGATGTGCACCTCACGGGAAGGAATAGAGAGGGAGCCAAGAACTCCCTGTCGGGTGGTTTGGACGCAAATGAAGTGCAGGGTCGGTGGGCTCCTTATGTACACCCTTTATAAATTAAATTGGACATTTTTTTAGCTCAGTTCGATACACCTCTAAACAAGCCTATCGATTTTCATGTGAAACTGATCATCTTGCCATCATCAAAAGAGACTCAGCAAAAAGGTTTTTAAATCTCTTGTTTAAGGAAGATTTTTTCACATCTTTCCTTGAATTCTTTATCCATATACCCAACAAGAACAAGTTGTCCGAAATTTTATAAAATTCTTAGTTTAAAAAATATGTATGATGTAAAGCTTGCCTTAAAAAGGTGGAAGGCTATTATTTTTTCATTGCTAGAAGAGGTCGCACTATATCCTCATCCAGGACGTGCTTGCATGAAGTTTCACCCTTGCAAACGATGCAACAAAACCATTTGTAAAGAACACGCATACCCTCGTTTTGATGCTTTGTGTAAGCAATCAAACATGGCGACGAGTTTTTCGAGTGCAGGGCATCAGCATAAGAGATCTCGTCTCTCATTGCACAACATGATTTTAGCTTGTTGCGCTTTAAAAAAACGCAACCTATTCTTTTTCTTAAAATTAAACAAAAGTATAAAATTAATAATTCTTACTGTTAGCAGAACTAAAAAATTTCAAACAATGGTATAGCAAATTGTCCTTGAACAAAATTCTTTCTAACCATCTTAGAGGTCTGCAGCTTAACCTGTAAGATGGTCGATTTGGAAGACGTTCACTTTTATTTCAGAAGCACCAAGTTTGTCCAGAAGAGTGTCTAATTTGAATTGAAAAGGTACATATCCGCGGGCAGAGACCGCGCTCTCATCTCTCAATGTCACCAGTATCGTCTGCAGTCACGCCGTGTATCTTCAGAGAATGCTAAGGCTCACAGGATAAGGCATACCTTATTTCTTCTCTCCTGTTGATTTCCTCCATTCCTCTCGAGGCCGCTGCAATTCGAAACAGATATAATATAAAAATATAACATAAAAAGAAATAAATGGTAATTTATAAAAATGAAATAGTGCCAGTCGGACTGCCACTTACTTCGATCAGAAGTTCTACGAGAGAGGTATTATGAAATTACCAGAAGGATGGCAAACGGACAATATGTCATTGACTGGTGCTGCTTCGTTGTGAGGAAATAAATTTTCTCCTGTAACGCTCAAAAATCGTTATTACTTTCTGAACATCCAAAAATTATAAAGCGTGGGAAATTTGTTTATGTACAACGGACGCACGTTTTTTGTACCTGCTCCAACGAGGCTTCCAGCCCAGGCAGCAATTAGAGCTTGCCTAAACGCTTTCGCTGCACTTCGGAGTCCTACCGATCGGCATATTTAGTCTTGTCTGTAAATGTAGCAGGTGCACGCACTTAATCTTTCGTGGAAGCTGCCTCAAGAGACGCAAAATGGTAGGCAAGATCTAGGCCTAAAAAAACTTGGGGGAGCTAATGAAAGTGCGGAAATGTAACGGAAAAGGCGATAAGATGTCTACAGAAAATATTAATTCGAGTGTATCGCTAATTGCGAAGTATACGATGCAAATGCTACTCTGCCGCGTCAGTTTCGATGGAAAACTATTACTTGGAATGAAATGTAACATATGATAAAGGCTGCCGTATCGAGGGTCTTCCTTTTCCTTTAGCTTCAAACCCAATGTCTTTGATTGGTGCACAGTGAATTGCAATTTTTACAAAATTGCCACAATGTTAATCTCATTTAATAAGCAAAGCATTCATAGAATGGCGTGCAGATTTTCATGACCTCTAGGAATACTTGTTTTCGTCCATTTTAACTCAAATTTTAATTTTGACAGTATATGTGGCTTTTTTGAGATGCTGTGGCATCCATGCGCAGAGCTTCGAAAAACAAGTTATGGCTGAACCTTCTGTTGTAAAAAGCCTTCGTTTTTCTACGCTTTAAAACAGACCTAAGACACTCCTGTAATTAATACTAAAATTTTATGATTACCCATTCAAAGTGAGTATCATTTTTGGAGCATGGAGTTTTTGGAGGATTGTACGGGAATTGAAAGTGCACCTAATACGCGTACATCCATTGAGAGGGAAGAGGGAGTGAGTCCCACGGGAAATCATATGGAAACGTAAAGAGTCGTCATCCATTACCAGTGGTTTCCCACGCACTATTGGCGTCCGGCTGTTACAAGCAATCGCGCAACAGTGGACGAGAATTTTGTTGAAACATTGTGGTAGAGCAGGCGGGAGGGAAACCTGGGGAGAACTTGGAGGAAGACTTCAGATGCTTGCGACTCAACTTGTTTTCTCTACGTTTTTATTTCATATCTGTTTGAATCTCTTAAAGCTTTTCAAGTCATTTTTAATCTCTTAAGTTGCTATTTCCAGATGTGGACTCTACATTGTGAGATTTGGGATTGACGCGCAGTTTTTTCGCTGAAGAACGCCCTTTTGAACATGGAATTGGATCTTGTAGCGTTTTCAATTCTGATTCTTTTACAGCAAACGAACGTGATGAGTTTCTAGGGGCGTCTTTACATAAATCAGGTTACTGTTTACTTTTTTGCTTTTTTACAGAATTTTACGGCGCGACAAGTTTCTCCTCCCACGAAACGTGAACCTAAAATTGTACCCTAGAGAATTTCAAGTGCTAGCTGCTAATGTTCATTTAAGTGTTTTGTAAAGGGCTACAAGATTTTTCTTACAGCCCCCAAGGAATCTTTAAAGCGCTCATCGAAGCGATCACGGAGTCGCAACTGACGGATGGGGTTATCACGAGTACACATTTTTCTACCTCAAGGGACTACGCTAGTAGGAAGAATTGTTCTCGTTAAATCTCGATTTCTTATTACACATTCAAAAAATCAAGTCTTTTACAGCTACCTTTGACATACAAGAACATCTAATTTTGCTGTGGCTATGCTAAGGGAGCCAGCTGGAGAGATAAAGGGTGGGAGAGATACAAGGGCCAGCTATGGGAGAGATACAAGGTCAAAATTCTTTGTACAAAGCAGAAAAATCTTACGTGTCTTTTAGAAACACTTAAATTGGTCATACCAATCAATAGAGAAATTTTACAGAGTACAGTTTCCAGTCCAGATTATGTCCCCTGAGCTACAAAAAAATATGTGGTGCCGTAACATTCGGCTAAAAACGGAGAACAATTGAACTAGTCCTAATCGACTCAAAGACTTTTCCCATAAAATCTTTATCTTTAGACTAAAGACAAAGCAGCATTGATAACTTCATAGCGCTCATCTCCATAATGATAATATGTCTCCTTCAGTAAGCAAAGCTGCGCGGTACTCCCCACATTGTCGAAGTTACACATGGAAAGGATAACCTTTTGGGAAATATTAGGTTGTAAGGAGAGTTCTGCTAGTTTTCGCACGCTGATAAAACAAAAACATAGATTTCAATGCTTTATCGACCACCCAATGTTCTTCGTTAAAAAGCAGCAGACATGCTCTTTCCAAGTAAGTATGTTTCCGTAGAATCACTAACACCTTTGGATTTCTACAACTTCTTTGAAGAAAACGTGCTATGTGTTTTGCACATCCTAACTTTGTGAGTAACTTTGTGAGTTATCAGCAGTATGAGTGGCCTCTCGGGCGCCCTACGGCTTCTCACCGGCTTTGTCGTAGTAAAATCGTCTCATCATCAGTTGTAGTTGCCATCTATGTCATGGTTTCTGCAGGAAGAATACCTTAACTACGCCGAGTAGGGAAAGCTAGAAGAGGACACGCAGTGAGCTGCTGTTCTAGAGATATTGACTACTACTCAGAAAAGATTGAGCCCACCAACTGTAAATGTACACGTAGTTGTTCCGCTAATATAGCGACGCCATGCTGAAAAAAATCCAACATTTTTGAATGCTATGAAATATTCAGTCAATCATTATTTTATTATAATCGGGCAAGGATATTAGAAGACTTGTAGAGAATATAAGTATAACATCCATCTACTACCCTTCAGCGACCTCGACTAACTCTAGGGCTGAAGCTTCGCACCGAATGAACGACATCCACAGAAAATCGATAACTTGACCAATATCGATTGATGACGATCGAAACTTCATCAACAAACGTCAGATTCATGTTCAGCGACTTCGACTACCCCCAGGGCTGAAGTTTGGGGTCGCTATCGATCGTCATCACTAATTGTTGAGTATCGGATCGCCAATACGCCGTGCCTCCACTCCATTTGCGACGGACGGACGGAAACACACACACACACACACACACACACACACACACACACACACACACACACACACACACACACACACACACACACACACACACACACACACACACACACACACACACACACACACACACACACACACACACACACACACACACACACACACACACACACACACACACACACACACACACACACACACACACACACACACACACACACACACACACACACACACACACACACACACACACACTACTCTTTTATATGGATGTAGCAGGATAACTTTGTAAAAATCAAGGGTGGCAAATGCAACTGTAGCAGCTGAAAAGAGAAAGGTCGCGGATAAGGAAAAAACTCCTTGCTGCTCGATTCTAGCGATTCTTGGTGGATTATGGAGGTTAGAAGACAAATGAGGGTGCTGACAGATCCGCTTTGAGCATAACTAACTAGGAAAAGCAGACGTGAAGAACGAACAGCAGTTGTTCAGTTAGATGGCCAAAGACGTGGGCTTTTACATATCAGCACTGCTAACCACTCCGTGAAACATGGAACTGACAGTTCATGTTTGAACTCACGAAGCGATACGAATACGATACGATACGAATCTGCTTCATGGTGATCATTTTACAAGGGAGGCGTACCAGTTGACCATGGCACTTTGAGATGGGATGCATATCATGGGATGCGGGTTTAAACGTTGCATCTATGAACGAAGTTGTAGACCATTTCAGCTTCGCTCCTTGGTCCTCTGACTGCGTGCTGTCCCCCAATCACGACGGGGGATTGAGGAGCGGAGTGGTGAGACAACGGCTCTACATGGAGCTGCATAGTAGTGCTGTACAAGAGAGTGCCATCTTTATCCTTTATTTTTAGCACCAGATGTTGTGTTCTGAAAAAGATGACAGTGCCTGTCACGTTTTAAAAGGCCTCCAGATTGACATCTTGGGTCTGAAGGGTTTCCTTCATAAGAGGCGACATCTTTTGCTGACTTTTACTATTTCTCACGAACTCAGGACTGAACACTTAATTTGTGAACGAAGTCTAACTATGAGTGGCGTTTATTGCATACAATACATACAAGGGAAGGTCTGAAATCTGATTATGCTTTTCTTATTGGTCCAGGAGATCTTATGTAAACTTCATAATCAGGAATAGCAACCCGATGATGGCGTTACTGAGAAAGTCGTAACAGACAGGTTATTCGAAGGATCAGAGGAATCTGTTGTAACTAATAACAACACGCCAAATTTCGGAAAAGGTAGAGGTGCCACTGAATCACGTCTATAGCTGCTCACGAGCTCTTCACTTCAGCTAGGGCAGTGACCCGCTTTCATTCTGTAAATGCTTAAATATGGAGTGCCTTAAGAAATGTAAACACTTCTTGAGTGGTCGCAAAAGTTTTGAGCAAAATTGCCGAATAGTTAAGCATCTAACGCACTCGCGATCAATCGGCTTTGGAACGTAACATTATGGATATGAGTGAATGATGTAGTCCTCATTGTACAGGGTGGCCCATAAGTCCTGCAACAAAAACTTCGCCGCATAACTCCGGCCAGGAAGGATGAAAACGAACACAATTTGAACAACAGTTTACTCATGTCTTAGCAAACAAACTGCCATGACAATCATTCAATATAACCTCCTTTTGCCTTTACCACAGCCTTTAAACGGTAGGAGTAGCTGTCCACGGCGCGTCGCAGAACTTCTTGGGGAATCTCGTCCCAGGCTTTGTTCAAGGAGGACTTCAGACTTTCCACGCTGCTGTGTCGTGTAGAGCAGGCTTTCTCTTTCTTCTCTTCTAAAATGGCCCATACACAGTAATCCATTACGCTGAGATCTGGGGAATTTGCTGGCCATTCCTCTGCAGGTATGAAATTGGGTAGATGGAGTCGGCACCAGTCCTGTGTCCTTTTCGCTTTGTGCGCCGGTTGCCGACACACCTGCCCAAACCATCACTGAGGCTGGTTGAGTGTTACGCGAGACCACTCTTCCAATGGAGTCGGCTTCCTTAGAGCTGCCTGCAAGTATCCTCATGTTCTGGTGGTTGTACGCCCGCTCAACGGTGAATAATCTCTCATCAGAGAAAACTGTCGAGAGGTGCTCGTCGCGAGCGACGCGCTCCAGTAGCGCAATACATTTTTTCCTCCTCGACACCTTCTGCTGGTTGCTGAGCCCCTGTCTTTTTTGTACTTGTACTGCCGAAGGTGCAGCTTGTTCCTGACCAGTCTTTGCATGGTGGTGCGGGAGACGTGGAGATCTTTCGCCAATTTCCTTATGGTCCTCGCTGGATTGCGTGTCACTCGCAATCTAACAGTGTTCTTCAGTTGTTGTGTAGTAACACTCACCGGGCGTCCAGTCCTAGGAAGATCTTGAACAGTTCCACGCTTGATCACACAATAAACCGTCGAGCGATTGACCTTCAGAATTTCAGCGATTTCCGAAGTTGTGTGTCCCGATTTGGACAGGACGAGCATTTGGGCTCTTTTTAAACGCGCATCCACCATTCTCTACAAAAAGGATGTACATTTTTGAAAACTATAAAAGATATGCAAGAAGGAGTGAACTAAAGAATGGTTAACACTTGGTTCAAAAAATTCAATATCCTTCCAGGTAACGAGAGCGCGAAACTTGTTGCAGGACTTATGGGCCACCCTGTACACACGTCGAAATTCCCTAATTTGTCGGACGGTTATAAGAACACTAAATTCCTTCAAAGTATTGCAGCTGCCAATGTTATGCTCCTTCAAGTAGGGCATCCCGTATTTTTTATCGTTTTGCCTACAAATTTAGCGTTGCTCACAATTGAAAAATTGTGCAGGAGAGGCGCCTACAATTGAATAGAGTTTTAGTGTTTGTGTCAGTGCCATCAGTGTCATCCATGGAAATGATGCTGTAGAGGAAAGAGTGACACATACTAGAATGGTTTGATTCCCTTAAAAACCTTCCGTCACGAAGTTTATCCGCTCACCTGTTGCGGATAGTCTTCAATAAATTGCTTTTTAAAATGCGTATGTTCAAGCGCTCAACTCAATGCAAACAAGATTTTTGCAGGCAAAATAAACATTACCTAAATCAACAAATTTCCGCCAACGTCTCACATGTACATATTAGGGTGATTCTCATATTCTTACGATTTTTCTGATATTTTTCAAATGTTTGTACATTTTGATCAAACTAACCTTCCTCATCGAACCACTTTTGTCGATGACTGTCCTTCATCGTTCCGACAAGGAATAGATGCTATGTCGATAGAAATCCGGGGGCTTCGATTCAAAAAAGTGACGAAGGTCGGGTTCGAGTGCCGCTCTGTCATCGTTTTCCTTCGAGAAAGTGAGCTAGCGACCGGAACAGATGGCAGTCAGTTGGACAAGGTCTGATGAATAAGGTGGGTGGGGTCACATGCTAATAGCTGGAGTATTTGTCGGGTCATTTTTGAAGTATGTGGTTTTGCATTGTCCTGGAGGAAATAAATCTTGTCGACTTGTGGGCATTTGATTTGAAGAGCGTGGCTGATTGCGTGTAGTTGGTTGCGGTACACCTGACTGTTAATAGTGGCACCAGAGGGGAGAAGCTCCCAGTACACAACACCACGAACGTCCCAGAAAACGCTCAGTTCCCCTTCCTTGGGTGCAGATCACCTCTGGGTACTGCTGGTTGCTTCTACTCTGCTGGAATCCAAGCATGCCTTGTTGTATGTGGCACATACAGTACCCACATCTCCTATAATGAGCGGATCCAATCAGTCTAAACGGCGAGAGCGGGATACATTGAAAAGGCATGCATCAGATGCATCAGCTCGTGTGGAGTACTGGTCAGGTGGCAAATCATGCGGGGTCCATTTCATGAAACCAAGTTCTCGTAATTTGCGAATGACAGTGGGTTGGCCAGAGGATGATCGTCGCCAAGTAACGAACGGATTGGGAAGCGTTTGCTTTGATAGCAGCCAGCAGGGAGTGGCTGTTGACCATCGACTTGCGACTTAGGTTCTTCGGACAACGAAAAATCTCCCAGTTTAAAACGATTCATCCAGTTATCACAGGTACTAAGTGCATCCTGACAAAAAACCCGCACCAGGTTACGATGAGCCTCGGCTGACGTGTGTCCCAGCTGAAACTCGTAAACAAGACAGTGAGGAGGTGGGGTTTCGAAGACTCCACATTTCTTGAGATAAGCGACTGGTAGATGGCTAATAAGTTGCATTGGCATGAGCTGACCTTTGACCATTCGCATTACCTATTGAGAAATCGCTAACTCGTCTCAGCCAGGAAAGCCAAGTGAAGTTGCAAAATGGCAAGAGCATATGAACCACCCTAATAGTCACACCAACCCCTGCTTAGGAAATACATACTTCAGGAAGCATTGAATTCGTTGAAGAGAGCTTCACTACGGTCTGACACTTAAACTCGTGTTTTTGATAATACCTTCGAAGTGCTTGAAAATATGTTAGTCCGTTGAATAAAGGCCTCACGAGCATGCCTGATGAGTCGGTGCTTGCTTCATAGCCGAAGTCGCTCAAGTTCTGTAGCGTTTTTGTCGCGTGTGGGGTCCGAAATTATTGTGATGAAGGATCGGATATTTTTTGCTGACCTCCACTGGGTTTTCACGCGCCTGTTTACGACCAATTTTGTAGATTTGGTGGGAGTAGGCATCCGTGTTGATCGACCAACCCGGAACTCGCTGATGAGATGGCGCCTGAACATCTGTTAAACGTTGAACACATGGAATAGCTACTGGTCCATCTTTTTCACCTGCGTAGCTTTTTTCAAACGCATAGCGCCGGAAATGACATTTAAAGGTCTTCCACTAAATGGGAGCAGTTTTCGCGGATCATAACACACCAGTGAAGTTAGGCAGCTGTCGTCAAGTTCAGGGAGGGTTCGTCTTTAAGGTCTGTAGCTTCGGAGCGAAACTTTTCGGAGCGAAGCAGAGTCGAGTAATGCTAATTGAAAGAACAGTGCTCATGAGTCCGCAGTATTTTCATGACCCTACACATTTTGTTCGTTGAACTCATTAAGCAAGGCGATACGAATGAATCTGCTGCATAAAGATCATTTTACAAGGGAGGGAGGGGTACCAGGTGGCCATGGCACTCTGAGAGGGGATGTATATCGTGGGATGCGGCTTTGAACGCTGATACCAATTATGTTTCGTGTCTGTCATACGCACCTGGGAAAGGAGTTGAGCCATTTTCTGTTGGCTCCCTTTTATTCCTATGCGCGCATGGCACTCCGACCAGAAGAGGGTGAGCTCAAGGAAACTGCGTTGGTGGACGAGCGTTGGTGACGCATGGGATAGGGGAGCTGGGTGGTGAGACGAAGTGACGGAGTGGTTTCTGCCCCCCTGAGATGCATGTTCTTTGAATTTCCTAAAAATAGATCTGCCACGATAAGCCAAATTACTCTATATGAAAAAAACTGTAAAACAAGAAGGTGGCCAGAAAAGGAAGCTACTTCTTTTATGGAGATCTTTCCTCATTTTTTCCACCAGGTTTCTTCCCCATTTCTTTTCTTACTTCGACTTACTTTCTTCCCCCACTCTTCGCCATGTTGTTTAAGGTGCTGATCACACGTCTCTTGCTCAATTATGTATCACTTACTCACTTATATTTACGCAAAGATACTTTCCCACCTCCGGAGTCTGAAATTACAATAGTATGTACCCTTTGAAACAGGTTCCCCTTTTCGGCAACCTTTTTTCGTTGAAACTCCATTGATTGATCGTGGCAGATCTATTTTATGAAGTGACTAAACATGCATTTCCGGGAACGGACCACTAATCAGCTATCTCACCAAGCCGTTCTTCTATCCCTCCGTCACCACTGCTTGGCGGCCAGCGCAGTTTCGAGCCTACCTCGCTGTTGGTCCGCTCTGCGCGCAGACAGAGGGCTAAGAAGCCAAGCTGAAAATGGTCCACAATTCCGTTCCCGAATGCTTTTAGCAGAAATGAAACAAATATTTGGAATCTGCGTTCGGAGCCGCATTCCGTGAGATACGTCTTGCCGTAATGCCAAAGTGCTCATCACAGCGTTCAAATGTTTCGTTATGTCCTTCCTGGGTATGGCACGGTGATTTTTAATCCATTGAAGAAGAAAACCATACAAAAGCTTGAAGCTGTGCAGAACTGTTTCACAAGAAAACTGATCATCCGCGAGGGTTTCGTATTCGGTCATATGCCTCCACCTTTAGAACGCAATCGCATTTTCGGCCTTCATTCGCTTGCTTACAGAGGGACAAATTTGAACTGATATGGTTTTACAAAACTCTGCACGGACATTGCGACTTGAACATAAATGAGTTCTGCACATCGAGAAGGTCGATTACCAGAGGAGGTTCACTCAAGCTCCTTCCTATGAAATCAAGATCCAAAATACCGACTAAACTATTTCTCTGTGAGAGCTGCTTCGGATTACTTGAAGTTGTGCAAAAGAGCTACCATTCCTGACAATCTTTCATCCTTTAAAACCATTTGGACCGCTGGCTTAGTGACTTAATTCTCATCCTCATAACTCTATATTCATATCTCGCCTGTTTATTTTAAGTTTCTATGTTACCTAATGCATTTTCTATCAACTCATGCGTTTATTTCACATGATTAATGCACGTAATAAATAAATAAATAAATAAATAAATAAATAAATAAATAAATAAATAAATAAATAAATAAATAAATAAATAATATATATATATATATATACAGGGTGGCCCATAAGTCCTGCAACAAAATTAGGAGACCTTATTGGTTGTCTTTTTCCAATTTCAAAAAAACCGCATACTAACAGTTATGTAGCATATACTTAGTGCTATACTTCTGGAAAGTATCGTGGTTGTAGCTTCTATTATTACAAAGTAATGCGCTCTCACGTAAAACTACCGAAAATTCTTCTCTGGCCCGTGGTGGGGCGCTTCCGTTCCGATGTGACTAAATTTCGGAAGATTGGTTGTTGAACATGCAGTATGATGGTATTGTGTAGGACAGTGCAAAGGCTTCTCAAGAGTGAACATTGGATGAACGGATCTGAACTACAACAGAAGAGCGCTATTAATTTTCTGATCATACACGATGCAGCAACCAGCTGGAACAAATGCAACATTTAGCCGTGTGCGTAATCTATTACTAAGCAGTATGCAGTTTCTAGGAAACTACAAGGAAAGCTCTACAAGCCCATAAGTGAGATGAAGACTCAGCTATGAGTAGAAGAGAGTAGAAGGAAAAATTTGTAAGCGCAGTTGGAGGGCGTCGTTCGAAATGGGTATTCAGCCTCTGCCTCATTTGATGAAAAATTTCTCAAAGTTGAGCGATCCCAGAAAGGTCAAAACAATAGTGCGTTTAATGCTACATTTGCGGGAACCTGATGATATAAAAACAACGGCCACGCATGGCAGGTTTTTGTAATACACGATTTTCCAAAATGTCTCCCCACACTCCATAGGTTTTTGTATAAAAATAGTGAAAATCAATAAAAATGTTCGTTTGATAGGAACGAAAACCTAACACCGTATATTAGAGACTCACTCGTGCTGTTTAAAGGCAAAATGCACATTCTGGTACAGCGATTCCTGTAACAGCAAAAGAAAAGGACGTGGTAGCGGTTCTCAGTCCATCTGCAAAATATTGCACCTGCGAAAGACTAGCTGTGAAATTCCTAAATCTTTAGATTTTCAATCTTTGTTTATTAACCATCTTAAAGAAAATGTCGTGCTCTATAAAGCCTGGGAAAACTATTGTTCAATATCTTCTTTGGAACGAATAAGAAGTAAAACTCCGTAAGAGGGGCTGCGACGTGAGCTGCAAAGCAACCCACACGGTCTGAAGGCTCTTATCAATCCAGGAGTGGTCCCTTATGAATAATACCGCTCCTCCATAATCTACAAACCATGGGCAAACAAGGTTTAAAAATGTACCAAACTTAGTGCATTCTTAGCCTTTTTATACGCCTATGTTTTTGTTGCAGGACTTATGGGCCACCCTGTATATATATATATATATATATATATATATATATATATATATATATATATATATATATATATATATATATATATAGATCTTCAACGTGACATGATCACTTGGTACCCTTTCCTTATTCGGCCTACAATGCGGAAGGATGAAAATTGAAACAAATAAAAATTAGAAACGAAAGACGATTAGATAAACATCAAAATGGTGTTCAACACTGTGGAAACCCAATAAATGCTACAAATGCTGGAACTCATGAATTGATGCTCCAAAAAATGCAATTTGTTTTACACAACCTAATATCTTCCGAACGTCGCCTCATTAAGAAACGCCCAAACTGAACATCTTTGCCTCTCACGAGTTTTGTACTCAGTCTATAGTTGCTAGTAGATATCCAACAGTGCAAGGGAACCTTTTTCTCCGCATGTCGTGCTTATTTCTATCACGTAGGGACACATCTTATAGTCATGTTTTTATAGCTACTGCTTTGCTGACACTTTCAAGCAGAAGAACTTGCATAGAAGTCGACGTGATCAGTGCTCGGGCACTTCAGCAACGCGACATTTCCACAACTGGAAGGCACCTGCGTCCGAAGATCAGGGTCTCCTCTAAATTTAATGGACCTTTGTTGATTAGAAGACCGTGAATATTCGTTCGGTCAGATAGAATTTCTTTGTGCGATTGGTGTTGTCAACTTAGTACCAATCTCTTCAGTGATGAACACATTAATACAAACGTGTGCTCCTATGGCGATAATGTCGACTATTTGGTTGGAAGCATGTAGCTCCGCTTCATTTTCCATGCATCCGTACTTGGCCGCGATGAACAGCGTGAGTCGAACTCGTGTCATACAAGTTCTAGAAGCTGCTGCTGCAAGACCACACTGTTGGGCAGGGAAGCTCCACTTCACAGGCCATCCTCCTAACGGCTTAACCCCTCACTGAATTGTCGCGATTATTTCGAATCGATCCCTCGGATTAACAGGGGCAGGTGAGGCTGCCGAATGCGCTGACGGAACGAGCGTCGTGTATCGGCATGGCCTCGTCCACACCGCTGTGGATTATCTCCTCACATGCGAAGTGTGTTACATCAGTTCATCTTGATCGCCGATGCAACCCTTTGGCTTCATAACGGAATGTGTTGAGGCCTTCACGTTCTCGGCCTCTACAACTTTCGATCAGCCTCTACAACTCCTGAATGACAGCATTGTTGCTGAACTGCTCATCTCAACAATGCTCGATTTGAGCCTTTGTCATTTTTTGAAATTCTCAACTGTCTATCATGAATAAACTCAGTTGAAGCCGTCTATTTGAACGCATTTTTAAGTGCCTTCGAACTACTCGTCTAAGCAACCGCAACGACATTTAGAAGAAAAGATCAAACGATTCTTGAAAATCTTCCACGTACATACATATAAGGTCTGCCGAACAAAATGTCTCTGTTTGAAAGGTTATAAAATTACATATCATCCCTTGGTGTGCAGAAAGTTCCATATTAAAGCGGACGAAAGCAGAAGTCTTAGGATGGTTTGTGTTCGCATCTCACTTTACCGCGCACTTCTCCCATGCGTCGTAATGTTTACTTGTTTAATAGATTAAATGCTGTTCACTCAAAGTTTTGCGGACGATGATTCCCCCATTTTCACTGCTTCCTTCACATCGAGAACTACTGGGTTTGCTCAATATCGCTCACGAAGTTTTGGGCCAGAGCATACGAGGTTTTAACAAATCGGGGTGAATACGATAATTGAGAAACCATGATATTTGCCGATCAACTGGAGGAGAAGAATTAATTTTCTTGATAGGAAGGGCTACCAAATTCTTGGTTCATCGAAAAGACTACATAGCCACAGCCAAAACACATTCTATCAAATTCCTTAACGAAATATAAAGCTTCTTGACCGATATCTTCAGGATGCAGCTTAGTAGTTTTCAACTGTACTGTATTGATTCTTGTTGCCTGTCTTGTTTTCTCCTGTTTACAATGACTTTAACTTATGCTTAGATTTGCTTTGTTTTTCTTTTGCATAATCATCCATAGTGAATAGATAAACTAAATAAATAAAGAACACGACCTGTGCTTGGCTCGTTTTCATCAAATATTCATAGGATTTCCGCTTTCCTCTTCTTAAAAAAGCTGCAAAGGTTCGCCATAGCAGAGGGGTTAAGAGTTTTCATCCTATCCAGACAATGACAACACCTGCTCTGGGAACCCTCCATTGTGTGAACAAAAAACGACAATGAACACTTGTAACGTAGGCCAGTCCCTCAGATGGCGGGCTCCTTTCCAAGCGTGTCCTGTCCACAAGATCACCGTGGAGGGGACTGAAGCGGCTTTGAGGAAGATGAAGGAAAGCAACTGGGGGCGACGATGTGGCGGCTGATTTGCGGAAGTCAAAGCTTTGGCACTCTGCTGAGTACGGTAACTGGAGCAGTTTCAGTAAGTTTTGCAACTAGGTTGTAGCGGAGAAGAAAGTGCCTGAGTGTTGGCGAGGAGGTACGACGATAGAAGAAGAATGACAGTCCTGCAACTGCTCCAGTTACCGTACGATTAGCTTGCTTTCTCACAGCATGAAGATCCTTGAGCGAATTGTCGACGGACGAATTCGTGAAATCGTTAAGCTCTTCGACAACCTTCGTAGCTGGCCGTGGCACCATGAATGCCATACACGCCGCCCGCCTCCTGATAGAGAAGCATCGTGAGAAACAGAAGCTAGTGCATATCGCCTTCCTCGACTTGGAGAAGACCTTTGATCGCGTGCCGCGTGAAGCTATATGGTACGCCTTGCGACATCATGGAGTTCCTGAAGAGCTCATAGAGTCTAGAAACCTCTACTCTTGTCCAAAGAGTAGAGTTCAAGCTGCAGCTGGAACCTCAATGGAGTTCATCATCTCCGTCGGGGTACACCAGAGTTCTGCGCTTTTGCCCTCCCCTTTGTTGTCGTGGTGAACGCTATTACAAGGGATCTTCAGAGGTCAGTGCCCTGGTCAATGCTTATGCCGATGACGTAATGATCGCTAGCGAAGATAGAGATGAAGTCGAGCAAGAGCAGCAAGCTTGGTGTGATCGCTTGTAGCAGTTTAGACTTAAATTGGACGTGAACTAGACCGAGTGCCTAACCAGGACATTACCGAGTCCAGCTCCATCAAGGTCAATGACATTGAGCTTCCACGCACTTCAGTTGTTAAGAACCTGGGATCAACAGTAGTATCTGATGGTAATCTGATGATTGAAGTGAATTGGTGCTTGAGTGCGGCTTGGTCCAAGTTGCGCTCATTGACTAGCGTACTCTGTGAAGAAAGATACCAGAGTGCATGAAGTCGAAAATGTATAGAGCCGTCGTCCGGCCAGTAGCAATGTACGGTGCTGAGTGTTGGTCTGCGACAATGGAAGTTGAAAGCGTCATGGAGACGAAGATGCTGAGCTGGACGTCTGGAGTCACCCATGAACTGTATCCGGAACGATGCTATTCGGCAGAAGTTCGGTGTCGCGCCGGTAACTGACAAGATGCGCGAAGCTCGCTTACGATGGTATGGCCACTTTCTGCGTG